>JAUMJL010000583.1:1092500-1653222 GCA_033558185.1 Dromococcyx pavoninus
GGACTTATATAAGTAGCCATTAAATACAGTGCTGCTGCACCAAAGGGGCTGCCAGGGGACTGCTGCAAACAAGGCCTCTGCCACCAGATTCTTCTGATACCATTTCTGTTCTTTATGGGCTCTATTAGCTTGGATCAGAGGCTTTCTAATAAAAATTATTCCAAAATATTTTTCTTCTAAGAAATAAAATGTGCAATACTTACAAATATTTAAAATATCCTAATAAAATTATTCAAATATTTGCACATACAGTTCTGAATGCTTTAGTTTGGGGGAAGCAGGGATGACCCAGAACAACAACAATACTATTAAGTTAAGGCTCCTGGGGAATAGAACTTAGCAAAAAGTTGTATTCTTTTTTTTTTTTTCAAAAAGATGACTTTTTCTCTGAACACACGCTTCTGCGTGCTTCCTGTTGCCTTAAGGCACATGCACCTCTAGGGCAATGAGAACCACTCATGGAAATATCTGACAGTATTGGTGTGGACTTCATTTTCTATACCCCTTTCTGTGTGGTTTTGGAGTAGGTAGAAGTGGTAGCTGTTCGTGAGATCTCTTGTTTGCATAGCTTTTGCTTTGTGACCAAACACTGTTGGATCCGTTCGTTTTTGCTGGCTGGATTTTCATGCTGTAGATGGACTTGCACTTCATATTTACATCAAGCTGAGAAATACAGATTTCTCTGTGGGAAACATGCAACCATTGTTGATTAGAGTGATGTTACTATTAGAAGATATTTAGCTGATGGAGCAGGCTTCTTCCCTCTCTGTGGGCGGAAGGAGGTTGATTTTTGAAGGGCAGATATTTACACAGGCGGTTTTAGAGGCATTCACAAATCTTATAAGCAGACCCAGCTGAGATAAAAGGGATGAGCTGTCCTGGAAATACCACATCAGTGGCAAGTCCTGAGCAGGGCGATAAACCCTGCAGGGGTGATTTTTTTCTTATTATTATTTTTTCCCCTTCTGTCCATACTGCTAAATAAAGCTTGTGCTTGTATGACAAATCAGCTTCCACTCACCTATCCCATGTCCATGAGAGGTGTGAGCTGCAGTCCATGACACTGGGGAAGTGACCTCTTCTGGTCAGAGGTCTCTGAGAGGAGAGGTCTCTGGAGAACATGCCTGAAGAGGGAGTGGTAGGAATAACAGGTGATGATTTAATCTGAGACTCAACGTGCACGTTGCTGGGGGGTTCAGAGCCAGCCTAACAGAGAATGATCCAGTCATGCTGCCACCAGTTCAGGGAGCCTCAGAAACTACATGGCTGCAAGGAGAGGGTTGCTGAACCTGGCCCGAGCCTCCACTGAACATTCTTTTTTTCTTTTCAACAGCAGATCACTGTGCCCAGGTGGTTGCACATCAGCAATTCAACTTTGCCATAATTGGATCGAGGGGCACCGTGCCCTGATGCTCATCAAGGTGGGCAGGATGTTTGCTTTGTGAACTGAGGCTGGATCTTGTGCACCTTGGCTCCTTGCCAGCCTTTCCAGTTCTCCACTGACCTCAACTGGTTGTTAGTCAGATGTTAATGTACTCATAATGACATAATGTCTTTTCTGAATGACAGTCAAATGATCCAGCAGCTTGTGACATCCCCAGACATGCTGTGGAAGGTTTAGCTTCTCTTGTCCTTTCTGGTCTTTGCTGGTGGTATCTTCAGTTATAACTTGGTTTTCTCAGGTTTTTAATGCTAGGTATGCTTCTCAAAAATGATTTAGAAGTGCCATGCCAGTTTGTGTACTGAAGAATTACATTCCTGGGACAGTTCTGAATAATTCCTGATGAGCATCTGCATGAGAAAGTAAATTTAGGTAACGTGAGAGACTTTTATCAGGCCTGTGCAGATTTGATTTTGATCTGTGCATTAAACCTTCAAATTAGAGACATCTGGGGTATGGCTATGAGTCTTTTGCTAACCTGTGAAATTTTGCAATGCAGGAAAGGTCATAATATGAGAAAAAATAAGTACCTTTGAGAAATATGTAATATGTGAACATAATAAATTTTCAGCTCACTTGACTTTTTTCAGCCATAGGACTATTGTGACTAAATTGTGGCTTGAATTCCCCAAGTAGTACACAGAGCTTTTGTTGAAGTCAAGCGGGATGCTGGATGTTTAGCAACTTTTGTTCTAGGTAGGGACTGGAAAAAGTCAACCTTCTTGCTGAGTCAGTGCCTTTTTTTTTTTTTCCTTAAGGTGTCAAATACTTGCCTGGTAGATGCAGACCAGGAAAACAGCATATATCGTGCTATTCAAAGCTTTGTTATAGAATCATGGAATAGTTGAGGTGGGAGGAGACCTCTTCAGATCACCTAATCCAATACCCTGCTCAAAGCAGAGCCACCTAGAGCCCAGGACTATGTCAAATCATGTGTTGAATATCTTCAAGGATACAAAAATATATTCGGCCTTTCTGGGCAAGCTATGCGAGCGTTTGACCCATAGCTCACAGGAAAAGTTTATTCTTGTGTTCAGATGACGTTTGAGGTTTCTTGTTTGTTTCCATGGCCTATCTGCAGGCTCTGCTGAGATGATCCTGGTTCCTCCTTTTGCATTCCCTCCCTTACAGGCACCCCCCCCCCACACTGATGCATCCCCCACCTCAAGCTTTCTCTGATCCAGGCTGAGTCCTCCCTGCTCTCTCAGCCTCTCCTTTTATGTGAGGTGCTCCAGGCACCTGGCATTTATGAAGCTCAGTCTTACCGATGAACTCTGAGGTGAAGGAAGCCTTGAGTACCTTGGCCTTGTCTATGTCCTGGGTCACCAGCCCCCTGCTGCATTAAGCAGAAGGGCTACAGAGTCTTCCTTTTTCTTTCTATATACTTGTAGAAACCTTTTTGGCTGCCCTTCACATTCTTTGCCAGATTGTGAATGTGTTGTTGGAAACCTGGCATCTATCAATAATAACGTAACGTAATTGCAATATGCAGTAGAACTTTATCAAAGATCATCAGTAGTTGCACGTGCATTTACTAATAATAAATGTTCCTACTACAGTCTGCTGTGGAACTTCTGCTCTGCTGCTAAAAATCAGAGTATCACAGGATGACAAAGTTGCTACGTGCATGCTGCCAATGCCTTTACCTTCAGCTGATGTACAACAGTGTTGTGTACAACGGAAACTCAGGTGAACTGTTCAGTCTTGTAAATTTTATTATGGCATCGAGAACAAATACTTAAAAATTAGTTAATTTCCAGAGTTTGTTCCAGTGAATGTTAATTAATGTGGGTATTTTCTATTTTATTTTATATAATAGAACATGAGTTACACTATCAGAGCAAGAAAGGTGACAGTAACGGTAACCTTTTGTGCTTCAAGTACTGCTCAGGCACTGCACATATCCTTGCTGCAACGACTATCATGAGAAGTTCAAGAATTTCTGTGGTTTTGGCTCTTTCCCACACCCATGTTGTTTGCCTCTGAATTTTTTTAAACACTTGCCAAGAGAAACTTCTCTTTGTGAACACAACAGATGTATATTACTGCATTGTCATCTGGGTAATAATTGTTCTAAAAGAATAATGAAATGCATCCTGGTTACGGGTACCACTGTTGACAAGATGCTGCATGCACTGTTTCTTCGGTCAGTGAGAGCAGCTCTCCTCTCATCTAAGGCAGGTGTGCCATCATTCTTACTGTACAACACTGGTTTAAAATACATCAGATGACTGAAAAATGCATATTTCTCTCCATGGGCAATACAGGAACCGTAGAAGGCTTGTTCAGCCACAGACTTCCTATGGTTTGAATGTCTAAATGGAAGGCAAGTTAACCCACCTTAAGGCTCAGCTGTGCTAATAGAAAGCATCTGATGATTAAAAACTGAAGTTCACCTCAGACTTGTAAAGTGGCAACTGCTATGAAAGAAAAGGAACTACAAAAATTTAGAGTTGCTCATAGTGTTCATTACAGTCATTTTAAGAATATGAAAATAAATGGATACCTCTTTTGAGGTTGAAATATTTCCACAATTTCTATCATCACGTGGCTCCCCACCATCAATTCCAGGTTAGTTTTACTTTTTCCATTTAGCAGTGTATGTACAATGCCCATTAAAATTAAGAAAGGCTTTGGACAATTGATGTTTCCTCTATTTTCAAACTAATTATCTCTGCTCTAAATACCATATTGGTTATACACAATCAGCTTCAAATAATGCAAATGTTGCTGGCATTGACTTTATATATTACCAATCAGCTTCAAATCCAATAACTGACACCTTCAGCTTCGTGGTGTTAATTAGCAGAAGCTGATGTCCTACTTAATGTATCCTTTTTACTGCAGTGTGATAACTTCAGACAAACAAGGGTTTGCTAGGGCTTTGAAACATTTTTCTCAAAAAGAGTCTTTGTTTGTTTTTAAACTATGAATCTCTGGCTTCTGGGTTCTGCATAAGCTTGTAGCCTGGAGAGGCGTGAGAGAAAGAGCACTAATTAGCAGTCCTACTGTACTCAAAACTCAGCAGAAAGCACAAGGCAGAAGTCCCTTGTTCTTAAATGCTCTGATATTTCCCCCTGTAGTTGATCCACAACCAGGGGTATACAAACAGGCACCGATGCCATCTTTGCTTTGCTCCAGCCCTCTTAAGAAAAGCCAAACTAAACAAACTGAAACAGAAGGGAAACATCTCTCCAGAGCCAATTATTGATATTAACTGTGGTTTCAGCAGACAAGAAAATAATGCTTCGTAAATATTTCAGCTGAGTCCTGTTTACACTTCCAAAAACACTTCCAAAAGCAATAGCTGCTTTGAAGTGCCCCTGTGCTGTCTCCATTCCTTCTTAAGCTTTCCACAAAGATGGTGACAGAACACCATTAGCACTTACATGGAAAATTCATCTGAAACCTGTATCAAGTTTATCCCCATTAGGTTCAAATTTCATAACTTGCAAGTAAAACTAGGCTTAGCTTCTCCCCTTTCTTCTTCTAGTTCACTTGAATTCAGAACCATAAGTAAAAAGTTTCTTCATTCCTTTGAGGTAGTCCAAGGTCCTGAGAAAACCTAGAAAACACTCAGTACTTTTGTTCATCCAGCAAAAAGAACCAAAGCCGTGTACGCTTTGGATGCTGCACTTAGGCTCGAGAATTTATGGTTATACAAAAACCTCATTGGTTCTGTACACACTTAACATAACCACTCAAAGTCTTTCACTTTTTTTCTAGCAAATACTGGACACTCACATGTGAATTAAAAAAACCTCTGGGCTTAAATTCTGCTTTTTCCTGATCAATTATAGAAATTGAGGCAACTTTTTTGGTCTTAACTTTCATTGAAGAAAATCCTCACAGCTGTAAAAAAAATCACAACATTCTGTTCCAAAGAAGGTGTGTTTTTAAGCTCAATGATTTTTCCATTGTGGCACATATACACACAGACGTGTAAATATAATTTCTTAAGATGTTTATAATTCTTTTCATTTTAGTAGGCATCAGGTTGCTTCCATTAAATGCCAAGCAAGCCAACAGGCTGTATGTTGAAGAGATACTTGGCGATGATTTGGAAAAAATGAGGAATACAATTAATCATCCGAATTGCTTGCAGTTTCTGGTGACATCATTAAGCCATTTCAGTTTAAAAAGCTTTCCAAATGCATTCATTGTGCTCTTTTGTCCAAGTTTCTGAAGAATCCACAGAAGAAACTTCTGGATTATAAAGACATTCAACAAGGGTTGGGTTTTTTTTGTATCCTGGCTGTGATGATTATGTGCATGAGTCTTCTGGAGTTATTTGGCAATAACACTTCCAAAGATGTCCATTTGCACTCATCCACCAAGAGTACTCAGAAACTCTATATTATATAGAGTATAACTGCACTTAAAATATAAAAGTGCTCTTCATTCATTAAGAGGAAACAAACAATAGAGAATCTGCTTAGAAAAGCAACTGATGGAGGCTTCAAAGAAACCCACTCTGTTGGCTTGCAAGTGCACACATGAAGTCACTCAGTCTGCTTTAAAGGAGGTTCAACTTTAAAGTTGAGGTAAAAATAAGGTATTACAGCAATTCTGTCCCTAACATCTGTGCAGATTTCCAGCTGCAGGTAAGAGATGTCTTTTCCAAATCAAAGCTGAGGATGATTGTAATCTTACCCAAGAAGGTCCCATCAAGACATCTAAATTCTTCTTATATAGTTAGTTGAGTTTGACATTCACAGCTTCAACTTGGTCCTATGTGACATAGGTTTGGTAAAAAAATCCTGCCCCCAAACCCCCCTGAAACTTATTTTATTTGGAAACATTAAACTGTGAGTCATGAATGTACATAACTCCAGTTAGTTTGACTTTTTCATTTGACAGAAAGAAAAATATATGCTGCATTGCAGAATTCTAAGAAATATCATACATTCATATACAAGGACACAACAAGTGTTTTATTAAAATAAACAGCTTTAATACCTTTGCATTTAAAAGATTTAGCAGAAAATAACTGCTACAAACATGCTACAACAACATACATGTTCAAAAAGTTTTCAGTGCTTTCTTTCAAAGTTCAGCGTTTTGGCAAAAGTTTTTCTGTCTATACTTCAAAAGCTGGCTATCGTAATACTGATATAAAATACTTCATGTAGACTAAGGTCAGGTGCATAAAATACGATAAGTAATAAAACATACTGTTTGTATAAACATTTAAAATATGAATTTAATTAGGTAACATGCAAATACTGCAATATTTTAAATGGCACTTAAATAGATACTGATAGTCTTTATAATATTGCATTGGATATGAGATTCTGAAATGTATAAAACTATAAAAAGAATGTATTTCTTCATTGAAGTCAGGTATAGAGCTTGATTGTCATTTTGCAAGCATGAGCCCAATGTCCTGCAAGTCTTCACTAGCCCAAGTAAAGATCCCTACTGAAATAGGCCCACAGCTAGTTAGTCTTCTTTGCAATACAATATGAAAGCACATTTACATGAGAAGAAACAAATTTTTGGTAAGGTAATTACGTAGCAGCAATTTTTTTTTCCCAAAAGTGATGTTTAAGATAGGTGCATGCTTTTCATTGTCACTAGTATGCATCTGAGTAATATAAAATTAACATCCTTCAATACACTCAAAACACTACTTTTTCATTGCTGAAAAAAACCCTGTAAGAGATCTGTTCTCACAAAAACAGTAAATCCATAATGTCAGAATATTCCAGAGTATTTTTATGTTTCCAAGATCACTGGAAAACAATCTAATTGTGCTGAAACAGTCATCTGGCCAGTAGCGTATGAAAGAATCATCTTTTCGCAATATTCCAAACACTTTTAGTTCTTCATTGAAAAAGATTCAGTTCACAAAATCTAGAATTTTCGTTTTCTGGTTCAGTGACCAACAATTCTGAATGTCCTTCACAAAATAAAACACTTCAATACTCATACACATTTTCTAAGCAGTTATATATAATATATTAATCCTGACAAGGTGAATAAAATGCTTATGAACAGGGAGTGCAGAACAGGCACCACTTTAACAGAAGGAGAGGAAATGCTAAAGGAAACTTGTACTTGAGATGCAATTAGAGCTGACAGCGGTACGTGTGATGCTAATGTTGGACTGTCTGAATTTATCAGTGACTCTATCTTTTCTGCTTCTTTATTGCAGGCTTCAATCTAAGAAAAAAAAAGAAGTTATTACTTATATTGCCATGTAGAATGCCAATGTGAAAATGCTGTTTGATAGCATAATTCAGGAAAGAAAATCTGAGGTATTCCCATCAGCACGTAAGATTTGTATAATTTTGGGGAGTATTTCTTAGAAAACATCTTGGAGTTCTTATTATAGATTTTGGTACTATGAAAACTACTGTGGAAGCCCTAAGAACCAGGAAAAGGGAAGGAAGCTACACGCAAGCTATGCAGGGTGATGTGTTTTGAACGTTGATGCCAAAGAGCTCTCAGTGAATTATAATTAAAGTAAGGACTGGCTGAGGACTGACTTCCTGATTGACCAAGACACTACCTTGAAGTCTAAAATAGTGGAAAAATAAGGATCTTCTACTTATTGCACTTTTTCTTCCCAGTCAGGGAAAACATTTATTTTATGGGAAGGGAAGAGAAGAATGAAAGTAATAGGAAAACCCGAGAAAACCAAGGTTTCCATTCCCCTACTGACATGATGATAATTATGAATTTATGTTAGAAAATCAGTTTTTTCACCTTAGCCTCTAATGCAACCCAGGAATCAATTTAGTACTAAGTCTATTTAACAGCTTTGGAAGCTACCTCTGATGAAGTTTTAACTTGACAAACAATATCTGGATTCCCAAAGCTTTGAAAGTTGAGGAACTTGCAGCTCAGCAACGGGTGTCACTAGTGAGATAAGCAGTTCATCCCTCGTTTCAGATAGCCTCCCTGATTTCAGAGAGTTCTCTCTGCAGGAGTCTGATGGCACCTGCTGCAGGTGGAGTGAGAGCTAACCAGATTGGCATTGGCTCAGGACCTCGTTTCCTAAGTCCTGGTAACATTTTAGGCTATTTCTGCTAAAGGAGGAGACAGAAGTTGGAGCTGTGCTGAACGTAACAGGGTAGATCCAGCTGCATGGGGAAAAAACACACACAATCTACCCTCCTGATACTGTAGTTTGCAAAGTTTATGATAGTGATTCTACTCCCTCACACTACACCCTAACTGTAGCCCATCCAACAAGCAACACTGACCAGATTAAATTAGAATGTAGGAATAAAATGGAAATGGGGAGCAGCCATCAATATAGAATAAACAACAAGGAAAGGAAACTGCCTGAATTCTGCTTGTATTGAAAAAGGTAAGAGAGAGATTATGGGCAAGTTTTCTTTCTCCTTCCTTTTCAAAGCTAAATCCTTCATTTTACACTAGTTCACATCAACGTGTCAGGTAAAAGAATGAACCAGAGCACCTCATCTCCAAAGGGACTTCATTATAAAGTGTTGTCAGCAGAGCTAGGCAAGACTATTAGAACATCTATAAAATGGCAAGGAAATATATTCCTTTCAACAGGAAGAAGATATCATCACTGGTCTTGCACAGGTTAACAACTGGAAGTAAAAATGAAGCAACAGCTCCAAGACAATAATAATGCAATATATAGCCAAAGCCCTGCTTCTATTGCTCTGAACCACTCCTAAGAAAATACTGTAAGAACTCGGAGTGCGTTTTTTGGTTTACCTGTAGAGTTTAGTACGAAGAGCGTTAGGCTCTATCTATAACACAGCAAGCTTATAGCAATATTATTTCCTTTTCCAAGAGGTAATAGCATTTTGGGATCTCCCAGCACTTTCCATCACAAGGTGTATAGGAATATCAAACCCAGGATGGTCTCAGAATAGTATCAACAGATCTTCTTTGGTACCAACTACTGCTTAATGACAAGACATGCCACATGTATTAATATGGTATCAATATGTATGATGTGCTTCAGCCTAATATCATATATACTTCAATCTACTTTAAATCATTACACTGGAAACAAAGAAGTACCATTTCAAATGCAGATATGCATTTAATATACAATTAATATTAATTTAAGAGGTCATTCAGTAATTTATTTATTTTCATCAGTTTATATTTTCTGTTCTATTAGCCACAGGAAGTTGAGGGTTCTGCATTTATCAATTTTTTTAAAATTATACTCTATCTTTGGTGTTTCTTCACCACTTCTTATAATTACCCACACTCAAAAGCCTCTTATCAGAAAAGCAGGATTCCCAAGACCCATTTTACCATCTATAATACTAGCTATTCATATCCAACTTGCTAGAGAAATCCCCGTGTATGCAAATAGACCGGAAAATGCATAATTTAAAAACTGCTATATTGAAAATAGTGAACACCTATAAAACTGGGGTAAATCCATGCTGGGTAAACAAAATAATAACACAGTCTACCTGCAAGGGCTTGGGGTTCTGATCCACAGGAATGATGAGAATCACGATTTCGGATTCTATGCTTAAGTATCCAAATACATCACACTGTGGCACTGAGACATGCAGGCGGATTTTTTCAAGTATGTCAAGTACTGTTATAGGCTTTTTATTTGTTACCTGGAAGAAAACAAAGAACTTTGTGGATGATGTGACAGCATGCAAAATTACATTTCTCCACTTCGTTATGCGAGAAAACTTGTTTCAGCCATTTAACTACTCAGTTTTAATCTCTAGACAAACCCCCCCCAAACCAAAACCCCCAAAACAATAAAAATTGTGAAAGAAGGGAAAAAATGGTATATTTCTTAAATTAACCAGGGGTTTGATATGTGATGTTCTCCACCTTCATGCTTAGCATGTGTGTGTATGTATCACGTACCTCAAAATAATGTAAATGATTATCTTTTACAGCAGCTTGTACTCCCTTGCTGGGAAACAAGAGACAGAGCAGTGCTACCAGCTGGCACTTCTTTCCCACCATACAACTTGTTCCAAGAGCTATCAGAAAAGAAGAACTATGGCTTCGTGAAGACAGATATTTTTCTGTATATATGGGAATATGTGACATTGCAAGAGGACTGCGTAACTACCAGGTAAATATATTTTGCTCTTAAAATTCTTATCTCTGTTCTGATATCTGTATTCAGCAAAAAATAATTTTATTCTAGGTGCTCAGTCTGTTTAAGGACTGCCACATCTTACAGGCTTTTCATCTTTTTTCCATGTCACTTCTGGATTTGTTCATCAGTATAAGACACCAAAACAAATACAACACTTGTGACTTCTGATTATTGTGTTGTGTTTCGTTTTCTAGTTTTACTGCAAACGATGCATCCTTCTTTTCCTACTGTAGCTTCCTTTCTTTTAAGACCATTGATACAGGACCTTAACAAATTAAAATCTGGGAAATTCAACTAGACTACGTGAATCAAATTTGCAAGGTGTCACACAACACTACTTTTACCAGATCTTTGAGGGATTTCCTTGTCATAGTCCCATTAAAACACAGTCTCACATTGATATTTAAAAAAATAAAAATCAAGTGCAGATGAAAACATGAATTGTAATCATCATATTACTCTATTTTGTTGTGATGTCATGCCAAAAACCAAGAGTTCTGCTCTGTTCCATATACTGAAGCATAAAAACAAGCATAATCCTTTTATAGACCACAGGGGAAGTCTGGGCCTAATATGTTGTACTCAGTGATGGACAATCAACATCAGAAGATCAATATTAAACTGAAGATTTTCAAAGATCAGCAATGAAGGATACTAGTGTCTGACTTAGAGATGTTAAATCAAACCCCAACATTTTAGCTGATGAGCAACAAAATCAGTGCCAACCATCTAGACAACTCAAAGAGTGTAAAACCCAATTTAAATATAAACCAAGGTCAGAACTAAGTTATGTACATTAGGAAATATTAAGCTAGCAGAATATGAACAAAAAGTCCATAAATAACAAATATGCACTGTATTGCCATGATGAGACAGATGCAGTTCCATAACATTTCTTAACTATTACACGCAATTTAAGCTGCAAACCCCAATTTACTTGTTTGTGTCTACTCTAATTTTGTTTTGCTTTGCATTTCAATTCAATTTCCATACCTGATATTAAGAAATCAAGGAAAGTGTAAACAGTATAAAAAAAAAATCAAATCACACACTATCTTCTGAAAAATAATTGTTTTTATAATGTGTTAACTTTTCAGTTGAGAATATATAGTAACTTGACTTTTCCATGTACCGTTTAACGTAAGGCATGATTAAACTGTTTACCCTTGCAAAAGTATCCAGCTTGTCTTTGTCATATAAGATTCTCAGCATTCCAGCACATAGTGGACAGCAGGCTCCTATGTGAATAGGAAATAAAAGCAAATAGTCTTTTCACTTTTACGTAAGCAGAGGTCAAAAGTTGAACATTAATTGAGAATGAAAACAGGAAAACTACCAAAGCAAAGTAAATCTTTTAATTTGATAGCAGAATTGCACAATTTCTAAGATTTTTTTAACGTTGAAAACATTTATAACGCAAAAGTATTCACCTTTCAACACTCATTTACTACTGTAAACATGAAGTAGCAAGATGAATTTTCATTTTTTTCAAGATGATACATTATTGTAAGCTAAAAACCACGGGTACCTTGTGTGCTATGTGTCAAGGTTTTGTATGGACACGTGCACATGCAACTACAGAAATGCTGAATTTCAAGAGCTGAAATAGCTGGGATGTGACAGAAGCAATTATGCACTCCACAAACATTAATGTATGCAGTTATACCATGTTGGAGCTTAGAATCTTTATGTAATATGGGGATGGAAAGGACCTGTCTGAACAGATTCATGTTTAACACAGAAGCACGTAATATTTCTCTTACTGTTTATCCTCACTATTTCAAAAACCAAAGGGCTAATATTTCAGCTTTCTACCCATGACTGTCAATTTAATTAATACCCTCAACCTATTTCATGTAATTCACATCCACAGAGAGACTTTTAAAACGTTGAATGTAATACCAAAGCACAAAAAGTGAAAGAGAAAAACGCATAAAACTGTTTCTTTCTAAAACCTGAGCTTTCCTTGCTCTGTGTATTAACCTGTGATTAATTACTGTTTCATAAAGGAAGTATTTGTGAAAACAATTAAAGGCCTGTTCAAAACAGCACAATCACAAAACTATTCCTACTGTCCTCCTCTCTCACAGTTCTGTACATACATATAATATCTTACTCCATCTTCAAATTAAATATAATTTTATTTCTTCTGGGAACTCTACTTGGACAGAAGTTTGCCATTACAGTGCTGCCACTTCTGAAAAATTGCTTCTCCGATTCCCAGTGACATTCTACCCTACACACCACAGACCTCATTCGTTTCTCCAAAACCAGTCCAATGGGGACAGCTGCAAGTTTCCAAAGACTGAAGGAGCCTGACTCCTAAGACAAGGCCTTTTCCACTTCAGAACTGTTTGTCTGAGTCCTGATACTGGCTTGTTCTAGCCAGTATCTCTAAGACATGATGTAAGACAATATTTTAAAGCTTAATGTATACACATTTATACACCTAACCTGGAGACCCTCTCCTATCCACAGTAAACTTCAACAATGAGTTAACATACCTGGTGCAATAACTGGTTTGCAGCCAGTAGCAGAAAGTGGGGGACATTTAACAAAGGCACACTCTGTATGAAAACTGTAGTCTGAGAGAACACCTACAGCCTGGCAGGGTCCGTAATAGTCAACAGCCACACGGTCGGAATAGGCAGCACAGACGCTGCTGTAGGTTTCCCCATTATGTCCACATACAGGTTCCACTGATTTGCAAAACGGCTGAAACACACAGAAAGGTTTCAAAGATCACAATATTCATGCTAAACGCAAAACTTCAGAGTAGTTTTAACATTAGGAAACCCAAAATTAACGGGAATTTGCTGATAATACTGTCAAACACTCAAAAACTAGGAAATCTAGACTAAATAACCTGCAAGGTTATGCATGGGCAACAAATGCAAAGAATAGGAACTTAAAGAAGGTGACAGAAAAATATAAGTTGGAATCTGAGAAATATACAATAAGATGTTTTGGGAAACAACAATTTTTGTTTTGTGCTAATGCTTAAAAGAAATGTCATATAAATGATCATGTCATATAAACTAACCTGCTTATTAAATGAAAGATTACTATAATTGTATTATGCAAGAAACAATTTTACTACTAAAAGTTGATATATTATTTATTGATTAATAAAATATTTTAATTACTTACTAAAAAATTACTTATTCACCTCAGTGTCTTTTTGTGTTCTCAGAATTTAGTGTGTTTGTGCCCATGTTCAGTCACCATCCCTGGTGGTATTTAAAAGACTTGTAGACGTGGTACTTAGGGACATACTTTAGGAGTGGACTTGGCAGTGTTAGGTGTATGGCTGGACTCTTATTATCTTAAAGGTCCTTCCCAACCTAAACCATTCTATGGTTCTACATATTTCTAAACTAGACACCTCTGTCAAAAGTGTGTTTATTGGTGAGACCTTTATATCTACAAAAATACATCTATTGTGTCCATTTCCTCTCAGAAAAACGTATCTAATGTGCCATTTGACTCAAAGACATGTAAAAGTCAAAGAAAATTGTAGCATTGTTTCTTCCTATCCCACCTGTGCAGATGTATTAGTCCAACATATTCAAGAGGTCAAATGCCAATAAACTTACGCTTCTGAACATTGACAGAAGCAAATAAAATTGCTGACTTCTTGCAGACAACATATGACTAATACTTTTGTCCAAAGTCTTATGAAATGACACAACTCATTCAACAATTTCTTGCTAAATTCTAAATATTTTATTGACCTTATATTTCAAGTAAGTTCACCA
This sequence comes from Dromococcyx pavoninus, assembly GCA_033558185.1. Taxonomy (NCBI): domain Eukaryota; kingdom Metazoa; phylum Chordata; class Aves; order Cuculiformes; family Neomorphidae; genus Dromococcyx; species Dromococcyx pavoninus. The sequence continues at coordinate 1,106,776 of JAUMJL010000583.1, forward strand.
TAGCCATATGATCACTATACATCCTCTAACATAGCAAGACAATTACAGTTTCTATGTTACACACCTAAGCTAACAACAAAACAGATAGGGGACAAGTAAACACAACTACTCCAATTGTTTCATATCGTGCAGTCATCTTCCTTATAAAAGGAAGAGTGAAAACTTAAAGCTATCAGTGTCAAGGACTTTGTGAACATGAATACAGCTAGACATATAACTGGAGAACAACACAGCCATGCAATTTTCCCTCGATTCTTACTGTTCAAGAGTTGAACATTCTCTGAGTATCTCATGAGATATCTGATGTGTAATGAGAAGAATTATCTGTACTTAACGAGGTTGCTGAAAAAGGGCAAGAAAAAGAAGGTATAAAGACCGAAAGCAGAACGTAGAAGTGGGTTAAAAGAGCAACAGCATTTATAATACAGGAAAACCCTGAAAAAAATGTTCTGTACTTTTCAGAATATCCATCAGTGAGACCAAGAGAAGGTCTGAAATTAATATTTATCATTTGAGAAAAATATGGAGATGAACAGTCTATCAGCATTAAAGCCAGCAACTTTGAAAAGACTAGCTTCTGACTTTTATTGTAAGCCATAGAAATAGCTTGTCAACCAACACTGTAGGGAGCAGTGGGATGGAAGAATCAAACTTACTCCTAATCGTTCTCAGGGATTAATATGAAGACTAATCCAAGCAGACTAAACAAAATATTACAGACTACCTAGTCTCCAACAAAACTCAGGTGCAAATAGATTCTGAAAAATAAACTTAGTAAATCTAGGGCACGATCACACAAAATACTTTCTACGACTAGGCATTATTTTTTATTTAAAAACAAGTTCAAATTGCTGAAAACTAGCATTTAACTAACCAAGGAATGACACTACTTACTGCAAACACGCCTCAGTGCAAGCTTTAACAATGAAAAATATAGGAAGGACTTAATATAAATATCAGAGTATCACCCCTAAGAAAGTGCAAGTAAAGCTTTTGATTGGTTTTGAGACAACTGTTAACTAAAACAGAGAAACACTTTCTGGATATAATTTTGTAAGACAATTTTTATACTAGTGAAAATGGAATTTTTAAAGGATTACTTTCAATTAAAATATTTTGCAAGCTATAAAAAAAAGAATATTCCAAAGTTGAACACTGAAGAAAAGAGAAGATTTGGTATTTAATGCTAGAACCACTTCCTACCTGGCATGGTCCTTGGTATGCTAAACTTTTTCCTTTTTGGTACAAAGTACACAAGTTACTGTATTCCACATCGTCTGTGTCACAAACAGGATCCTGTGTCTGGTCACAATTTAACTGTCTTGGCACACATTCATGTTGGCTACATTCGAACTTTCCAAAACTAGTCAAGCAAACTTGTTTCTTTGGTATGCATCTGCATAAAATATGAATAATTTCATATTATGTCATAAGGGGTTTTTTTTAAGCCTCAAAATATTCAAGGAAAATATTTTCAGCGAAATCTTTTCCAGTCCTTTAGAGCTAAATGAAGTTCTTCAGAGCTAACTAAAGAGCTGCAAGAAATGTGTCATAACATATTCTGAATAGCCAGTTCCAGGTCTCATCACAAACCTGAAACTGGTTCACACCACATTTAGTCAATGTATGTGGATGCAACTACAGTTTCCAATAAAATTAATCTTTTACCAAGCATTTTTCAACAGATTTTAAAAAAAGTCTTGGGTAAACTTCTTACCTTCTCCCAAACTTCATTTTGTAAGTGCCTATTTAAGTAAAACTAGAGAAACCATGAAAACAGTGAACTGCAAAGAAAAAGATTGTATTGCAGAGGTCTAGCCTCACCATTCCTTCAGAAGGTAGTGAAAACAAGACTTACAAGATAATATGGTTTTAATTACAAATATCTACTTGGATATTAGCTTTGTAGGTTCACTATATTATACCACATCCACTCTTGGGGATGACTGCAATCAAACAGAAAAAACTAGTATTAACACAATTTCCTTTCTTTGGAATGTCATCCCTCTCAAGCCTTCTGAGCCATAAACAGCAAAAATTCTTTCCCTTTTATATTAAGTATGTACCTTCCGTGGTCTTATCTGCAACACATTTGCCACATGCCCTGCAAGACATCCTTCTGTTAGAGAAATGCCTGCCAACAGAACTTGATGAATAGATTGATGAAAGGTCAAATTCCTTTTTTAACAATCTCCTCCTCCTATAAAAAACAACAATGCTACCACTGGATCATGTACAATATAACCTTATCCTCCCTGAGTGCTGCAGTCTTACGTGCTACACATTTTCATTTTATATTAGAGAAGTCTCAAATTCTGAGATTTAAAAACTTTACAAGTAGAAGGTAAGGTCTCAAATAGATTTTAAACACTTCAGAGACGTTCTAGAATGAGCATGCTTAGTTCACGCTACTTTATAGAACTGACATAGAAAAATTTATTGTGTACAGTCCTTTACTGAAACTACAAGTTGAGGTTCTAAGTGAAACGCTTATTCTGCAAAACAGAAAAACCTCTCTATACTTTTCAAATTAAAAATACAAAAGATTAAAGGTGTATTTCCACAATGCAGTTTTGAAATTCCAGTTTTCAACACCATAACGGCTTTTACAGCTACAAAACTGCAGGGTTTTCTCTGCAGTTTTCTGCATCAAAGCATTTAAAGTGCTGAAAAGGGAAAAAAAATAAAATCAGTTTTCATGAAAGCATAGTACTACACAACTTCTTACGGTGGCTTTCTGTCAATATAGGAAAATGTATAAATTCAAAGGAGGCTGCAGTATTTGTGCAAAACAGAGAAAACTGACGACAGAAACCAATATTATGAGGTACTTTGATTTTTTTGGTAGGAAAAGTCAGATTTTCTTTTCTCCTGACACTAGTACAGAGCATTATCTGTGTTAATGTTAGTCTGTACAGATTGGGCTTTTCTGCCATTGAAAAAAAACCAGATTGTACAGACATGGTTTCATAAGAGAAACTGAAGCCTTCAAGAGTTATTGATACTTTCCCATTTTAGAGACAAATGCAGATTACTGATTGAATAAGCAAGTCTTTACTTCAGGTGTGGGGTTTTTTAACTACTAGAAGAGGGGCAAAACAAATTGTAAAATGACACTTACTGCTATTTCAACAAAATTTGATTTTCCCATTTTTGAAAGTATACCTTAGTTCCCTTTGCTTGCTAAAACTGAGATCTGCATAAATGAATTTAAATGATGTAGCACTACATAAACAAAACCGAAAACTGGCATTTCTTACAGTCCATTACTAACTATGGCAAATAAAAAGCTACTTCAAATGGTTATTCTTATTGGAGTACCCCAAAAGAAAAATATACCCCACAGTCTGATTCACAAGATGCAAAGAAAAGTTTATAAACATATTCTGCTTTTACCTCTGATTTTTATTACAAGGGTTAGGGTTACAAGGATCCTTGGAAATGCATGATCCAAATTCAAACTGATTGTCCTGAAGGCCAACACAACGAGCTATACATGCACTTGGATACGTGCGTCCATTTTGACCACATACTGGTACAAACTGATCTACACAGTTACATGGTAAACCTGTGAAAGCAACACACAAAAGAGGAATTTGGTGTACACTTATTTTCTATGACAGAAGATACGCAAAGGATCACTGAGCTATCTTTGCCTTGCAGCAAATACAAAGATATGCCATATATTCAGTCATTTCCTCCCTCCTGTAACTTAGTAATGCTACTGCACTTATGCACTTATAAGTAGTAGGAAGGAAAGCTTGTGCCCTGCCTCCTTCCTAATTCTCCTCAGCTTTCTCTGCTTTTGCCCCAGCCTCCTCATCTCTTGTCCCTAGTGCCATTATCAGTTTGGAAGGGGGAGAGAGACATCACTGGGCTCAACAGATTAAATCATGGGAATGGCACCTCAGGCTCTGAGGGACGGTCTGGTGGTGACAGCCCCTGGTCTGCCACCTCAGTGGAAGTGGAGAACAGCATTCCAGGAGGCAGACAGAACACAAAGGTCATTGGTAGGTTACAAACCACTGACAGTAGACAGTCAGGACTTGAGCCTATTCAATTAGGAAAGGGGTGGAAATAACAGCCCAACTGGGTTCATGTACACTCATCGCTGTCTACGGCTGCCTGAAAGGAGGCTGTAGCAGAGCGAGTGTTGATCTCTTAAGTGACAGTTGACAGAACAAGGGGAAATGGTCATAAGATGCACCAGCAGAGGTTCAGACTGGATATTAGGATGAATTTCTTTACTGAAAGGGTGGTTCGGGCACTGGAACAGGCTGCCCAGAGAGGTGGTTGAGTCACCATTCCTGGAGGTGTTTAATAAATGGGTAGATGAGTTTTAGAGGGACACGGTTTAGTGGATGATCGGTGTGGTTGGACTCGATGATCTCAAAGGTCTTTACCAACCGGAAGATTCTACAATTCTATGATTATCTATTTTTACATATTACCTGAGGTTTTATTTTTCAGTGCTAACTTTTTTTCCTAAAGGTATGTGGGTTTTTTTGAAGTGCAGGTTGGACATGAGAAAAATAGTTAAAAGAACATATTAATAACAAATTATCAGGTATTTTCCATTAATATGGTAGAAAGAATTTAGAACCTAATCCTCGCTCTAAGAATATGAAGCTTAGTTTCCATAGTTTGGCAAGTTACCTGTAAACTTCCGACGTTCATCTTCTGAACTGTGCTCAGTTAAACACTGACGTGTAGAACACACCAAGTTTCCAGCAAAACATGAACAAACATTACAATCTATATTAAAGGATGTTCCATGGCCTTAAAATAAAAGAAATTAAGTAAATGCATACAATTGATAAAAATATATCAGAAGATGATATACTCATGTGCTACACAGATATTACATTCTCAATTTTATTTGTTCCTTCAATTTTCCTCATTCAGTTTCTTTTCCCATAGAAGTGCCTATCTTTTCTTAGATTTCTAGTCTTGCTTTATTCATTTAAAGAAAAAGTCTGTTCACTTATGGTTTTGATTAATTAGTTAAGCAAGCAAACAAGCACTTTATCCTTTCAAAGTCTACATATTTTTTAGAACAATTTAAAGCTTCAAATAGACATACATGGAGAGAACAGAAGAAGTGGTATTGTAGTACGTGGTATTAAGTTAGTGCAAAAATAATTGCTGTTTTTAACCATTTAACTTTAAAGCACTACATCTCAGCTTAGAATAAAATTTATTAATTGCAATGAGCCATTAGAAACTACGCATTTGTCAACAAGAAACAAGTCTATTTATTCCAATAGCACAGGAAGAAGGGAAGGGAAGGGAAGGGAAGGGAAGGGAAGGGAAGGGAAGGGAAGGGAAGGGAAGGGAAGGGAAGGGAAGGGAAGGGAAGGGAAGGGAAGGGAAGGGAAGGGAAGGGAAGGGAAGGGAAGGGAAGGGAAGGGAAGGGAAGGGAAGGGAAGGGAAGGGAAGGGAAGGGAAGGGAAGGGAAGGGAAGGGAAGGGAAGGGAAGGGAAGGGAAGGGAAGGGAAGGGAAGGGAAGGGAAGGGAAGGGAAGGGAAGGGAAGGGAAGGGAAGGGAAGGGAAGGGAAGGGAAGTTCAGAAAGTCCTTATTACATGGTAAAAAAGTGATTTTGGACTTACTGGGTATCTTTGACTTACTTTAATTACACATGGACTGCAGTCTGACAGTATTTTAAAAGGGCTGCTTTACAGACACTAAACAATGTCCAGTGCTGAAATACGTAACAGTTCACTAGCAGAAAGGCTCCTGCTTGCCGACTCAAAGACATCACCTTCAGACAGGTTACAGTTCAGCTCAAATTCCATTTTATATTCAAGATATATTGTAAGATTTTTCCCTATTCTGGTAGTGTATTTTAATTTTATTTTCTTTTTCAAAGAGCACAATGACAGTTTGCACGACAAAGATACACCTTTAAAACTCTCAAGCAATGAATAAGTCTGAAAATAAATCATCTTTAAAAGACGTCTTATTAAATGAAGCATCATTTGCCAAGTCTCTTTCAAGCACTTTGACTGCAGGATTAGGCAAAACCCAATTAACACTTGTTACCCATGCCAATTTAATACCTGAAGAGTACAGTAAAGTTATTTTAGAAAACCACTCATTTAAACTTAAGTGAAGAAAGAGATAGTTAGTATTCTTATTGTTAAGAAAAAAAGCTGTTACACTTACCTGGCCAAAGGCAATCAGAGGTCTAGACCTACCATGCTGAGGAAGACTTTACAGAACCAGTGTTCACTATGTATTTGATTACATGTTCAGTTTTAAGCAGGTTAGCCTCATTGGTTAATATGTTAAACTATAATTATTATTTAATATTTCATTTAAAAATTCAATAAGTTTTTTTCCTGAAATGTACAGGCTGCCTTGTGATACTTAATTGGAGGCTATGAGGATTTCAAAGAAAACCAAGAGCAGAGGCATTCTGTGACAGGTATGTATTCCTAACATGTTTGTACACATTAGCAGAACAGTCTTTTAAACCCTTTTTTTCAAACCATTCCCATTGGTGTGAAATCTACCAACATCACTCAGTAAGAGAAACTCCCTCTCCAGAATGTTATGCAAACTAAACTGGCATCACTGCCTAAAGAGCTCTCAGATCTACTACGTGATGCCAAGGAAATAGAATTTTGGGATTGTGCAAAACTTATTATGAGATGGTTAGTGGAAGGACCAAAGATGAGGAAAAGGAAGAATTAATATGGATCAAGCAGAAAGATGTGTGGGACAGCAGACGGAAACGGGGAAAAATGAACGGTTGAGTGTATACCCATACACTTCAATACACTTCTCTGACAGAACACTTCACTTGATCACCACATTTTATCCTAGATTTTTATTCAATCCTATTTTTACTCTCTTTGTGCTTCTGCTTCCTACTCTGAATGTGTGTGTAAATGCTAACAAACTTTAAGCTGGATGAATCAATACAGAGCTTAAGAGGTCTGTGTACTTGCCACTGGCGTTTGTTCACTGCTAATTCAGACACCAACAACTATTTTGATTAAACTAGGTTTATATGGGATTTGAGGGTTATCTGAAGGAGTCAATAAGCACGTGGACAACACAAAATCAGGTTGATGTGCTTCAATGCTGAATAGTCATTTAATAGCTCTTTAGCATTGGCTTTGAAGAAAAAACGTAGAGATAGGAAAAAGGTGCTCACGTTGACAAATAACTGTGAAACAGAATAAATGGACAATGAAGAGAGGTCACTGGAGGAGTGCCCATGATCTGTGCATAATTTCTATGTGATCAAAAAAAAAAAAAATTACATAAGAAAGCCTATCCATAACATTAAGGTACCAAATAATGAAAAACTGCATGAAAATCCCACCACACTAAGCAACCAGAAAGTGATATAGCAGAGGAAATTCACTGTATTGACTAGAAAGTAATTATCAACAATTCAGACAATGAGCTGTGAGCTCATTTCTACTTCAGAACTGGACCATGGTGTTACAATAGACTGTGAAATTACGACCGCAACAGAATTAGTAGCCAAGAAAAAGATAGCGTTCAGAATAATTATGAAAGGAACATACATACACTTGATTGGGCACTTGATTTTGAATGCTGTATGAAGTTCCAGTTTCCATTTCAATAGCAAATGTAAGAACTGGAAAGAGCTACACAGGAGGCTAATAAATATGACCAAAAAGTATACAACTGTTTTCATATAAGGAATGATTAAATAGAACAGAACTGGCTTGGAGGAAACCCCAGAAATCTGAGGGGAATATGACAGAGGTCTGAAAGAGGAAGCAAATAGGCAAAAATCACTCAAGAGCTTTTCCAATACAAGAACTAGAATGAATCTCATGAACTAACACGAACCAGATGAAACAAACTATCAAGGCTCAAAGTATAAGAAATTCCTTGCAAACTCCACCAAAAAAAAGGAGGGCTCTTAGGCACACATATGTGGAACTTCTTGCCAGAGGATGTAGCTCATGATAAAATAAATCCATATTTAAAATCCATGGAAGAAAAAAAAGCAAACAAACAAACCCAAAACCCAATGAAAACCAAAAAACCCAAACTATCTGGGGCTAGTAAAGAAACCACCCCCAGCTCAGAGGGTCTGTGGTTTGAAGCAGAGAACAGATTCTGGTAGAATATTCACGGAAAGTATAATTAAACCCTCTGCCTTTTATCATATTCTTCCCCATACCAGACTGAGAGTACCTGCAGAGTTGGAATCCAGGAAACGGGGAACAGTTTATGGTCAGTTATACTGCACTTAAAACTTCAGAACTACAGCAGATCAATCATCTCTGTTTCATCCCTACTGCCTACTGGCTCCTCTCAGAACGTCTGCACTCAATCCTCAGAGCTCTCACTACCAAGTTCTTCCACCAGAAAGAAAGCTATCTGTTATCAAGTACCATAAAATAGAGGGGATATGAAGTCATGACCTTTGCGCTGAAAAATCATTGTGGTTTAGAGCCCCAGTGGGCAACAAAAAAGCCCCGTAGCTGCCTGCTCACCTCTCCCTCTTCTGAGTCCCACTGAGGAGAACCAAAACAAAGGCAAAACCCATGGGTCAAGGTAAGGACAGGATAGGGTCATTGACCACTAATGTTCATGGGCAAAACAGGCTCAACTTCAGTAAAGAAAAAACCTAATTTATCACAAATCAAATCAGAACAAGATACTAAAAAAACCCACAAATCCCAAAACCAACACCTTTCCCTGACTCCTTCCTTCTTCCAGGGCTTAACTTTACTCCTGATATCTCTACTTCCTCCCCCTACAGCAGTGCAGGGGGATGGCGAATGGGAGTTGCAGTCAGTCCATCACATGTTGTCTCTGCTGCCCCTTCCGCCTCAGACACTCTTCTTTTGCTCCTGCATGGGGTCCTTCCACAGGAGACAGTTCTCCATTAACTTCTCCAACATGAGTCCTTGCCATGGGCTGCAGTCCTCCACAACCTGCTCCAGTGTGGGTTTCTACACAGTCCCAGCGTAGAATCCCAGCCTCCTTCAGGAGCCCCCATCTGCTGCAGCATGATGTCCTCCACAGGCTGCAGATGGACATCCAGCGGGACTCCTCATGGGCTGCAGGGAGACAGCCTGCTCAACCACAGTCCCCTCCATGGGCTGCAGGGGAATCTCTGCTCAGGTATTTGGAGCATTTCCTCTCACTCCTTCACCACTGCCCACAGTGCTCTCTGCAGTGCTACTTTCCTTGCATCTGGCATCTGCATAGTAGTTTCTCTCTCATCTGGTGTCTGCAGGGCTGTTTCTCCCATATGTTCTTTCTCTCTCTCCACCAACCTGCCAGGCCCAACTGGTCCAATGAACCCTGGCAGCCTGGCCACAGGCTGAGGGGGGCAGGGGGCAGGCAGCAGGGACATGCATTCCCCTTGAGCCTTCCCCCTCTCTCTGCTGTTGCCCCTTCACTGTTTTTCCCCATTTTTAACTACGTTATCACAGAGGCATCACCACCATCGCCGAGGGGCTCAGCCGTAGCCAAAGGTGGTTCAGGCACTGGAGCCAGCTGGCCCCAGCTTCCAGCAGCTTCGCACAGAAGCCACCCACGTAGCCTCTCCTGCTCTGCTACCAAAACCTTGCCATGCTAACCCAACACAGTAGTGTTCTAACAACACACTTCACACAGGACTTTCATTGGTTGAATCAGACACAGTTCAATACTGATTTAAACAATGGAACCCTCCAGCATATGTAAGACTTAAACAGGCATTATATGTAGGGATGCAAACGTCAATCTCTGTGTTTTCTGTTCAAGTTCTGCATTCAGATCCTCTGGGTCTTCATATGTACTTCAAAATTCATTACTTAAGGAACAGCTGCTGTACAAATATATATAGTTCTAATACCTACTTTTTCTTTGTCCTCCCACAATGCATGACTTTTGGAGGTCGACACAACGCATCTCCATGCAGTTTTCTAGCAATCCACTGTGTCCACAGGTACAAATCTTGTAACAACCAACACCACCAGCTGAGGAAGGAACCTGAATAAGTGTACCTTGACGGACAATAAAATCTGAGGCTTCTCCCAGTTTGCAACCTATATACAAATAGGACAAATTTTAGCTCATATGTAGTAAATACTATGGCAAGTGCCACTACCAAAAAATAACTACTACTTTTTGACATGTGAAAAAGATAAGATATCCCTAAAGCAGCCATGCTCTTGCCCTTTAGAGAAATTCACTCATTTCACAGAGGCAGCAAGTACGAAACACAATATATTTGCTTGGGACAATGTTTTGAAGTATCAGTAAAATGTCACTTCAGAGAAAAGACTGGTAATTCCAGGAATTCTCAAGTAATCTCATTCTCCACAGTTCTGTTTAGTATAAAATATATGTGATTTAACAAATATCACATGTGCTTCACTCTCTCCAATACACGAACTAAATTAAAGGGTCTCACAAGCAAAGCCCAGCCATTTGCCCTCTCTCATGTATTTTATTATGTCTTCCTTCCTTACTTGTACCTCTTATGCGAGCACTGAAGGACTCTTATAGGTAGATGTGAAGAGGGGAAAGGGAGAAAAAGCAGGAAAACTGGATTTAAAAAAAATGGAAAAGAAGAAAAACGGTTTTAAAAATTGCAAAGAATCAATACTAACAGAACGAGAAGATTAAAAATACCCTAGAAGTGATGAACTGCAACAAATCCCTGGAAACTTTCAACCAATAAAAAGACTAAATTCAAACATAAAAGTCAGCGTCCAACCCTTACAGGAAGTAAACTGTCTCTCTGAAAGCTCTGGGTAAAGCTTGTTTTCAGGTCACCTCAAACAACTTTTGCAGCAAATGAAGACTATAGTAATAATACTCACCTTTCAGAAAACTGAAAAGAGTCACAGGAACATAATCAAAAAATGTCCCTAGGCTAACAAAAAGAATGAGCTGAGGTCTATCCTCGCTTTTAGAAGACCACAAGTGTAGCAGATGTACGAGTGAAGCAAAACTCAGTTTTCCTTTTTGTAATTAGAAATCATGGGAGAAACTGCTGATCAGCCACAGAACTGCTAGAATGAAAGAGGCTCATGAAACTTATGTGAGACACTTAGAGCAATGTTCTCTATTAATTCTCCTAGAAAGCAGGCTCCTTCGTGGAACTCAGTTTAAAAATCAGCGTCACTCTCACTCGCTTAGTCTCTCTCTATGTAGGTATTGTAGAAGGACAAAGCAACACAATCCATTATTTACGTTTTTGTTGCTTCCCAAAGTCAGTGTAATTTTTGCCTCCAAATTGCAGGTCTACATACAGATTTGGGAGACACAAAGAGCTAATCTGCCTTGCAGTTCTGCCTTTTTTTTTCCAGTCAATGAACTGTGCTGCCAGTCATTAAAGATGAAGTGCAGAGATGCTGCATCAGTGCCGCAAGCTTGAGTAGTAGAGAGAAGAAAGGGGGAGGCACATAAATCATGTGCCATGTTACTTCCTTCCCAAGCCCTATATAGACACTCTGAATCCAGTGAAACAGCAAGATTGAAACTCTTAAGAAAAAAATTAGGTATTAATTTACTCAGACCAGAACTATTTACCCATGAGCTGCTGGAGAGATTCTGAGATGATGACTGGGTCTATGAAGAAGGATTTGAAACAATTCCATGTAAGATACCAACTTTAATGCAAAACTGGAATTTCAGCCAATGCAAATGAATATATCCCAGGGCACCTTGCACTTCATCAGATTCTCAGAGCTCTCAAAATGTCCTCCCAAGACTGACAGCCAGATTTCATGAATTTCAAGGCAAGTAATAATGTCAATTTATTTCACTAGTAAGGAAAATAATGCAGATATGGCTAATAATGTATGGAAATACAGAGCATATATGACATAGTGTTCGCAGAAGCAGCGAACTGCACTGGATTTGCAGTACTGCATGCTTGCAATTTTAAATATCAGGCAGGCTGCTTAGAGATTATGTATGGATATTTTTTCCCTCTGAAACAACGTAAGCAATACATCTTCTAATAAAACACTATGTTTCAATGGACAGTAAAACCAAAAGCACAAGGAGAAATGAAAAAAAGCCAGAAGGTAGGCTACAGCTTTTGAAAAAAAAAAAGATAGCCGTTCTTCTGGGGTATCAGCAATTCACTTCAAAACTTTCAACGAAATTTCAGTAACATGTGTTTATCAGCAACATTCAGGTAAACAGAAGTCCAAAACCCCTTACCTGGCACACACAGATATGGAAGACAAAGTTCTCCAGATTGACATCCTTTTCTATTTACTTCACATAACTGATTAGCTGGACACGGATTCGGATTACACGGATGTGTTACATCTTCTACAATGTTACCTAAAGAACTTGGTCCTGGAAACAGAATATACAGCATCTATATTGATTTAAATGAAAGTTTACTTTTCTTCAGTAAAGCACGGCATTTCTTACATTTGGTAAAACACAATTTTGACCATTTTGAAATATTTATAATCTTTTAACTATACTTGTAGAAGCTTGACGTGATAAGGTAGGTAACTTATTTCAAAAGTTTAGTCCTCCATCCTGGAAATAATGACCCAGATGACTCTTGACGAGCAAAACATATTTCCTCTATCTTGCCTCCACAGTAATTTTCTCTATATGACAAAAATACAAACTAACAATGACCAGCAGTTTAATCAGGAGAAGTCGCATTGTCAATGATTAACAAATTGGAGGTTTAAAATATACTTGATGCTTAACCAAGTTTGCTACCATTGATAAACTTTTGGGTTTGTTTTCCCTTTAACACACTAGTACTGTCCTACTGTTACAAGACTAAGGGAAGGGAAGACAATGGAAAAGCAGCAGCTAAACAGGAAGAATCACCTAAAGCTTCAATATATTATCTCTCTGGGAACCAGTATTTGTTGAGGCATGCTTTCAGTTATAGCTCTTACTAACCAAAATTTTAATATTTTCAAAGCTCCCGAGAAAGAAAGACCAAAATTTGATTCAGAAGACCAAAATGGATAAATCCTATAAAGACACAAAAGTCTAAATCCTACAGAGCTAAATATGCAACAAAGCAGAGCAGATTTGGAAAATAATGTAAAAAAGACGCATTTAAACAAAACCTAGAAGCAATAAGAAATTTTACTACAATTATGTTCCACAATGAGGGATAAGACATGTTAGAAGAAAACAGAATAGCAAAAACTTCATTTTTCCATATACCTACTAAACTCATGTTCGATTCTCCTAAGGGTTAAGTTGGTTTTTGGTTATTCTAACTGTACAGTTAAAGAACAGATGCATCAGGCAAAAGTGTAATTTTATACATGAAGAAGTTGTGCTCCAAATCATGCTGTTGTTTAAGTGGCATTTATTTGAGATCAGTCCTCCCAAGTATGATCCAACTTTTGCCTTGCAAACAAATAGCGCTACTCTTTTATTATAGTACTATTTGGCAGGTAAGACAACTTCTTGAAGAACGGGTTTTTCTTGAAGTAAGGTTAACTAATCTATCTTCAAGTAGGTAAAAACCACTGAACTTTAACAAGCCAGATTGGTACAGATTAGTGTATTTGCAGCAATTACACAAAGTCCCTAAAAGAGAAGTGTTGTGGGTTAGCCTTGGCTAACAGCCAAATTTACATCCAGTCCCCCCCACCCCAAATGGGATGGGAGTAAAAAATGAATTACAGAGTCAGGTAGTGGAAACAAAAAGACAAACATAAGAGCAGCTTCTTTCTTCCTCCCTTTCCCAGGCTCACCTTCACACCTTCACTCTAGATTTCTCTGCCCTGGCCCCAGTTGATGCAACGGGCATTGGGAAGGAGTGGGATGATGGTGACTATGATGAGTACACACCAGTTTCTCTCTGCCACTTCATTCCTTGTCACACCTTTCCTCTGCTCCAGAATAGGCCCTCCACGGGCTGCACTTTGTTCAGGGTGTATCCACCTGCCAGGGGCATGGGGTTCTCCACAGGCTGCCATGGCACAACCTCTCCCTTCTCCTCTGACCTTGGTGCTACCACAAACCTTGGTAAGGGGCTCAGCTTTGGCTTATAGGGGGCACAATGCCAAGCCGGCTGCGTCTGGCACAGCGCAGTCCCTATATTCTTCCCATACAGCTCCTGCAGCCTCCACCACCACCAAAACAACCTTGCCATATACATCCAATACAATAAGGACTAAACATAACAAGCTATGGGAATCGGGAAAAAACCCAAGTTTTCTCTAATAAGCTAAATAAAATGTTTCAAATTCAATACAATTTTCTTTAAAAGAAACTTTTTAAAAGCAATGATAAGCATTCAAAGTACCTTGGTTTCTAATTTTTTTGTATAGGTTGATACTTACTCAGGTATGTTTCTAACGGGATACAGTTTTCCAAGTCATCTGTTGGAGATAAGAGCTCACAAATACTTTCAGCTGAGTGGCCTTCTGGGAATTTATTATGATCTCCACATTTCTTCAGTATTTCCACACAATCTGATCTTCACATAAATAAAGGAACAGAACTTCATGAACATCACTTGGAAGAAAAAACATCTTGTATGAAAAAGATGCCTTTCCACATTCTTTCCTTCCCCGAATCCACAACTTTCCCCTTCTGCCTCAAGACACTGTGTTTATATATCTGTATGTATATGCTACATTTTACGTATAGGGGAAAAGAACAAATTTGTGACACAAGGACAGAAGCTATTGCTTACACTGCTCTTGCTCTACTTTAGGGTTGGTGATCTTTTATTATCTATGGCATCATATGCATGGATCTTTTAAAGCCAAGCATTTCCTTGATTTACTAATGTCTAACACGAGTTGAACTGTATCTCAATAACTGGTGTCTTTTCTACTCAATCACCTACATTGAAAATTATTTTTTTAAAAAAAAACACCTTAATTCTTTTCAGATCTTTCTGTCATCTACTAGGTCCCGAAACTGAAAAAGAGGAATGGCTTTACATACACCATGGAAGGTCAAAAAACCACTCCAACAATAAATCAGCTTTACAACGGAACCATATACATCCATCTCATTAAAAGCCAAACATCCTCCATTTACAGTGATGGAAATTCAAGCAATGGCAACTACACAATCTCATATTCATTTCATGTTTGCCTTGCCATGTTTTCCTAACATAAATCAAACACAGTCCTACAGAAGCTTTTCAGTTCTCATTAAAATCCTTAGCAGAACCTCTACAGTGCTTTTTTGCCCTCACAGTACTTACTTGCAGATAATACTTCCTCTAGATTTGCTGTGGCAAGGTTTAATCTGCAGTGAGCAGGCAATTGCCTTCCACATTTCCGGCTGGCATTTTTTAATATCAAGCACAGGAATACTTATAAATGGCATCTTAATACTTCCTTTTTCCCATAGCTTCATGTCATTCATGGCTCCCTGGTCTGATTGAGTATTGCAGCTCCTAAAAAGTTCTGTTGGTCTTAAAAGAAGAAGTTAAGATATGGCATGTACAGAAGAAAAAGGAAACGCCACACATTTGAACTTTCACCATATGAATTTTACAACCTTGATATGGCTTTCTTTTTGCGGTATAAAATAAACTAATCCCTTCCAAGATCAAAATCGGTTTGAATTCTAAAATAAGCCCTTTAAGACTCAAGGCTGAAGCTCCCTTCTCACCTCTACCTCTTAGATCAAATATCATTTAAATTTTTCCCACCTGAAAGTCAGCCTTCTTAGCTGACTAAAAAGCAAATACCTTTGACATCCTCATTACCTGTGCGAATGTTTCCTGGTGAATCCCTAATGCAAGTTGATTTACCATTTCTATTTATCCAGGCTGCATATATCATATATGTGACTCTACTACTCATATAATACTCATGCAACTGCATACTGTGTCAAAGAAAAGCCAGAGACCTCTGACAGCTAACAAAGTTTCAAATGTTTTTTTGAAACTCAAGCTTATTTGTAACCTTACAATTACAAATTCAGACACTACTTTTAAATCTTGCATTTTGCCTTATAGAGTATAAAACCACAGAAACATTTCTGAAAGAAAAGGTATTTTGAAAAAGAGTAACATATAAATGTAACAGGAATTTTTACCTTATTTGCAATACACAACATTCCAGTAATCATACCTTACTTGTCTACATAGTAAGAGCACTACGCTGCTAATACTTGATGACATTTTACAAGTCCATAGGTTAGCTTTTATCCCTGTAAGTTTTGTTATGTGTGTTGTTAAATACATTTTCAAAAGTTTATTCTAAAGAAAAACTATTTATTTTCAAAGTATATAAAATAAATATTTGCAGAAAGACAGCTACATATAAGCTTGAAAAACATTTTAATTTATTCTTTTAATTAAAGCACAGGAATTCCTTTATAAAATATTCAGTGTCTCTCTCCTACCTGTTATTAAAATTAGTGCAGTAAGTAAGATTTCTACAGCCCAGCTGACAAGGTTCTCGTACATCTGCTAAACAGGTCAACATGGAAACTTCAACTGCATTATACTCACAAAAGCGATCAAATTCTTGCCAGCTCTGTGAATTGCCCCAGCTCGTGCTATAAAGTTTAGTGCAGAGCTCTCTGGAAAAAAACATATAGATGAAGAAAATGAAATTAAAAGAACAGCAATTGTTCAGCTATAGCAGAGCCTATTGTTTCTTTGCTGGTCACAACAACCTACACTCACTGGAGAAGATTATGTTAGTGCCCACAAACTCTGAAAGAATATCCAAATGTTGTGCTCAAAGAAATAACGTCACTTCACTGTTTTCTAAGTTTTCCAATTTTGCTTAAGAATGCTAGCAAATATTTAAGCTAATAAGACTGCAAGACTTCATAATATAAAACTGCAATATTCAATAAAAATGTAATAGCTGGAAACTTGAACTAATGACTTTGAGAACTTTCCCAGCTAATTTTACTTGTAATAAATCCAGGTTGACATGACAATGAACAACTTCAAACCACACGTTCTTCTCCTACAGAAAAGACTGGCAAGCAAAATATATTTTGCCTTTTGCCCTGATGTTTGAAACAGGTGTACTACTTGTCGCTTGCCTTTGAGATGTTTCCTGCTGTCAGCAATCCCCAAGCCACTTTGTTCACAGCAACATTCTACAAACTATGACCTTTCCCATCTCAGTTGAATGTTTGGAACTTCACTGTACTATTAAAGTCTATTGCATATTGAAAACATGAGGGAAGGCTCCATTTTTAGAACGCATTGTCAAAGCAAGCAATTGAAAGATATTTTATCAATTACAAAGTTCTAAAAAGCAATGTTATCTCCAGGCTCTACCGCCATACTCATCCTGCATTCAGGATCTGTTGTTTTGTTACTGGCAACTATTAGCTGATAGCCTTTTTTTTTTTAAATGCCTACATAGTTAGTTCCATTGTTTATTAAATTAATTAAATTAATCCTTATTAAATAACAAGTTATGTTCCATTGAAAAAAGTCTGAATAGCATTCAGTAAGGAATAGAGCTAAAATTTTAACATGCAGCAACTAAGTACTTGACAGTTTGTACAGTTCATTTTCCACTTGGCTCTCTCTTTAGCATCTGGTTAAGGACTCTTCATCCTGTTGCAGTATTAGCTGTTTTGAAAACAAATAAGGTATAGACTTCATTAACTTAGCATGCCTGCTATAATAAGCCAGTGCTGAAAGTGAGAAGTGTGACTCCTATCACAGAACAGTATTTTTTGAGATACAATATTGGACAGAATGTGGCACCCATTTGATTATCTAAACCCGTATATTTTCCAAGAATTCACAGAACTCTTTATTTGATGTACACAGTAGGTTTTGGGCAAAGGCCTGATATGAGACAACTTCTGAAGCATTGCCACAACTGGAAATGAGGGTAGAGAGATACTGACCTACATGTGGAAGAATTTGCTTTAGAACAGCAATGGAGCTTAGCTCCATCGAGGCCTGTGGAAGGTGGAGGGTGCACAGTGACTCCTGGGTGAACAGATCTTGAGCTCTCAAGAAAACACTGCCAAAGTGGATCCTGAGGGAGTGGCATTGTTTTACATCCTTCTATAAGTCCATCAACAATTTCAAGCTCCGTTTTCATTGACATTAGAATTCTTTTACAAGCAGTCTGACACGCAGAGTCTTCTGCTCTGTCACAGCAATACAAACCTGTTAAAAAATTAAAAATAGTTAATGATCAAACATAACAATAGCAACCAAGATGCATGACATAATAGCCCTCAGAGAAAAAATGCTATAAGGAGGATTTTTTGCCCTCCCGTTAATCTCATATAAAATTGTTACTTTTAAAGGCAAAGAGAGTCAACTCTGGAAAAAAATCACCAATATGTAGAATTTAAAAAATAAATAAAAATAAATAAGGTAGCTACAAAAAAAGTTATTATTACGTATAGTCATATAATTATAATATAGAAATACATTAATACAATTTATACAATAGACTTATACAATAATATATTTTACATAAAAAGTGCATGCAATACTCAAACATTTCCAGTATTCTTTATAACTTTAAGTAAAGGATTTTTTAATACTTACTATCTGAAGGATTTCTCATTGGATATGACTGCGTATAGTTGTTCACACAGTGTATAAGCTGAGGGCTAATAGATGCACAGTAATTTTCAACTGCTTTAATTTGTGAAGGACCAGGAGACGAGTCTGTCCGAAAAATCGCTTGACAATATTCCCGACAGTTTGTATGATGACCTGCATAACTGCAACAGACTGACCCCACTGGGGAAATAAACCAACAAAAACCAGAAAATCTATGGGTTCTCAGAAAGAAATGAAGAAATGAGCATGTCTGTATCACACACAATGATGCCCAAGGTATTACTGCGAAAAGACAATGAAGAAATTTTTCTATGCTGTGTTAAAATAACCTCTGTCTACAGAATGACCGGGAATATCTGTAACCAGCCAAATTACATTTGTTTCTCTGGCTGGAGAAAAAAGTTGCTAAAGCAGTCTTGAACTTCAAGACAAGAGCAAGCCAGTTGAATTTTTAATTCAGCTGTTTTGTTCTTATTTAATGTAACTTGATTTGTTTTATAATTGAATTATTAGACAAATACTAATAGAAAACAAATAAATGTGAGTTGTATCCCAAAACTCATTCAAAAATAGAGAGATGGCATCACGATTCACCCATTTTTGATATGCTATCAAATCTACAGTTCTTGAGAAATACTTTTACTAGACTTAGTCCTGAGATACTGATTTCTTTTCATTTTACATAGACATCGGGCAACAAAGCACTTGCATGGTGCAAGATTTCATCGATGCATTTCATTTTGGTACTTAACATTCATTAAATGAACAAAGCGGGAAAAAAATGAGCTTTTAAGTGATCATCAAAATAGGACAAAAAATACAGATAAATTAAAAACTGATATAAATTACATGAACAGCCCAATCCCCTTACCACTTAGCAAGAAAATTTATGCATGCGGTTTGTCCTTCTATTGAACTGAATCTGTATGATTTGTGTCTGCAGATTCACAGAATCTCTTACATTTTAGAGGAGAAAAGACAGAAAACTATCAAAGAAAAACAAAAAAGAATCTATTAGTTACATACTTACTTTCATTTCTGTTAATACAACTAAAGAGAGCATTCTGAAATTGAAAGAAAAATAGTGTTACAAGCCAGAAAAATTTCAAATAAATATTTTGGTGTCCAGTTATTTCTTATAATGAGCTAATAAAACTAACTCAGTTATTATTTTTTTCAATTAGATTGGATTAAAACAAAAACAGTGTATAAAAACACTGAAAGTAGGAAATTAAAAGGTGAGGGGTCACCTGAGTTGTGTTCAATTGTAAAAAAATAAGTAATTATTTAAGCAAGTAAATAGGAAAACTTTACTGGACTAAATTAGAAACAGCATGCTACAACAGGATGTAAAAAAATACAGGTTTTTTTTAATGACAAAAATTTTAAAGATTCGATGTGAAAAAATAACCCTCCACAGATGCACACATGCAAAGAGAAAATCTCTAACTCGACAACAATATACATTAAAAGCTAAAGCATCAACTCCATCAAACTGCAGCCAAAAGGTACAGTTTAGTGGAGATACAACATGTAAAATGACAGGAGAAAGGAAACACATAGACCCTGTTGTGGGTACCCCAAATAATCTTTGGGGTATTTTTGAGAAAACTTGTACTGCTGCAAACAGATGGAAGTGTTACATTTTCTAACTGAAGAAAATACAAATGTGTTAGGAATCATCTTTTATGGTTTTATTTTCCTTTTAGTCTTAGAGATTGTTTAGAGTACAGGACTTCATTTTTTAATCTGTATTCTCTACTTGATTTCTTCTGGGATATCGAGTCGATTAATCTATTCTGGCAGCATCCTTATTTTCCCCTCTGCAGTCTAGGTAGGATTACAGAGCAAATAAATATCAAAGTGGTCGAATCTCCCAGTGGCTAACTCATAAGAGCACCACTAACTTCAGCATCTCAATGTGGAGGATTTCCTCTCAAAGAGCTTACTCACATTCAGTTATGCTGAACAGAGAAGGGCAAATACAGAACATATCTCTGTTCACACGAGCAGCACAAACAAGCAGTCTCACCTCAACTGGACAGCTTCAGCAAATAACCCACACTTCCCTCATGCTGTCCCTTACCTACTCTCCTTCCCAGACATCTTAAATCCTGGCACCACAATCAGTAAATATTATAAAATCCCAACTTCTTATTTCATTGAAGTGCTACTCATGTAACCATATGTATGCCACTAGAGAACAGGAGAATTCTACAATCCCACTTCCCATTTAAATGTCTTTTTCCTCATGCAAGTTTTGTAACTACCCAAGTAAAAACGTGAGTCTTTTAAAAATGCTGTTCTTAATTTTCATAGCTATCTCAATGTTCTTTTCTGTTGTTCATTTAAGACTAGGCACTCCAGAACACAGACCGGCTTTCTACACGTGAATTAGTGTTCAAATGAATTTGTATTCCTGCATAGATTAGCTCTGATGAAAATCTGAAGAGCCAAAAGAAGTATATACTGTAGCAAAAGACTGAAGACTCACATTTTAAATCAGATTTGAAAAGTCTCAAGCTGTGTTGTTACAGTTTGTATCACGCCACTAATTATTTTATGCTGTAATTTAAATGACAAGTTCAGAGTCGTCAATCACCCTTTATGCCACGTAAATCACAGTGCCACAATCCTGCAGTTTCACAACTATATAATATTTTGGACAGTGGAAATATGTTAATAGTCAAATGCAAGCTTTTAAAGTGGACAGTTCCAATACTGTAGTAAGCAGCATCACTTTCTTCTACTTACAGTTGAATTCACTTAAACCATGGGTAAAATCTGGCAGATGTGGCAATGAAATAATGACCATAAGAGAATAAACACGAATCTAACTTGAAAATATAAATTCGTTTTCCATCAACATCAGCTACTTACAGTTTTAGTGATGATAAACGAAAGCACAGGTCTATTCAGAACAACTCACAAAAATTCAAGTCTGCCTTACATAAAACAATGCCCCAAACCCCACAATGTAACAATTCAGACATTTCCTAATACCCTCTACCAAATTTTAGATCTTTTCTCCCAAGAGCACTCCATAATTTCTCCAAGACTGAGAATGAATTTGCAGCAATATTCCTCATCCCAGCAGCAGCAAGTTTTCATCTGATTCTCTTCAGATTTTCCCTTTTTCTTACCCACAGAGCAAATCCTGCTATATATTCATCTATGTAACATAGATAAAGGACAAGAGAACTCATGGAAACAGAATAAGTACACAGAGTCAACCTACACCTGTAAAGAACAGATGTATAAATACTGTTGCCTAAAGGCTCATGCCATTTTTATAGGATCATACATCCTTCTCTGTGGATGCCAGACAATGGTTATCAGAAAGTCACTGTTTTGATGTGGCCACCTGGTTTCTTTGGGACCTTTCGTGTACAAAAAATGAAATAACAGTCAGATAGGAATTGCCATATACGACACCACTCTGACCCAAAACTGAATGTCCTCAGAAGCTGCTGAAATTAAGACTTCTCCACATCCACCCTGAATCAAGTGCTGGAAGTGGCATATAAATCAGCCAGGCAGAAAGCATCATTTTAACTTTATTAATTAATACATAGGGACAGTAGAGGCTCCAGTCTGCCTGTTGTAGTTATAACCGAGTATCTGACCATACTGTTAGCACAAACAAGACCTAGAATTGGGATGTAATGCTCCTATAAACTCAACTAAAAATTGTCATGTTATTTAAAAGCTGAATGTTACCAAAAAAAAATTTTAAAAAGCAGTTCAGGTATAATGACATCACTGCCCCTGTTAGCTCAGATTGCAGTTAAAAGACTATACACAAATGAGAGAAAAATGTGGAGAAGATTACAGTGTCTACTATCATTCCTCCTCTAAAAGTGCTCAAGTTGAGGCGAAATTACATTCTTATAGCAATTTTACACACAAATTCTACACAGGCAGGGTGCTGTAACCAGATAATAAGTCTTCTTTCTGCACTTTGAAGCTATAGTTCACAGAGTAATGAATCACTGTAATAAAGCTCGTATTTCTGTCAAGGGAAGTTAAGTCTTCTCTTTTCCACCTTGTTTTCAACTCTTCTATTCCCATTCCCAGTTATATAGTCTTGTATATGTGTTTACACCAGATCTGGCACTAATCATCTTCTCATGTCCTGTTTTTTTCTCAGTAACTCTGCTGAAAAAACTTTCTTCTCATCTCCTAGGAATTTAAATTAACAATTTCAACAGGTAAAGTTGAAGTTAAAGTAGAATAGAATAGCATTTAGAAATCATCTTTTAGAAATCATCTTCCAGAAATCACCTTTTAGAAATTGTCTTTTCGAGGGACCTGCCAGATGCCAGAGGCAGAGTAAGGTAAAGAGAAGTATATTTTTATGGCTATCAGTGAGAGGGAATGTGTGTGGAAAAAGGGCACTTCCAGGAAGGAACAGGAAAAACATCAGCTGCACTAGCTTTTTAAAGCAACTCATCATATTTTAGGAAACTGTGGAGCCTGTAGCCACCACAGAATACGGTGCTAGTTATGGTGTTGACTTTGCTCTGTGTAGGTCTGTCCAGTCTCACAGAAAATACAGGTACACAGGTAGGGAGTGTAGCTATACAGACATGAGAGAAACTGAAAACAAAAATTAGTGTATAGCCATCAGCTCACAAATAAAGCTGACAACAAGTGTTAAGACAGTCTGCTTTGAATTACTAACCCTAGCTTCATCACAGAAGACAGGGTCAATGCCTAACTCCAGCAAAGTAGCACTCATATTTAAGAAACAAGCAGCTTTTCTTTCCTCTCAAGCTTCAATCACTTCTACTAGTGAACTGTCAGAAAAGAAAGACAGAGAAAACTAAAACATGAACCAGAGATATAGCTAAGGAAAAGCAAACACAAAAAACCACAACAATACAAAAGAGGAGAAAAGCACATTCTTTTTAAAGGGAAAACCACATCATTGAGATCTGGGAAAACGAGTATAAAAACCCAATACTGTGAACACACACACACAGACACACAGATACACACACACACACACAGAGTCTGATCCATTTTCAACTTGTGAACAAAATATTAAGTGAATAAAGATGGCAATATTGAAAGTTACAAAACACAAATGCAATGATTTGTTTTACTTGTGCACTAATCTCATTTTTCAGATTGCTCTTTTTTAAAAACCAGATGTTGATGAAACTGGTCTAAAGCCAGTATGCAGAAGGAATGGAAAGTGGCAGGACAGACACAGACAACACAGCCGTGTACCTTATGGTGTTACACAAATTGTAAAAGGCAACTAAAGTTCATCCAGCAGAGAATATTGTCCAGACTGCTCCACCAGAAGCTTACTGAAGAAAGATTTTAGCCAGTACTGCAGGACCTAACTGGTTTCGCTCTTTTTGGAGCTCATCAGCTGCAGGTAACGGCTCAAAACCCAAAATGCATGCACACAAACACAAACAGAGCAGAACGATTTGCTGAAGGAAGAATTCTTCTGCATTATAAGGCATGCTTTATATTATAAGCATGTTTTTTCTAAATGGCTGCCTCCTGTATCTTAAATGAAAAGTGACAACTGTTCTTTCACAACAGAAATTAAGAG
This sequence comes from Dromococcyx pavoninus, assembly GCA_033558185.1. Taxonomy (NCBI): domain Eukaryota; kingdom Metazoa; phylum Chordata; class Aves; order Cuculiformes; family Neomorphidae; genus Dromococcyx; species Dromococcyx pavoninus. The sequence continues at coordinate 1,130,815 of JAUMJL010000583.1, forward strand.
TATTTTGCTAAAAATCAAAGATTATTTTCTCCCTAGAACCTGTCATGGTATCTGTACTCTATTAACACTTCCAGAAAAATAAATTTACTATTGATGTCTTGGGCAACCTAATCATGTTAAATATTTGAATATAGAGCCTATACAATTAAGGCCATATTAATTTAGAAGTATTACATACAGTTAACAATGTACTAGAAAACAAAATGATTCACTCATGAGAACAGCAGTGATGGTATCTCCTTGGTTTCATTTAATCTTCAAATTTATCAACTACAGTTGATAACAATACAGTCAGAAGATATACAAAGGTTTAGTGGAGTCTGCAGAAGTTTCAAATGATGTTTCACATCCCTTAAGAACTTTAAAAACTTGCAGTAATTAACAAGTAAGGCCAAGATTTTCCTCTATTGCATAAACCAATAAAGAAGTGAGAATACTTGCACAGTAACAAAATCACTAGAATTTAAATCTCGGCAAGATCATTGAATGTTCTATTAACCCTATTTGAATAGCATAGAAACAAAAAGCACTAGAAGATGACAATAATATTAGCTACAAAGTGTAGCACATGGTCAGTTCCCACCCTGAATTTGTTAAGTAGTACTTCCAGAAGCCACACACAGCCATGTGCCTTAGGAGTTCATTAAAACTGTTTTGGAGCCTCTGCCTAAATGATGTCCTAAACAGCTTCTTTAGCTACAATCTATTATTTTCGACTAATCCACACAAGAAAACAGATAAGAACTAAAAACTGTTGACTGCAGCTTACAGAAGGGGCAATTAGTAAACAGCATACACTAAATTCTTAGCATAAAGCAGGATCATATGACCCCAGAAGACAAAACAAGCCAATACCATAGCACAGTGAATACTTTTCTGAATCCCTACTTCTGCACTTGAAGATAGATGCAGGCACTGCCTTTGAAGTTTCTGTATTTAAAAATTTTAAGAAAACAAAGTCAGATTAAACTAAACAGGGAGAGCAGAAATATCTTTGAAGAGCCCAAGGACATCAAAAGTGTTTACTACTGTGTGTCAAAAATAGTTCTAAGAGCAGAACCTAAATAACTGGACACATTCCCAATTATATTTTGACTGCGTGGCAGATGTTAACAGTGCGCAGCTGCAGCAGAGCTCTCATAATGTCAATTAACTAAAGAAGTTTGAATGTCTTATTTAGAACACATGAAATAAGAACTGGAGTTCTTAATGTGGAGAGAGGTGAACTCACAACATGCATTGTAGAAACAAGACCTGTAATCTAATGGAAATGTTACTACTAGCCTTTCCATGCACAGAAGAAAAGTGATCTGGAATGCAACAATAAAGCCTTTACAGCTTATTTCAAGCCTTATGAACTATTTTCAGTTACTCTTTGAAGCACAGAATCCATGCAGCCTTTTAATAGAAAAATGAGAAAATCCTACACATACAAGCCATACAGTCTCTGCTCCTTTTTTCTTCTTGCTTTGACTATTACCTACCTTATTTTCAGAGCAAGATCAACAGGATAGCAGAAAGCTGGAAGAAGCAGTAAAAGACAGAAGAGCTGAGATGCATAGAACTTGAGAAAAAATGAAGATGAAAAAATGAGCAGCTGAGAAGCAGAAGATGGGAAAAAGGACTAAAATAATAAAATCTTTCCAAAGAAGGCAAATAAAGTACATCAAAGTAACACTTAAAAATACTCAGCAAGTTGTGTTATTTTTTTAATGTCTGTACGCAGTGCTACTTTAAAATAAAAGAATGTTTAATAGGATGCAATCTTCAATACACTGATCAAAAATTAGTAGCTTGCAACACTGATTAATTTCTAAAATACTTAAAATCTCCAGATTAGAAGAATCACAATTGTCATACAAAATTCCGTAATAACAAGATCTACTACATTAGATACTTAATTCCTGTCCTTAACACAATATCTGTATCTACTACTCCTAGAGCTTATTAAAAAAACTTCTCTTTCCTCCGATTCTTTCTTCCATAATTTTTCTCCTTCTCTTTTAGTCTTGCACAGACAGAAGGAGTTAAGGTTTTCTGTACAGTAACAGCACGTTCACTCTCTCATAAGAGTGCCGGACACACTCTGCAAAATTCCAGATAAAAACTGGAAAAAGAAGAACTAGGAGAAGTAAGATGACTATCATGATTTACTAGTCATTCTTTAATCTCTTACCTTTCCTCTTCTGTTCTCCTTCAACACATATCGGCCAACCTCCTACAGCAATGTAGAAATCCAGAAAAAAAGAAGGAAACACAGCAGCATAATAGAGGAGAAGCTTACAGATGTTGACAGTACAGCACAGCATACCATAGCATGAGAGGAGACAGAACTACTTGAAAAGAAAATTCATTTTGTAAGAGAACAAGCTAGGTAGCATTAACAGTGAAGAGTCTAGGAAAACACTCTGTAGGTTGTTTAGATAAAAGGACCAAAGGTGGGTAGTGAGGGGAAGGAATTTAGTGTTTCCTGGAAAAACAGGAAACCTGCTACACTTCTGCCCAAATGAAGAGAACAGAGACTTGTCTCATATCCTGAACTGTTAATTATGAGCAGAATTTATGAAGGACTACCTAATTCAGAGCACAAGAAAATGGGATGTAAGGGGGTAGGAGGAATTTGGCTTTTAATTAAGAAACAGAGTGAAAGAAAAGAAGTCCTAGCAGAACAGTATTTCTACAAACTGTACTACTAATAATATAGGTAAAGGTAGATTTCTGAAAATATCCCGATGATTAAGAGCAGAACAGTAAAAATAAATGTAGGCATTCATAATTTCACTGATATTACAAACAATTAATTAATTCGAAATTATTTACATTAAGATGGGATATTTAAAATGTTATTCTTGCCTGAGTTTATTTCTTTAAGTCACTTTTGAGCTGACTCTCCCACTACAGAAGCCAAAATGTTTCTGATGGAATGAACGCTCACAATGAATGCTGACTTTCAAGAGAACTCCCATGAAACAAACTCTTTTTGGAATCCATGTCTCCATTTTGAAAATTGCATCTTTTTCATTCAAATTAAGATACATGCAATTCTAAAAAAAGATAAGTGCTGTTTACAGAAAACAACAGTACTTTTACAAAACTGTATGGATGAAAATGAGAATATCCGGAAATACGATTGTACGAAGACTGAACTTTCCCTCTTCTAAAGGCCACTTTTTACAGAATTCACGGAACAATTGATTTTTAATAGGATATATGTAGACATATACACACATACCTCATATTCCTTCCTGCAGAGCTTTAAAACATCAGTCTTTGCAGAAGCCTAAAAGACAGATGAATTTCTCTATTTGTAGTAGAAAATAATAAAATCATGTTGGAAAATAAAGACAATTCTACCTATATATTAACGGTAATAACCATGGATTCATGATCTATTAAAATGTTCCTCTTTAAGAACCATGCAAAGATTTTTTAGAAGAAGTAGCAACTATGATTGTCAATACTACATTTAATTAAAAACCAAAACCTCATATTTCAGCACCAAGTTAGCTGATAATGGAAGCAGGTTAAGCAACTTTGTTTCTGTGAAACATTTACAAGATAGAACAGAATCCAGGAAACACTTATGAAACAGAAGAATTTGAGTATAAGAATCTCCCCATTTTGTGTGCTCAGTACCACTTACAGGCCTCCTTCCTTTCTCCTCCCTCTTGTATGCACAGTCCTATAGCTCCTAGCCTGAAACCGAGTTGCAGAAGTTCTCCCTTCAAACTGCAGATCAGTTTTTTCCTGTAGAGTATCTCCTGCTCCTTTTTCATATGATAGATACTCGAAATTACTAGCAGTGCTAACATCAGTTATTTCCCCCTCCAGTAATTTAATATACCAGGGTAAGGTCTGACCTTGGACCTATCATATTACCTTCTTCAAAATTACTCCAAAACCACCTCAAGTTTCAAGAAAAAAAATTAAAATCCAAATATTTCCCATTACTTCTAATATTTTGCAAGCATCTATAGTTTAGTTTAAATGAGAACTATATGAAATGTATCAACCAGAGTCAGCTACGGTACAAAATATAGTCAAGAATCAGAGACAGCAGAGTCTGCAATCAAACAATACAGCATCTGATTCTGAGCATAATGAGATATGGTGTAACAATCATAAGATTAAATTAACAGAATTTCATAGGACACTGCAATAAATGGAAGTGTTTTTATCAAGTCTGGAAAACATTTAAATTTAGGATAAATCTGAAAACTTTGCTAAGAACGCATCTGGAAACAGATACACGTATCTTCTTTTTAGAAGATCAAAAGCCTCTATTTTCTTTACTCACTCCTCACCTCTTTTCCACACTACTCAGTTTGCATACTCACTGCTCATCTCTTTTCAAATAGTTCCAACTATGTGCTTTGGGGTGAGGGTGGCTTTTTTTTTTTTTTGCATGACAACAATTTGCTGGCTTCTGGTCCAAGATTACACAGGCAACATGCAAGATACTACATTGAATAGTAAGTACATCTGTGCTCCAGAACTGAGTCACAAGGATGACAATAAATAATTATATGGTCTCTAACTTTGAAGATGTATTTAAGGTCAAATGCGTATATTTGAAAAAAAAATAATTCACAAAATGCTTCAAAGATTTTTAGTTAAAAGGTCATTGCTAAGTTTACAAATCATGCTTAAAACTGTCACTTGACACAAATAGTGATACAGTAACACCAAAACAAACTTTCTTCCATCTGATGAACAAAAGCTTTTTTGAACAGAAACAAAATCCTATTTGGGGCTGTAACGACAATGTTGTAACACTAACACTGCAAAAAAGGAGAGCTGAGAAATAACCACATGCTGTCTTCCACTCATAATTATTTTAAGATAACAACCTTCTTGTAGAGATTGTAACAAAAAAGATTCAAGAAATTAAGTTTAGCATAAGTGAAGAAAGCTTCAGAATCTTTCTGAATTCAGTCAATAAATTACTATGAAGTAACAAACTAGTCCACCTCAGCAATAAACACGTGCCTACTGTCCGCAAATCAAAACTAAGTGGATTGGATTAGCTCCACCTGCCAAGCACAGCAGTGCTAGGACACACCTGCCAGCTCTGACATCAGAATTTCTGGGGTGCAAAAGTCAGTAAGATTTCATCTTGGTTGTATCTTAAACATGGCATCAAAATGTACAAGAAAGGCACAGCTAACCTTAAGGCCTTGAAATTTCTCCTTCGGGCTCATCAAACCACAGCAATCAGCCTAGTCCTACAGCAGGGCTGAAAACACAGATCCAAAAATATCCCACTCAACACCCAATTTTTTTTTTAACTACATTTTCGTTTCAGTAGACTTGAACTTTTGCTTTTTTTTCTGAAAATTCACTTTAAAAACATAAATTCTTTGTTTTGGTTTTTGAAATGTGGTTGCTGGCATCTATCACCAGCAGTACCCCCTGAGAAGTATCCAGTCATATTTTATAATTTTGAGAAGAGTTTATATGATAATTTAATTGTGATGTAAAAAATGCATTAAGCCTGAAATTCATAAGCAGTAATATAGAAATGAATTCAACACAGCATCATTTGATATTAACCACACAAAACCAATCAGAACGCCATACCTGTTTACATGCCTGCCGACATTCCGCAGCAATAGCTAGCTCACAGCAACCCAAACCAACCCACCCGTCAGACTTCTTCAAAACTCCTTTGAAAAGAAGATGACAGTACATATTACAGTAGAAAAAGAATCTATGTCATCACTTTCCCCTTCTCCCCCATGAGTCAGTTACTTCCAAATTTGATAATCCCGTTCTCATTGAAGAAGCCTATTTACAGATTTCATTTTTATTGAAATTTATGAAGTAATTTGAAACCAACTTAAAGCAAGAAAAGAGCAAGTCTGTGCCTTAATAAATGCCAAACTTGGCAATTACAAAGTAATTTCTATACACCAAGTTTAAAGATGCTTTATGCAAAAATTTTTATATGTTCACTGGAAGTATGACAGTTTGATAATTTGATTTATCTAATCTGAAATATAAGCCAACAGAAACCAACAGTTAAAAAACCCTCATTGAAATTAACAACATTATCTCCTACAGACATAGCCTCTTCCTGGTTTCAACAGCATATTTTTATACCAACTCTGTCAAAGCAGAGCATGCATTTTACATTTTCTTCAAACTTCCTGTACTCGTTTTGGTTGAGATGGAGTTAAATTTCTTCATCGTAGTTGGTATGGGGCTATGTTTTGGATTTGTGCTGAAAACAGTGTTGATAACACAGGAATGTTTTAGTTTTTGCTGACAGTGCTTTCACAGAATCAAAGCCTTTGCTTTTCATACTGACCTTCCAGCAAGTGGGCTAGGGTTACACAAAGAGCTGGGATGGGACACACACTGGAGACAGTTCACTCCTTCTGACCAAAAGGATATCCCCGACCATCTGCCATCAGGCTCAGTGACACAACTGGGAGATGGAGCTTGGGGGGGCTGGCTGGGCATCAGTTTGGTTGGTGGTGAGCAAAGTGTTTTCTTTTGCATAACTTGTTTTTCTTTTCGTTGCATTTTTTTAGTTATAAAACTCTTTTTTTTTCTCAACCCACAAGTTTTCTCACTTTTACCCACTGATCCTCCCCGTCCCACTTGCAGGGAGTCAGTGAGCGGCTGTGTGGTGCTTATCTGCCCACCACGACACTTCCTTTCTCGCCTGTCCCCCCAGTAACATGGTTTGATATCCCATCACTCTTTTTCCATTTATTTCACTATCCCAATTATCCTAATTTCTTACCTTAGGGTTAACTAGAAGAGCAAATTGCTGCCGTAAGCTGTTTCAGTCTCTTATCTATGCACAAAAATAGACCTTCTGATGCTTGCAACGCATCAGAAATCAAATAAGAGAGGAATGCATTCCTGGATCTATTTCTCACATAACTTTAAAGACAAAAATAATTAAAAGGAAGGTTTAACCTATGCAGCTGCTCAGTAGCTGTGGCAAATTTGTTATACTTTTTTTCTTAGGGTGGGGGATGAAATTATTCAGCTGAAATGAACCCCTTACTTTTGTTACGAATATTTAAAAAATAAAGCAGTATTTCAGTATATGCACAAATTATATCCTTTACACAGAAACAAAAAGTAAAAGAATCAACCACTTAATTAAAAAAAAATTCTTAAGCCTAGTAGAAATGCCAGTTTAGGAAACTGACAGGGAATGTTCAGCTTTAAAAAAAGGGAAGTGAAAGGGCTAGGAGTGAGACCAGTGAGCTTAAATTCAGATGCTAAGGAAATACTGGGAAAAAAGTGACTAAAAATCATTGTGATCAACGGAAAACAATCACCAGTAGGTATCTATCATGAACAAAACTTCTTCTAAAATACACTTTGGTGGCACAGAAAGTCGTAACAGTATCAGTCTTTCATGACATTCTGATGGGTAAATTAAGAAAACACACTAATAGTAAATGTACAGAGAAGCAAAATCTTTAGCTGAAATAATATCTTTTCTCAGCAAATTAAAATACTAATTACGTTTCTTATAATGCAAATTAAAACCTTAATGTTTGACAGAAGCAAGACAGAAGGACTGCAAAGCAAGTGGAGGGAGCAGAGGCCAAGGTGAAGAACAGCTTTTGGCTGCCTGCATTCTGGCAGTTTGGAGTGGCTGTGTACCATTGGAATAGTTCAGACCTTCTGGAAGCACTGTAGGCCACTGATCTACCAGCCTTTCTGGAGACTGTCCAAATCCTCTTTACAGCTGTGAAGGCCACAAAGAACAGCTTATTGTAACTGAGGTATAGACTCGGTTTTTCCGAGACTAAGCATCTTTTTTCAAAGTGTTAAAGAGATAGCTGTTGTGCATACATCAGTAGTTTGTAATCAATGTTCAAAAAGTTGGAATCTGAATCAGTGTTTTAAACTAATTCCAAAAGAAAATGCATGTCTACATGGAAGTCATGCACATATATACATTGCCAAATCAACTACCCCCTACACTCTACTTTAGGCACAAAATAATGCTGCAGTTTTTTCTGCATAACTTTCATATGTGGAGCTATACACAAACTCCTTTCAATCAAAACAGCAATGTATTAGTAGGATTGATATTGTAAGGTACAGGCAATCTAGAAAATGTAAAAGAAGTACAGTATGACAACAAGATTTCCAGAGAACTTTGCTGCAATAACCACCTATATCCCAGAGAAACATATCATAAATACAGCTGTGCAGCTTTTAGGGACAATGTCACCAGGGAATCACCAACGAATAATCAAGCATCCATATTTTGTGCAATACAGAGCCTGTGGTTTTCAGACATACTTTTACTGGAACTAAACTGTGCTAAAAGAATGATGCAAGCTACAAATACAAGCCAAATTAAGAGTGCTGATAAGTTTCAGCCACAGTTAGCATTCTCTTGGCAGGTGGCCCTCTCCTCAGGATTCTTACTTGCAGCAGACAAGCTTGCGGAGAAAAAATTGACGTCATATCTTCAAAAAAAAAGTGAATTGCAATTCTGAAACAGTAATTTATAAATTAATAGAATTAATTAGTCAAGGTAATTAAAACACATGTATTTCTAAATGAAAGTATACCTAGTATACCATAGTTCTGATTATTCATCAAATTAACTGATATCATACAGGTCCCTGAACTGCAGATCATCTTGTTGTCTCTTTGAAGTTTTGCTTACAGAAAATGATAAAGCTTTCAATTAACACAGTTATTACCCAGAATTACAGGTTGCTGGGTCTGCTCTTCCCCCCTCAGCTGGGGGTCCCTTGATCATCATCTTTTGTAAGCAGTTTCCTGAACAGTATTGTGTGTGTGTGGTCATAAAGAAACTTCAATTCTAGACAAGTCTCAAAAATATTATACGTTCTGTAGGCCTACTAGATTTAAGAAACAAATATTGACAAACTAATGACATTTGCTTTCAGAAAATATGGAAAAACAATTTTCTTTCAGAGAATACTTACATTCCTGAACATCTAGTCTATAATAATCAAGGCTGACAACACTGTCTTGGCAAGGACAATAAAAAATTACTTTAGAGTGTTGTTTTGCAAGGATGTGCCATAAAAAAAGGTTAACACTGTGATGGATTTAAGGAAGTGGAAACAAATGTATAAAGGAATAGTAGCTCAAGTGGTGTCTCTGAGAATATTAACATTTTAAGGTAACTATTAGGATGAAGTTACTGGTAAATTCAAACAATTTCAAAATTTTAGCACAGATCAGTAACATCAACGTCCTATGGAGAAGGAATGTAAGAGGGCAAAAGACAAACTATAATGAAAATACAGAAAGGATATATCAAACAGTAAATTAAAAGGCAGTGTCCTAAATTATTTAGCATATACACTGCGTTATGATAGGATGACACTGAAATCCATATGCAAAAATTTGCATTCTTAACTAAACTGTCAGGCATGTCATACAGCTGTTAAGAAAAAAAATAACTATCAGTCATTTGTTCATCCAGTCAATACTCTGCAACTGCTCATGACAATGCCGATAATGGGAGGGCTGTATACAGTTACATCAAAAAGTGGTCCAACACAAAAAAACCAGAGACTAACCCTCTACCTCGGGAACCAAGAGTGGGAGAGGAGAGACAAAGAGATGGTTACAGAACATGTTCTGACCTGTCACAGTGAGACAAGGCCCAACTCAATCGCTTCACTCAATACAAGTGGACGTTTTCTTAAACTTGGTCAGAAAATGTCAGTGTGCACCAGCCCACAGTGCTTTGTCTGTGAGGCATTTACAGCTAACAACAACAGTGCTGTGCTTTACTACCCACCCACCTTATTGCCAGACCTGATCCCCTCTTCCCAAAGATCAACTCCATGCTCAAAAGAACCCATTTTTTGTCAGTAGGAGATGGGAAAGCAAAAACCACGGAGATCCTCGACAGCTTTCAGAAAATGATCTGTGGAATTGCTTTGAACGTTGGCAACATTATATGCAGCTGTGTGCCACCTCAGAAGGGAACTATTTTGAAGGTGATTGTAGTTGTTTTTCTTGATTTGTTAAAAAAAAAAGGTGCACTGTATTGGCAGATGATACAAAACTGGGCAGAGAGGTTGCTATGCCAAATAGTTGTGCTGCCATTCAGAGGGATGTTGACAAGCCAGAGAAACAGGCAGACAGGAACTTCATGAAGTTCAAAAAAAAGGAAATGCAAAGTCCTGCACCCAGTGAAGGCCCAAGGCTCCACAGCCCAGAGGAGGCTGGCCAGCCAAAAAGCTTTCAGAGGATAATGGAATTCTACCGTAGCGGCACTGAAGAGGTGTCATACCAGTTTAGAAACTACAGGAAAACAATCTGGAAGTGGGATGCTTTTTCACTTGCTTACGCACACCTAACACTTAAAATAAAGTAGGTATTTCTTACTTGCAGTAAAAGCATTGCCACTCATTTGTATAGAGCTACAGAACTTCCATGAAGATCAGGTACTGTTTCCAAATAAAAATTTATTAGGTTTTAGATGAGACAGAAGCACTGCAACTTCCAAAAATACTATTGGTTAAGTATAACTAGCAAAATATAAGACAGTAAATCTCTTTGCATGCACTGGAATCAACAGCTTGCCTCTGAAGCAGGGCAGGGGAGAAGTCTGAGCAAGTAACATAAAAATGTTACACCCTCCTCTTCTCTCAGTATCCCTTTTTCAAACATAGTATGCTAATTTCACTCAAAGTCTTCTAGAAATGACGTAGGACAGTTAAGTCTATTTTCACCTATTTTTGATTTCTCCTTTTAACAACAGTTCTGTCTTGTGATTTATGCTTTAACTATCTAAATCCACCTGTATCAAGCAGTCTCACTCTTGATCTGAGCCTCTGTGCTTCTTGAACTACTTGTCTACTTCTTACTAATTCCCTCTGTTACTCATACTTTTTCCAAATTATTCTGCATTGAGAGCAAAGTTGCAATAATCCATGATTTTATAGACATAAAAGGTAAACTGAACTAAAAATAACAGAAAACCCTTAAAAGAAGGAAACTGATATTTCCTGGATGTGTCACAGAAGCACACATTTAATTATACAAAGATATTAAACATTTTCTAACCATGAAAAGAAAACTACACAGGTAACCCTATTCAGATTAAAGGAAATGAGATGTCAAATACAGTTCATAGTGGAAGCATAATGAAAGTTAAATTATCACAAAATCTATAGGTATAGGTGGTAGATAAAATATCAAAACATACATATGGTGAAAAAGCAGTATGATTCCATAGCAAACTAGTATTTCTTACCTGGCAAAGAAGAATTTATACAACCCCACACTTCTCCCTGAAAAGTAAAATGCAATTAAGCAAAAGTAAGTCTAGAGAATAAGAGTTTATAACAAATAAAACCCAGCATTTTCAGCATTTTTGCCCTGGGTTTTAAATATCTTATTGGAAGAATTCTTGTGTCTACTTTTGAAGTACTGCTGTGAGATATGAGTTCAGTACCACTTGTTCTGATGAGAAGGCTGCCATCTGCAGAGCATGAAATCAACAGCAACATTTTCATAGGTGCAGAATATGCTGTGATTACCTGGAATATCTAGCTAGCCAATCTTTTCCACCAGTGTTTGGAGAACTGTTTAGACAAAGAAAGAGATTTATCTAGGACCAAGACCTGTGGAGAAGCTTATTGTGCTAGCATTGTCATAGCTTATTCCATCAGCATAAAAAACCCACCAAACACCACACACAAAAGAAAAGTGGTTTTAAGGTACCCCAGAGACCACAAGTGGTTTCAGGGAAAGACAGACACATGGAAGAAAAAGTTGCATAAGTGAAGTTCACTAAAGTGAAAAGTTACAATAGGAACCTGTTGGATTCACCCCAACCACAAAGCACTTCTTATCCTAAGCACGGGTTCTACTAAACGGTCTAAGTAGCTGATGATATTAGGCAGAAGAATGCTGTAAATGCTTTGTGGGGCTCTTTTGGCAGAAAAAAAAAAGGGGAAACGGCTTACCAAAGAGATGCTGTCCCTATCTCCCTCATTACTGTCATTACCAAGCCTACTAGCCAAGCTGACTACAGGGGATTCTTTACACTAGGGCTAGCCTCAGGCCAGATACCAGTCTGCCACAGGTATTAACCTTACCCACCCAACAGAAGTTACAAATGACCTGGAGGAAGGAGGTTTAGTCAGCAGCAGCAGAATTCCACTTCAGTTCAGAACTTTAGTTCAACTGTCAGAAACAAGTATATACTGCAGTTACAGAGGGCGTGCCGTGTTAGAAGCCTCAAGAGTTAAAGCTAGAGTTGCTGCACTGTGTGCTATAATATACTGGAATCTTACAACACTTAGACAATATGATCAAAATGACAAGAGTACAGAAAAGCCTTGAAAGATTACATGTATTTTAGTACAATGTTACTGTCTTCAGTATTTTTAAGCACTAGGAAAACCTTAATTAGATGAAATCAAAGAAGTCCTGCAGAGAGTAAGAAAGCAAGTGACAAGTCTTAAGGGGTGTATTAGGTTTATGTGGCAAGGATTTTGTAGCTGGGGTCTGAGGGACTGGCTTCTGCGAGATAATGCCAAAAGCTGCCCCCATGTCAGACAGAGAGAGCTCCAGCCAGTTGCTGATCAAAGCTCCTTGACCATGGGACAGTCTTCCTTTCTTCAGATTTTCTCTTTCTTCCAGGGTCTGAGATTCCTGAGGGCCAGCCTTAGCAGTAAAGACTCAAGCAAAGAAGACATTCAGTAACTCCACATTCTCTCTATTCTCTGTCACCAGGGCACCCACCTCATTCAGCAGCGGGCTCACATTTTCCCTAAAAACAGGGACTGTTCAATGAATTTGTGTGTCACCCTTGTGCAGGGCCACTCTAATCTTCTCTGTATCGTTCCACTTTTAGTGTATGTACTGTAGAAGCAAGCACATATCCGCACTGCAATTTGTGGAGGATTCCACACCGGAGCAGGTAGACCTGCCCTGAAGGAAGCTGCAGCCCATGGAGAGCCCACACTGCAGCAGGCTCATGGCAGGACATGTGGCTCTCTGGAGAACAGCCCATACTGGAGCAGGTTTTCTGCCAGGACCTGCGACTCCACAAAGAGGAGCCCACACTGGAGCAGGTTTCCCACTTTTGCTTACGGCCCTACAGGAGACCCACACTAGAACAGTTTGTTCCTGAAAGACTGCACCCTGTTGAAAGAACCCACACTGGAGCAGTTTGTGAATAGCTCCAGCTTATGGGAAGGACCCACATCGGAGAAGTACATGGAGGACTGTCTTCCATGGGTAGGACCCCACACTGGAGCAATGGAAGAGCACAAGAAACCATATTGTCAAGCAATTTTTCTGTCATTACAGGAATTAACGACTTCTTAAAGTTGCGATGGATCTGTATCTAATGATCTAAAACTGTCCTCCTCCATATCTGTGGGAGTTTCACACTTAGCTAAGAGTCAAAGTTAATTTAAAAGAAAAGGGTAAAGAGCTGCTACTTCCATTAGTTCTACTCCACTGATTCAAGTTCACTTCCTTTACTCCACAAGAAGTTTAACAAGTGGACTTAAGCGATCTTAAGTGTCTTTTCCAACACAAATGAGTCTAAGATAAAGCTGCCTCTTATGTTGCCACTTACTGTATTATGTAATACCAGGCAATACTCTATCATATTACCTGAAGGAATATAGACAACACTATCTCTGTAACCAGTGCTCCATAAAACAGATCACATGACTAAATTCATAACCTATGCACTCATCTGTGGAATGTCACTAGGACACCTCTCCAACAAAGACAACTGATATCTGAAAACAGCAAATATGATATTAAGTTGAATGGTTAACTATTTTAGATCTAGAAGTCTTTTTAAAAGTTTATAAATATTACCAGTTCAGAGATATTTAAGACACACTGGACAGCAAACTTGCCATTATAAAGATGGTAACTGAGAGTTAAAAAAACCCATTGTGTTAGTCATCCCTCTGTCAGATATTCTCCAATCCTGTCTTCTACAAATGAATTCCTCTGCTCTACAGGTAGATCCTACTCTTCCCATCAGGGAATAAAAGACAAAGAAAACCAATACAAAACCAAATGTTATTCACCACTCTGATATGTTTCCATGCCGCACGTTTTACTTATGTCATCAGCTCTCTCTGACTTTCCAAGACCTTAGTGCTGATGATTCACCAAAACAAAACATTGACAAAACATGGAAAAAAAATACTTTTGACATACAGGAAGAACAGACCTATAAGCAGACTTATCTGCTCATATAATGTTATTTTCAGTTTTACTACTCCTACACATAGCCCATTTGAGCTGAGTACATGTTCTAGGCTAGCAGGAAACAAGATTGATTCTGTTTAGAAGTAACAAAAATTAGAGGAAGAAAGCACACCTTTCTGACAGCAACCGTGTTGAGATATTCTGAGTTACCAACATTTAAGGCTCCAGAATTTCCAATCTGAATGACAGTGCTTATATCTTCCTCAATTAGATCATCTCTAAGCCAGGGAGATAACATTCTTCATTTTTTTAGTGATACACTAGAGAAGTTGCAGGAAAACATCATCTTACTTATCCAATGAAAGCATTACCTCAGATTGTCAGATACAGTCATAAACCATTCAGAGAAACAATGAGGGTCTTGTACCTTAATTCAACCAAGACCTCACACTTTTACCCATAAACAAGCTGGAACTCATGATCTAATTTAAGTCATTGCTATCAACATCCAAATGACAATCATAAAGAACACTTTTTTACAAGATGGATCAGATTTTCATTGCATTTTATAGCTTACACAACCAGGATACCTAGCAATATTGTCAAGTCCCACCTTATTGGAAATAGCATAATATATTATGGCTTTCAGAAAAAAAAAATCCTACTTTGAGGACCAAATCTCATTATAAGAATTTTTCTAGTCCTTGTAAAAAGGAAGCAAAAGTTTGAAGACAGACACACAGGTTCAACAAGTTCAAAACACCGTGAGTACATAAAATACAAATAATTTTAAAATCTTCTATTTGGAAGCAAGCTTTGTTAATACAAGATTAGTTGTTTTGTTTTCTTTAACTAAAAACTAGCAAACCTTACCATTGATTCTGGACAATAATCAGGTGCTCGCTGAAGTAAGTGCTTCAAACGGGAATCGCTCTTAGAAGACAAAATCTGTTAGAAACAAAACACACTTTAAAACACAGAGAATGCAACTAAACATTGAATACCTTTTTCAACTGATTTCATCATCTTTAGTTTCACTACTACCTACCCCTTGACTACTTTAGCTAACAGCTAATATGTAACTAATGCAAAGTTAAGATTTTCTTTTACATATCTATAGTCTTTCAAATATTTTCCACCTTTTATTGTGAGGGAATTTTTGAATTTAGAAGTGAATGAGAATTCCTCCTCAAACACTTGAGTAAATGTCTCTATTGAATAGGTAGTGTGAAAAACAGGATTTCTGCCCCACATATCAAAATATTATACAACTCTAATTTATTTAAATAACCTTCCGCTACATGTTACATGACTTCAGGCAATTAAATTCCTTCCTTAAAACCCAAACAAGTAATTTTTGTGGAACAAAGATCAACAAAACCTAGATAAGCTAAAGAGACCATCAAAACTAACTGGGGAATGAATACTACCCACTGCAGAGCAAGATCAAATTAACCACCCAGGCAAACTGAACATCCAGAAGTTCATGCGACTGGATGGGATGCAACTGAGGATGTTGAGAAGCCACTGTCACAGCATGGCAGCTTTGCTACCATGTTTGAAAGATGATGGGGATTAGATGAGGTTCCTGATGAATGAAAAAAGACAAACATCATATTTATGTGAAAGGCAAAAAGAATAATCTTGGCAAATACAGTTTGTTCATCCTAACCTCACCCCACAGGAAGATTGTGGACCAAATCCTCAGCCATGTCAGGGCACATAAAAGACAAGAAGGTGACTGGGAACAGTCAGCTCAGGTGTATAAAGAGCAAGTTTAGCATGACAGCTTTCCATAACAAAAGACTGGTTTAGTAAAACAGTGGAGAACAGTGTACATTGTCTACCTTGACTTTAAAAATGTTTCTGCATGGTCTCCCACCATAGTTTGAGAGCAAAACTGGTAAACATGGATGGACTGGGTGGGCTACAAGGTGGACGACAAACTGCCTGGACAGCAGGGCTCAAAGATTAGCAGTAAGCAGTTCAACATCTAAGTGTTTGCTACTTAGAAGTGGTATAATATAGGAGACAAACCAATACTGTTGATGGCTTTACTAGTGAGACAGACAATGGGATAGAAAAAACCCTCAACAGGTACACAGATGAGCCAAACTGAGAGTTGTCATCAATAAGCTGGAAGTTGCAGCTGCCACCCAGATTTGTTTCAACAAGCTGTAGCAATAGGTTAACAGGAAACTCAAGCAGTTTAACAAACGCAAACACAGAATCTTGCAGCTGAAATAGAATAACGCCTTGCAACAGTATAGGCCTGATGAGGCCACATATGTAATATCAAAAGTGGAAACAGGTCTGCTAATGTGGGATAGGAAACTGGAAATTACAGAAATAACTGAAAAATGGATTTATTTCAGATCCTTCAGAAGAACTACAGTTCCACTCTAAATTGGCAACATGATAAACTCATGGAAAGAAACAAGAGAACAATAGTACTGGTTTCAGAAATGAGAACTGCTGTAGTATTTGGGGTCTTCTGGGGTCATAGAAGAATAGAATACTCCAGGGTCAAATGGATCTCAGAAGATCATTTATTTCAACCTCCTGCTAAAGCAGGGTCAACTATGAGGCCAGACCATGTTGCTCGGGTTCAGTCAGGTCCTAAAAATCTCCAGGGATGGAGAATGCATCTGTATTTTCATGGTAGAAAATGTCCTTCTTACTACCAGTTGGAACTCCTTAATGACTGCTCTCACTTGTCCTCCAACTATGTACCACGATGAAGAGCCTAGCTCTGTCTTCTGAGCCATTTTATTACAGACATCAGAAGGCTGCTTTGAGGTGCTTAGCCTCTCCAGAGAGGGCATCTGCTTGAGCCTCCTGATCACCTTGGTGACTCTCTGCTAACTTGTTCCAGTTCACTGATGCCTTCCCTGTAACGGGAATACAAAACTAGAGAAAGTATTATAGATGTTGTCAGCAGGTGCTAAGTGGGGAGAATAATTTCTCTAGACCTACTAGCTATGCTCCTGTTAAGATAGCCCAAAATACGTTCTTCATTGTTGGCTGATGGCTCATGTTCAGCTTGCTGAACTAGTACCCCTGAGTCCTTTTTCAGCAAATCTGCTCCCTAGCAAATCAATCTCCAACTCATATTGTTGCAAGTAATTCTTTCTTCCCAGGTACAGGATTTACATCTATCCTTGTTGAATTTCATGAAGTTCCTGTTGGCCAATTCCTTCCATCTCTCCAGGTCTCTCTGAATGACAATCATGCCTCTAAGATTATCAACTTTTCAGGCAATACCAAACTGTAAGGAAAACTCAACAAGAGTGAAATCTGTCACCTCCTCCAGACCATTAATAAAGATATTAAATAGGACAGGTCCCAAGACCCCTTTGGTATTCCACTTCTTAGTAGCTTGCAGGCAGAATAGGACTCACTAACCTCTATCTCTGAGCCTGATTATCTAACCAATTTTTTAACTCACCTGGTTGTTCATCTGCCAAAACCATATTAACCCATTATTGATACAAAAATATTGAGGGAGGCAGTGTTGAAAGTCTTGCTAAAGTCAATACAAATGACATTGAGTCCTTTCCCCTCATTCAGAAATCCGGAATTACTACCAAAGGCAATCAGGTTTATCACGTACGATTTACCCCTTGCACGCTCAGAAAGGTGTTCTGAGAAGAATCTGTGCATGATTTTCCCAGGAATTTAAGAGAAGTCTGTAGTTTACCAAATTTACAACTATCCCTTAGGTTTGGGGTTTTTTTTTAAGATGGATACATTGTCCTTCTCCAGTTATTGGGTAATTCCCTCAGGTTCTACAACCTTTCAAAGACTTTCAAAGATAGTAACCTTTCAGGGAAATGAGCCAGCTCTCTCAGCATCCTCAGATGCAGTCTTATCTAGTCCTATGGACTTGTTATGGGTGTTTTCTCAAGTCATCCTGACTCAACCATCACCTACTGCTGGCAGTACTTCTCCTTGAACCCCCTCTCTATGTACAGAGGACTGGGAGACCGTTAACAAAGACTCAAGGAAGAAGGTGTTTCATACCTCTGCCTTATCTGTGTTTGCTGACACTAAACCATGTGCTACATTCAGCAACAGTCTCACATTTTTCCTTCTTCACCTTTTAACTACTGCCACAGCATACCTTGTTGCCCTTGACATCCTCTAGAAGTCTCAGTTCCAGTTGGTTGAGCTTTGTCTTTCTCAATATAACCTTACATTTAAATCATGCCTGAAAAACTTGATTGCTTTTGGTAATAATTCTGGATTTCTGGATGAAGGGAAAGGACTAGATGTAATTTGTATTGACCTTAGCAAGACTCCAAATCTATTCAGTATATGCATATCCAAAGAGAGCCCAAGAAATTTTTCCTACTGTCCTGAGACACAAACTTTCAGCTTCCACTAAACATAGCCTCTGGCCATCCTTCTTTCCATGCAACACATAGTTCAGGCTATTGCCCTTGCAGGTTCTGCATGAAGAGCTTGTCTGGCTCGCATTTACACTAAGGCATCCTCAGCTTCTTTATCTGACAGTTCAGGAAGCTGACCAGAGCATGACTCCCATGCTACTGACTCAAAGAGAGACACCATCCTTTCCATGCAGCCCAAGACTGGATGGACACATCCTGCCTCAAGAGCTCCCTCTGGGTCAAGACCTCCAACATGTCATGAGTGGTTGGTCCAGTCAGTGCCAGAGACTGTCCTGATGGACGTAACAGGTGCACAGAGTCCCAAGCAGTGCATCTGCACCTCCTGCTGCCCCCCTCCACAAGGAATAGCTGTGTTAATGCCTTGATTCCTGTCTGTGCACCCTGGTTGCTGTCATTCCCTAAGTATCAGTTAAATAGAAAGACAAATATTTTAGAAAAAGTGGTTGGAAAGATGGAAAAAGGCAAATTACTTGCCCAACTCTGTTCCCTTCCAGTCACCTCCCACATAAGTAAACCTTCATTCTAAAAATTTTATATTTAAGACAAGGGATATCAGATAAAAAACACTCTAAAATGGATTCAATAAAGACAAAGCATTTGAATATATGTTGGTGCCGCACAAAATGGTTAAGTTACAGAACATGAAAATGAGTACAAAAATAACAGCCACTTCAGCTGGTTTGTTGGCCTATATCAAAGGGTTATTCAGAAAATAATGCTAACAGCCTGATGTGAGGTAACTAAGACAACTTCTTATAGAATAATTTGAGGGAGCAAAGCAGTAGTGCTTTAAACTTGTTCTGGACCTCTTAGCACAAAGACTTTGAATACGATGATTACCTGAACAGAGAGAGATCACTCAGACAAGGCAAGATCAGAATATCTTACAAAAACTACAGATGATACTACACAATAACTAGAACTGGTAGAACAGAA
Source organism: Dromococcyx pavoninus (assembly GCA_033558185.1). NCBI lineage: Eukaryota > Metazoa > Chordata > Aves > Cuculiformes > Neomorphidae > Dromococcyx > Dromococcyx pavoninus. The sequence goes on from JAUMJL010000583.1 coordinate 1,150,326, forward strand.
AAGGGGTAAAATTTGATAGTAAAAAGCTCAAGGCTCTTCATGAAGAGATAACAGAAATTCACATGATAAACCGAGAACTTCAAATAATGGAACAGGAGAAAGAATTGTACAAATACCCCCTGAATGCAGCTACTAAACCTGCCACTTACATTTGTTTATACACAGGAATGGCTATCTTTCTCTTACTTACATTTAAGTTTTAACACAATTTTAAAGACAGAGTACTATACTTTTGTTTATAATGCCATGTACAGTTTTGCTTACCTGTATTCAAAGAAATAAATTTATGCTGGAAGGGCTGCAAGAATAATTGTAGGAATTGAGAGAATATCTTATGCAAAAAGACTATAAGATTTTTCCTTGTTTGTCCTAACAATAATGAAAGCTGAAAAGAGTTGCATTCTACATTAAGGGATGGAAAAGTGCAATTTCAACTAAAAGTTTTGTTAGTACAAAACCAGATAAATATAAACTTAATACTATCCAGGTTTAGTGCTTGAATAGTCCCAAAGTGGGTAATGAAGACAAGAAATGTGGGAAAGTATGATGTAAGGACACAATTTTAATATAAAAATTGTGCGTATGCGTGTGTATCCTTTACTGATGTAAAATTTGTATGTATATAAATTTATATAAATACACACACACAAAGCTGTACAACATACAATCCAAAGGTACAAATCTAAACCTAAGTAGTGGAAAAATATTTCCCAAGCTTGAATTTAGCACCAACAGCTCTTTGTTATTACCGTATGGACAGAATAAATAAGTAGATTTTTGCTGGATTCACAAAACCACATATCATAATGAGTATCTCAGATGCTTAGCTCAGAAACAAGAACTGGCAGGAAGAATGAAAAGTACAAACTCTTACTCTTCATTTTAAATTCCCAAAGACTTGTAAACACACTAGATCCAGAAACTGGGTAAAAGACCTTCACCTCTCTCATTTCCTAATATGATTATCACTTCTTGACCAAATCCTGACCTCAGATTTGTATCTCTGTTCCTCCTCACCTTTAGCAGAACCTGTTTCAAATAGGAAAGAGGACTACAGTTTTAAACCTTTATGTTCTCATTTAAATAACAATAATAGTACATCTCATGATTCAAACACAGTCTTCACACACAAAAGAATCTGATTATAACCCTAATCTTGCCAAACCATTGTCTGAAGCAGGGGTGTTAAACTCACAGCTCCTTTCTTTACTACTGCAGTGTGACATGCACCAACTTTGCTGCACACCTGACCAGCGCTGGCAGGAGAGTAGGGACAAGGAGGTCGGCACTGCCATCAGGGAGAAACAAGGTGCTGGGCTGGATAAAACTAGGTGGAGGGCCAGATTTGGCCCGCAGGCTGCGAGTTTGACATCCCTGGTCTAAAGGCATGATTTTAACTCAGAGGGATAAACCAAATTTAAAACAAGCTTACCTGTTCACAGACATCACGGCACATTAAGTTGTCCTTTGCATGGTAACAACAAGACAAGCCTATAGAAAAGCAGGGAGAGGGAAAAACATGTTTAAAAGGCTTGAAGCACTTTATCACTTGTGAGCAGAAGAGCCTACTTGACCACCTATCAGGGTGACTTGCCTGGTCCACAGCTGACCAGGAGAAACTTTCCTTCTCAGAATGCAAAAAAGAGCACAAGAAATTTTTGTTCCGAAGTTGATGGCAGATCCATCCATAGAGTCTCACAGAATTACCCCATAATAGCCCTTGCCAACAAAAGTAGATCTCGCTACCCTTCCTCCTGCTTCTAGCCACATTTCTCCTGTTATACTAGCTCAGTACCTGCCAGATTCCTTCATGAGGCAATTCCATTTATTAACGCAGGGGAAAGAAGAATAAAAAAGAACAGAATAATAAAAAGCAAACAAAAAACTCCATAGAGACTATACGCCTATACCGAATCACCTCAAAGAACCTGAAAAGTGCAAGAACCAGCCAGGAACAAGTGTAAAAGAAAATCAGAGCAGGAAGCCCTTTTCAAACAGAAGTGAACACAGCTGCTCATTGAACTCTAGCTCCTTAAAAACTTGGCACAAAACTGTAAATTGTTTCACTAGTGATGGATGATCAACAGTGTTTTTGTCTGACTAGATGAAGGTTGTAGAACAAACACAGATATGAACACATCAACAGAGAAACAAACAAGAACCAAAGCATTGAGAAGTCAGGAAGCACTAAAGTCTAAAGCATTTTTAACATTATACTTTATTGTGCTTTGTTCCCCCTACCTTCAAAATATTTCCTTCATTCAGAGTTATGCTTTGCCTATATAAAATGAATTGCACAACTCCTTGGTGTTCATTTTCCCACTCACTGCTCGGTATTTGAAACAGTGTACTAGAAAACACACAGACAGAGGCTTCCTTCAAAGCTTTTACCTCCACACACATCTTAACACACAGGATCATTTAATGATTACAGACCGCCGCTCAACTATATCTGAACTACGTATCACATTGACACAACACAAAAAGAATATTGCGTAATACCACATACATAAAGCTATATTTCACAATACCTAGTTACTAAATAGGTTTTCACCATGGGACAAGAGGGATCTTGGTCATGAATTCATTGATAATTTCACAGTTTATAAGTGTTGTCATCTGAAAGGTTATAGCTGTTATAAGAAGACAGCCAATCAAAACCACAAAAAAAGTCCATTGTCACCAAGCCCAAAATTCTCCAATATTGAAATGACATTAAAGAAGACAAAGGAAACTTCAGGTTAAAAATGTTGAGTAACTGGGCAAAAAACCACCTCACTGGAAAGGTTTTCTGAAACAGTCACAATTTAAAACAGCTACTACGGATTGAGCAGTATTTTAATGCAGAAATCTATCACTCCTGAAGAGGAAAGAAGAGAAACTAAAGTAGAACTTGTAACTAGTGAATGTTTTCATTAATAATCAGAAACAACACAGCAAAATGCCCGTGATAAATGAAAGCACCACAGTCCTGCTTACAAAAGGTTAAATGAAAGAATGAAATTATAAAATTGACTTTAATCAATTTTCTGTCATCACAGAAAAGGACTGAGATATGACACAGATCGCTTAAAAATCTTTCCAATTCAAGGGCTACATGTGTGATCTTGCAAGTTTTCCTGCATTATATTCAGTATGATGACCTGTGCCAAGAATCAACTTCATCACTAGCGGGCTGAACCATGTTCAAATTTCAGTTATTTCACTTAACTGAGAAGCTTTGCTTTACAATTTTTTAGTTCTGTTATAAACACTGGTATTAGAAATTATAACAATAATAAACAACATTAACTTTGAAGAACAGAGAGTTTTTAAGGCGAGTTGCACATATTTTCAGAGATGTTTCTAAATTTCAGTACCTGCGCAATCAGACTGCAAGCACATAAACACAGTGCTGGAGAAAACATTCAGGTTCATAATGAAAAGATATCCAGTAATTAATTGTCATAAGTAAAAAAAAAAAAAAATCCAACAAAACATACTTAAACACAGGCTTTAATTACAAACAGAAACACTGGCTAATCAAACACTTTTTTGTTGTTTTGTTTCACTGGCCCAGAAATTTTTCATTATATAATTTTTTATTAGGAGTAACTGTTACATTTAAGACACACAAGAATTCAGAGTTCCCAGCCTATAAAGAAAATTTACAGTGCCTTAAGTGACAATGCATATGTTTGACTGTGAATGTCACTATGATTTGAGTTCATTAATATCTTGGGCAACATCTTATTAAATTTATTTGCATAAATTTTTTAATACTCTGTGGTCTTTTATCTATCACTTTTCAGTGGCTCTCATCCCTCCTACACTGAACTAACAGGCATCCAAGATAGTTCTCAATCACTTCCACTGCTCAGTTTCAAGTCTCATCAATTATAGCAGAGTGTAACAATGAAGCAACAATATACTAAACTTTTTGGTCACTTAATTCCTCTTATACAAAATACTAATCAACTGGTAGTATCTTGAATTAACAGCAAATTAAGTTGACCTGGAGCGATCTTTAGTGCTTGTCAGAAATGGAAATTATTAACAATATCCATTACAAACACAATTCCTCAGTTCTCTTTCCAGTAAGCCTCTTCTGAAACGTCTTATGACATCTCTTTCATTTTCCTTTCCCGCTCCCATTTCCTCTAGTTTTACTAAAAAATTCCCAAGTTTCAATACAAAATGTTATTCATGCCCAGCCATGAAATAGCTATGCTTTCTTCTGTGATAAAAATCTGCTACCTCAGCAACAGGAGTAGGTTTATCACAGGAGAGTTAGGCTAGAGGATGACATATGTCATTCCAACAGCTTTTTCCTGCATTCTTCCTAAAAACGTGCCTCTCTGCTTTAAAGCATTCCATGTTTTGTATTTTCCATTTCTATGACAGCATTAGCAACATGATATTAAATGCTACTTTCCAATATCTGTGCTTGTGTTGTCTTCCTCTTTCATTACTCTTTTTTTGTCCTGTCACTGTTATGTGTTATCACAACATTAATGCATTTACCACTATCCTTGTCTCTATTAAACATCTCACCTCCATTTTTCAAAAAATCTAATACCTTGTTCAACATTATTCTTCTTACTGCAAATGTTAGCAAAACCACAAGGAATAGAAATCCTGGAATACAAGGACTATCCTGATATTTCATATAGCAATCAACAAGTCATGCTGGCATAAAACACCAGGTCATCTATATTTTTCATACGACAATCTTAAAAATTTACCTACTGCCAGCATGACAGTGGAAGACACTTAAAGTGGGTCTACAGGAAAGACACGGAGAGGCTATTTATTAGGGCCTATAGTGATCAGATGAGGGGTAACGGGTTTAGGTTACAGAGTAGGTTTAGATTAGATATTAGCAGGAAATTTTTTTCCTGTGAGGGTGGTGAGGCACTGGAACAGGCTGCCCAGAGAAGTCATGGATGCTCCATCCCTGGAGGTGTTCAAGGCCAGGCTGGATAGGGCTTTGAGCAACCTGATCTAGTGGAAAGTGACCCTGCCCATGGCAGGGGGGTTGGAAGTGGATGACCTTCAATGTCCCTTCCAACGCAAACCATTCTATGATTCTAAATTCAGGCCGCAAGTTTTGTTAACCCAACGGTGTTAAAGATGGGGTCTCTCCCCTTCCCTTGGCCAGGTGGGGTGTGGGAAGGGCAGCTCTACCCCTGTATCCCACTCCGCAGCCACCTGAGCCCCCTCTCTCCACTTGCTGGCCTACACACCAGGGGTTTGTGCGGGTGCTTTCGGGGTTTGGGGGGGGGAGATGGACACCAGGACAGTGACAAGCTAAAGTAGTCAAGTTTCATCTCAGTAACTATATTTTTTTTGAAAGTTAGAGAGAAAGTCCCTCTGACAGTGTGTTTTCTTATAGCACGTTTTTTTTTCAAACAGTGTTTTTCCAGACAGTGTTCAGAGAGAAATGATGATGCTTTGTGTTAAGTAGAACAGATGTGTCTTCTTCTCTAATCATCTTTGTTTGCAGCTTTTCCCTATCTAAAATGCAAGGGCAGACAGAGCTGGCTCCAAAGCTCCAGTTAGCAGAGATTTCACTGTTGGGAAGCCCATGATAACATTTAAATTTGTCATTGGAAAGTAACAGAATATGCATAAGATTTCTGCGAAAGTTTATACACGTAAGTGAAAAATACACTCTGTCCCCAGCTGTTGTCTCGTTACGCAGGATTGACGGAAATCATTCCCTTGCGCGTCCAGCGCTGAAATAAAGGATGCGCTTTCTAAAACTCCAAAATTAGTCTCAAAAAGTTTATTTGCGGGCGTTTTCTAGATCATTTTTCGGTACCGCCAAGAAGGCGACGCTGCCTCTTCCTTGCACCGTTCGGGAACCTGGGGAGCCGCTCCCATCCCTCACCCACCGCGGGCCCGCGCCCACTGCGCTCCCGCGGGACATTCGCGGGCGGCAGCGCGTGCCGGGACGCCACCCCCCCCCCCCCCCCGCACCACTCCCGGCTGCGGCGGGGCAGGAGGGACCCACGGCTCCGGGACGCGCGCCTTTCCCTCGGGCTCCGGCCCCCCGCGCCATGTTGTTGCAGAGGGACTCGCGGCGGCGCCACCTCCCCGCCCCACCGCGGCCCGCTACTCACCGGCTGCCCCAGAGAAGAGCAGCGGAGCCGCCGCCAGGCAGAGCAAGCCCCAGGGGCACCGCGCGGCCGCCGCCGCCATATCCCGGTCGCGAGCCCGCAGGACGCTGCCGGGCCTCACGACCCCCACCCGCCGCCCGGACGCGCTCTGACGCCACCAGCGCCCCCGGCCCCGCTTTGCCGCCTCCGCCCCCATTGGCTGCGGCACAACCGCCAGGCCCCGCCCTCGCCGCCAGCGGGCTTTCCAGCGGGACGGAGTTGCCGCGGGAAGCAGCGTCCGGCCTAGCCCAGCCGGTACTAAGAATGCCGGCAAATAAACTCTCCAGGAGTTGTCCTGGACTTTTAGAAAACGCATCCTTTATTTCAGCGCTGGATTTCCATCGATCCTGCGTAACGAGACAACAGCTGGGGACAGAGTGTATTAATACACTTACACACGTGTATAAATTTTCGCGGAAACCTTATGCATATTCTGTTACTTTCCAATAACTAATCTTAATGTTATTATGACCTTCCCAACAGTCAAATCTCTGCTAACTGGAGCTTTGGAGCCAGCTCTGTCTGACCTTGCGTTTGAGAGAGGAAAAGGCTGCAAACAGAGGTGATCAGAGAAGACACATTTGTTCAGCACAGTACTGAACACTAGGAGTTATCATTTATCTCTGAACAGTGTCTGGAAAAACACTATTTAAAAAAACCACGCTATAGGAAACCAGTTACGTAGATGAAATTTAACTCCACTTTAGCTTAAATCAAAATATTCCGCTTTTTGTAATGATAACTGCTGCTTGTGTCATCGCCTCGCCCGGGGGAAAGGCAGGGGCAGAACGGGGTGGGCTCCCGTAGCGGCGCTGCTCCCGCCGCGGTCGCTCTGGGGATGCTTCGGGCCGTCACGGCGGGGCGCCCGTGCCGACTTGGGCGCCGTCCACACGGGTAGAGTCATGGAATGACCCGAGTTGGAAGGCACCCACAAGGATCGTCGAGTTCAATTCCTGTCCCTGCACAGGACAAGCCCAACGCTCACACCGTGTGTCTGAGAGCACTGTGCGAGTGCTTCTTGAATATTGTCGGGCTTGGCGCCGTGACTGCTTCCCTGGGGAGCTGTTCCAGTGCTCCGCCACCCTCTGGGTGAAGAACTTGTTCCTAATATCCAACCTAAACCTCCCCCGGCACATCTTCCTGCCATCCTCTCGGGTCCTATCATTGTTCACCTCCCCTTATGAGGAAGCAGCAAACTACTATGAGGTCCCCTCTGAGTCTCCTCCAGGCTGAACATACCAAGTGACTTCAGCAGCTCCTCATGGGACTTCTCTTCTAAACCCTTCACCAACTTCGTGGACTTCTCCCGTACCGCAGCTTTCCTTCCCCTCTCCCATAGAGCAGCAAGGTTGTGCCCAGAGGGAGGGTTCCGGTGAGTATGGCTTAAAGGAGGGCGAAGGAGAGAGGAAACAATATTTAGGAGGAAGTTTTTGTGAAGGAGGGAGACATATCCATTGCATTACTATATTTCTGTTTATATAATACATGGATTATACATATATTTCTACAATCAATACTAATAAACCTACTGTATAACACTGTTTTCTGCTTGAAATTACTTTGTGTGTCTGCTGACTGTACGGGAGAAATTTACTAAATGGCACGAAGTGTAGACTACCTAATGAGAATCACATCTGAGATAGGAAATACATCCTTCCACATATAGAGATGAGGAGGTAGTCACAGCTGCAACTTGTTGATTCATCCTGAACTCTAGTCTTGTGCTCTGTCATACACTTGTTCCCGGTCAAGGTGCCAGAAGTGCCCAGTACTCACACAGTTTGAGCCCACTGTTCAGCTGGGGATGGCTCCTGTCCAGGTTGGAGGTGATGAGCCAGAATGCTTGTCTCAGCATTCCCAGTGGCAACCTACCTTCTCCATGCCTGTGCAAGCAGCCATGCAGTTCCCATTGTTCGCTCACAATGTTGGCTGTGATGGGCTTCAGTTTGGGAAGGGAAGCTGGAATGCTCTGCCAGGTTGCTATCACTTTTGCTCTTCTTTAATCTTTCATTCAGGTTGTGTGGTGATATTAAATGTGAGCTATCCAATGAAGTAAAAGCAAACTTAAGTTACTGCTCATGTCATAGCAAGTAACTATTTTGCTCCAAAGTCTGACATTTCAAGGTGAATGGGTCAGCTTCTGACAGCTCCAGCCTTCTTGGACAAGCACCTTACCATTCCATTATCAGATTTTCTGGCAATAGTAAAACAGAAGAAATTTTAAGAACGCAGAAAATTTGATGTCTCACAAATTGCTTATAGCCTTTTCCCAATCTGTCATCCTAATGACCTCCTTCTACAAAGGTAGTCTGACAAGTTACCAAGATATGAATAACTTCATGGTCTTACACAGCCTGGAGAATCCACAGGAAACCATTGTTCTTTAATTCCAGTAGAAAATTCATAAATGGCCCAGAAAAAAATCTACATGGCAGTACAGGAGAACATGCCAATGAGATGGAAAAGATTTACATCTTGTTTATCTGCCTATACACCATTCTAGAGTGATTAAATTGTACTACTTCTTTACGGAGCAAAACCATAAGAAATAACAGTACAGTTAGGTACGTTTTAATTCAAAGTCCAATAAATTAAAGTTATTGCTATAATTCTGAATTCAAGAAATTGAGAAATGGCAAATGTAATCTGACTATAAAAACCCCAACTCTTCCCGCCAGGGCTGAAAGGATACTTATATGTAAGTGGGCTTACCTGTCAGTTAAATAGTTGAGCTTTTCCTCCAAACTGCAAGTTCAACTTTTGTTAATTTTTTACCTACTGACTCGGGACTTAAAATTCATCCTGAGTCCAGGAGGTGGCAGCAGACCAAACGCAAAATTAGCCAGATGGTCAAACTAACGAACTGGTTTAGTTTCTCGGAAAATACAAGAGACTCAAACAGATCAAATGCATTTTTGCCCACTTATGCTAATTTAGCTCGATTTAGGATGAGGGAGAACTGATGTGCAGTCTGCTTCCCCTGGAGGCCATTTATGTGCAAAGTCATTATCTTATCAACAATAATTTACCACACAAGAGAAATACCAGCGAATTTCTCTGCCTTATCTGGTAAATTAATGCTTTCCATTGTCACTCCAAGTCATCGCTTCAGTTCCAGAAGAAGTAACTGAGACAGCTGAAGGTATTTCCTTCACTTTAAAGAAGAAAATTGAACTTTAAAATTATACCAGCGTTTAAAATTTGGCTTTCAGTAAGGACAGCATAAATTTTAAATTTACTTCTCTAGATAGCAAAGAATTTTGTTCTTGAGAATTTGGATGTTGAATCTGCAGACTGCTGTTTTCCAGTTAAACCATACAGATCAGTTTCTTAAAAACTGAACCCATTTGAGATTGATTCCTATCTCTTGTTTTATAATGAGAAGTGGAATTTTGGGACTTGGAACAGTTAAATGCTTCAGTGTAAAGCAGTTTGCTACAAATACAGAAACAGTACACTTCATAAGTCTGGTTATGAGACAGAAACCCTTCTGCAAATGTATCTTGTTTTTTGCTGCTCCTATCAACTGCTAAGGGGAAAGGAATACTTTATTCTGTATGATAGAATCATAGAATGCTTTGGGTTGGAAGGGACCATGAAGATCATCTGGTCTGTACAGGGCTGCTCTCCATCTCTTCATCCCCCAGCCTGTATCAGTACTGAGTGTTGTCTCAACCCAGGCACGGGACCTTCCACTTTGCCTTGTTAAACCTCATGAGGTTTTCACAAGCCCACTTCTCCAGCTTGTCAGGGTCTATCTGGATGGCATTCTGTCCCTCAGGGGGATCCAGCTCACCACTCAGTTTGGTGTCACCCACAAACTTGCTGAGGGTGCACTCAATCCCATTGTCTGTGTTGTTGATGAAGATATTAAACAACGCTGGTCCCAGAACAGACCCCACTGATCTCCACCTGGCCGTTGAGCCATTGACCACTACCCAATTCAACCAATTTCTTATCCACCAACTAGTCCATCTATCAAATCCATATCTATCCCATTCAGATAGAAGGATGTTGTGGGGGACCATGTCGAAGTCCAGACAGATGATGGGTTGGTGGTGTGTTGGGTTATAGGTTGGACTTGATGATCTCAGAGGTCCTTTCCACCCTTGTGATACTGTGATACGGACGATATCCCTTGTCCATTGATGTAGTCACTCCTTCACAGAAGGCCACTAGGTTGGTGCGGCAGGACTTAGTGAAGTCATGCTGTGTGTCTTGGATCGCACAATCTAAGCAACAAGAAATACAATGTATAATAAAATCTACTACATTTCTTTTATTACTTTGAATAGTTAGTTCGTTATATTTTGTTCTGAACAATGTCTGATCCTGCTTCCTTATCCTAAAAATTACTGGAATGTTAAAGGGTTTGACTGTTACTCTGTATTTTACGTTGCATTGTCCCTCAGCAATAAATGAAGATCCTGATGTAGTCATGGTCTGAATTACTAGTCCAAACATATATTTTACTGAAAGAGATCTGACCTGATCAAGATCCCCTCAGAAATTAAAACGATGCCACATTTTTCTGAAATCCAGAGAACTATATTGTCGATGTGGCATATCTCTATACGTTTCAGCAGACTATTCTCTGGCCTGAAAATATACTGCTATATTTGAATTTAGCATGCTATTATATCTCTTTTGAGATGTATGTACATTCTATGCAACATAAAATTGACTTTCTATCCTTTTAAGAACTTCAAGAACCAATATACAAAGCTAGTTCTCTCAACTCAGTATTTTATTGGACGAAAGACTGGGTTTGCCTTGTATACCTTCTGTTTCTATTTTTATCTCATTACTGGAAGCCAGTAGCATTTTCCTTCTTGTTACCTTCTAAACCCATTGTATCTTAGCTATGAATATTTTTTTTAAATTGCTCTGATTCTTAGGATATCTACACCTTGCAATTGGAAAGGTACTCACAACACTTGCAGACTTACCCTGATCAGCATTTATTTGTCTAATTCCTGTATCTACAACTAGATAAGTGCATGATAACTCCAGATTTTTAGCGGATTTTGGAAGGCTTTTCTGTGCTGAGGCTTGCTCTGTTTCATTGCTCTGTTGGAACCAGGTAGGGCTTTACAGCTCTCTCAAATGCATTGTCTTGCAAACTGGTAGGAGTTGTGGGACCAGTTGTGGGACTGTCTCTAACAAGCTGCTGGTTAGTGAGTGAGGCTGTTACGTGTTTCTTCAGGCTAAGGATGGATTGCCATAACAAAATCTCTTTCGGAGAGGTTTTGTTCTTTAACAGGCAAGTCGTTCCGTTCAGGCAAACCTTAGCTACTTTATTTTTTTCTCTATTAGATCCCAGGTAGCATTTTACAGCTGACTTTCCAAATAATGACTAAGAAAAATTAATTTATTTTCAAATAACTTCACTTCCTTTTAAAACCAGGAAACCAGAATGTGGATTTTCTTTGTAACAATTATATTAAAAGGTAAAACACAAAAACAGAAGCAAGGCTTGGTGACTGCTGTTACACACATCAGGAGCAGCATGCAGTTCCACTGACAAAGTTCTATATAAAGCAGAACAGATGTGAAATTAAAGCCAGTAAAGATGTACATTAATAGTAAATATGATGTCTGCAATTAATTTTAAGCTAGTTGAACATGTTAGAGTTCATAAAATCTTGCTACAGGCAAATAATTAATGTTGCATACATCAAATCTGGAAGGATAGTCAACTGCAAAGGATTAAATAAATGTGGAATACATAATTAATTACAATTTGCTGTGAAAGTAATAAGTAAATAAGATTCCATCATCATCAGAGAGCAGAAATTAAGAAATTATTCTATTGTTTTGGAAAGGAATTTTAAATATATCTCATGTTAACCAAAAGGGCAATTTTGATGTTCATAAAAGGTACCATAAAATATCTGACTCCACTTTATATTGTGTAACTTTTCTTAACAAAGAAAATGACCTGAAACTAAAGTAACCTATCAATCTGAATATAAAACCCCTGAAATCAGTTATGAGTTAGAGTCATGTCTGCTTCTTTTCAAACAAGAATGCTGAGTTAAGTAAAATATGCTTCTTGGTAACAGAGCTTATGCAATGGGTAACTTATAAACAGGTTGTGCAGTGATGGAAGCATCCAGACCACTCGTTCTCCTGACAGAAAAACTGTCAGCAAACCCTAATTACTGTGTTCTTCCATGTTAAAGAAAGTAATGCTAAAAATAATGCCTAAAAAAAAGCTCAACAAGGTATATTAGCATTTAGCAAGTGATGACACATCTATGTCTTTGAATACAGGTAAAATGGATATTCACTTTGCTTTTCACATCAGGCTTCAGTATCAAGCGTGCATCTGCAAGTGTATCATAAGCTTGGAGATAGAAAAGGATATGTTGAAGAACACCGAGAATGCCACATGGAAATTTTTCTGTGGGTTATCCCACTGAATCATCAAGTCATATATAGGAATAGTTGCTTCCCCATATGGTGTTTAAGGACCAAATTGCTGCAGGAATATATTCCAGAAGTTATTTATATATTTTATTGTACTATGTGTTAAAAATTACATCATAACCTGCATCTACAGTGAGATATTTTAAAGCAACCAAAGATCTTCCTCCACAGTTTAACAATTATAATACTCTCTCAATCTCTCAATCAGTAATCTTTGAAGAACTATGTGTAGTTTGTTCACTCCTGTACATCAAGTTTCCCTATGAATGGGGTCTATAAGCTTTGCAAAAATCATTGTGGGTGATATGAAATCACTTATGCTGCTAGTTGACAATTACACAGTTACTTCTATTTTCAGATAGAAAAAATTCAATGTAGACTGGCAGAAAAAATAAAAAAGAAAGGGGAAGGCATAAATTATGTTTTTTACAACTACTCTGTGTCACTATTTAAATTAGTTTTAGTTAAACTAGCTAAAACTAAACAGTAGAATAATTTTATGTAACAAGACTTGTAAATTTTTAAAATTCAGCATTCCCAAGTAATGTTTCACGAGTATAATGTAAGTTTTGACAAAGTGTTTTTAGTACTCTTACATTTTTGCTGTAAGACATGATTAACGTGACCTACCTAGATGTATTAGTGTTTTGCAGCAAAAATAGCAGGGCTGAGCCACTTCCTAAGGTGCAAGAATAATCCAACAATTCCTAAACATGGGGGAGATCTTGTGACAGGCCATGATAGCCAAAAATGACAGAATTAGCAGCATTACCATAGGGCTTATTGAAAATAAGAAAAGTATTAGTACTGGATTGTATTGCATCAGATACTGAATAAAAAGGCATAGAATGAGTTTGCATACCTGCTTTTATTTCACCTAGTTAAAATTTTGTGCTGGGTCCATATAAGTATTACAGTTTGTAGAAGCTTTAGAACTTATTGCAAAGAAATTAATTGCCTCTGATTAATTGCACTTCACCATGAAGTAGTCACATAAAAAGAGGCAGAGAAGATGACATAGCAGTTTGCCTTGTTCCTTCCAGGTACCTAATTAATCTACCTACGTTATTGTCAAGCTCATGCCTTTTAAACTAAGGAAACACAAAAAACCAGAACAGAGGCAAAAAATATATGTTGTCTGAACACTGAATTCAAAGAATAAAACGTAAAAGGTTTCAATTTTTACTTTGTACATTGACAGCAAAAAAAATTTCCAGGAATCAAAGTGAGAAAATAAAGTCATTTAAAAAAAATGGAGAAGGGAAAAAGTTTTTTAGGCACAGCCTGATTTTTTGGTTAGTTAAGTGATTCCTCCTTCTCTGTAGACTTTTTTGAATACATTAGTAAATAAGACACAGACAAAACTGAGTGTGGGAAATGGAAAGCTTGAAGTCTGTATAGTGTAATAATGAACTAGACTAAGACTAATAAAAATACTTTACAAGAACTGAATGTTTGTGAACCCCTACAGAGAATAGTTCTGTGTCTTTGTAGATAAGAATTTTGGCAAGAAAGTGTCCCCATTTTGATCTAAATAGCACAGTCAGTTGCAACAAAACCAGAATGCAAACACTGAAAGTCTTCAAAGCATGAAAACTGTTACAGTAACCATGTCAAAATGCTTTCCATATCCAAATAGATAACAAACATATGAAAAGTAGTTTCATATTTACTAATTGTGTTTATTAAATACATTAACCAAAATAAGAGAAATCAAAACACTCCTAGCTTGGGAGTAATGGCTTTGCACTCACCTGCCAGTTACAGAGATTTCAATAAAAACATGCAGCAACCTGACTTACTGAGGATGCAGTCCTGCACATCATTTCTCCATATTTCAGAATGATAAAACATCTCTTGTGGAAAACACGTGGCACTGTTCAGGATCACTGAAGTAAAATACTGCTGAACCAAGCAGCAATTCTGACAACCACATGAATTCATCTTACAAATGTGTTCAAACAGCAGGGATTTGAGAATTTCAGCTGTGGAAAAAATGCATATCACACTTTTATAAGCAAAAATATCTACTTTTATAACAGTAGGAAATATCATATACCAGCAGAGCTTGGCAAGACCAATTATATTACAAATAGGTTTTATTTTGCATATTCTACTAAAAACTTACTCCTTGCCAGCTTTACAAAGTGAAAACTGAATTAAAACACTACAAATATTGGTGATCTACAGGAGGAGAGAGGATCTTCAACCTTGCTCCACACTGCTCTCCTCGTGTGTTGATATTTCAGAAAGCACAATAGAATCATGGAACATCTAGAGTTCAAGAGACCCGCAGGGATCATCTTGCAGCTCCTTGCAGGACTACTTAAACTAAACCATTTGACTAAAAGCCTCACCCAGGTACTCCCTGAACTGTGACAGGCTTGTTCACATTTGCCTACAGGAAAGCTGGAGAGGGGTTCTTTATCAGACAGTGCAGTGATAGGATGAGGGGTAATGGTTTTGAGATGAAAGAGGGTTTAGGTTAGATATTAGGAAGAATTTTTCTCCTGTGAGGGTGGTGAGGCACTGGAACAGGTTGTCCAGAGAAGTCGTGGATGCTCCATCCCTGGAGGTGCTCAAGACCAGGCTGGATGGGGCCTTGAGCAACCTGATCCAGTGGGAGGTGTCCCTGCCCATGGCAGGGGGGTTGGAACTGGATGATCTTTAATGTCCCTTCCAAACCAAACCGTTCTACGATTGGTGCCATCATAACTTCCTCGGGCAGTCTGTTCCAATGACTCACCACCCTGTTGGTGAAGATCCTTTTCCTAATGTCCAACATGAGCTTTACCTGATGCAGCTTCATTCCATTTCTTCATATCTTACCATTGGTCACCAAAGAGAGGAGATTCCCCCTCTGCTGCTCCTCTCGAGGAAACTGTAGACTGCGATGAGGTCACCCCTTATCCTTCTCCTCTCCAAGCTGAAAAAAGAAAGTGATCTCAACCACTCCTCATAAGTCTTGCCCCTCAAGACCTTTCACCATTGTCCTGGTTCTGGTTGTCAAAGAGTTCATTTCCAGGTTTTGGTGGGGAAAGAGTTAATTTTCCCAAGAATTCAGAAAAGAACACTACCAGGGCAGCTGATGAAACTGGTCAATGAGATATTCCATACCATCAACATCATATTCAGTATATATAAGGGGCAGGGGGGAAGTTGGCTGGGAGGTACAGCTTGGACTGGGATCTGGTCCACAGTTTGTCAGCACAGCAGCATTGGTTTTTCTCTGGGTGTTGCATGGTTGGTTACTCACTTTGTGTATTCCTTTGCAGTGGTTGATATTATTATTATTTTATTTTCTCTCCATGTGCTGCCCCATAAAACTATTCTTATCTCAGACCACAAGTTGGGGTTGTTTCTGTCTCGATTCTTCATCCCGGCCCTATCCGGGAGCGAGGAGGAATGAGCGGCCGCGTAGTTCTTCTGTTGCCAGCTGCCAGCTTAAACCATGACAAGCATCTTGGTTGCCCTTCTCTGCGTAAAACTAATAGTTTGATGCCCTTCTTACATCGAGTAGATAAGTATTCACATTAAGCTTCAGCAGCTCTTCTCTGCAGAAGAACAACTTGAAATAACAGCATCAGTCTAAGATGAAAGTAATTTTCTGATCTGCAGATTTGCTCTCCCCATAGGACAGGCCTTTTGGACAACACAAAAGGTCGTTCTGTTCAGTTCATCTGTGGAAGTGTATTTCCTTTTCTTGTAGAGGAAGACAGACAAAACCAAAGCTGCTTCCTGCTGCCTTGATTCTGACCAGTCACGTCTGTCGAAGACTGATCTTCAAAGCAGAAAATATTTAAAAATTGTAACTAAAATGAAGTTGAAAAACTCCCTGAAGTTAACCTTTGTTTAAAAAAGTTAAGGCATTTGCTTAAACAGGAAAAAAAAGAGGTGCCTATGAAGCAAAGAAAACAATAACTAAACCCGAAACTGACACACTTCTATTGTAATTACAAAAAGGCCAGTTGTTATCTTTACAATCTTCAGATATATGTAATCCCACACATACACATTCACATCATCACACCCTAAGGAAATGTTCCAGCCTAAACACAACTGTCAATGTCATTTTAGACACCCCTGGATGCCCAGCTGTCACTGCAGGAAGATTCACATCTCCGTTTCTTTTGTGTTGTATCAGCCTGCTTAGGTAAATATGTGATATCCCATGACATTATTATGGCAATTGAAGCCTTTTTTAGGCAGCTGAACCTACTCTAGGCATATAACTGGGGTACTTAAATTCTGTAAGTGGACTCAAATAGTGGAAAATGAATGAAAATGGAAGGAGAATCCACACTCTTTCACAGTGAAACACCAGAGTTGGCCTTTGAAGATTGTATCAGTAATGAATTTGAACATTAAAGTATTCTCAATGTCCACGTTGTTTACAAAAAGGTGACTTTGAAGAGAAGAGCACAAGAGCAAAAATGTGCAAGAAGTACCCTGCATTATCTGCAGCTGAACCTAGGAGACTGTGAGTAAAACACAATAGTTTCTGAAAAATGAACAAACTTCCATTTATCAATGCATCATAATTCCTGGACTCTCAGAAGAAGATGGGAAAGTACTGTGCTGTAAACCTAGGAAAACCACTAGTAGCTGCAGAAATTCTGGCAGAAAAATCTCCCCCTTCCTAAGAGATCCAAGTGCAGCTTTGCTGACTGCAGCATGCATGGCTGCACAGGCACAGAAACATACTTTTTCCAGTCAGGAATATACAATTGTTATGCTGGGCAGTCTGGAAATATCAGCAGTGCTAGAATTGTCCCATCTGTAGTGAATATTTGTCCTGACTACTGAATTAGGGAATATTGAGTCTTAACTAATGGCCTACCTAGGCTACTCTTAGCATAACTTGGCAGAAGCAGGAATTTGTAACGATGTCCAACGTGGCTAATCCAAGTAGGGGCCTACCCTGTTTGCAAAGGCAAAAAGGCAACTGCTTTGGACAGTATTGTCTGAAGCACCATAAAATTCACTGCAGTGGGTAAAAGAGGACCCTAAAAGTTTTGTAACCTAAGAGCTTGTTTATTGGGTACTGAGCACAGAATGTATGTCGTGTTTGATAAAATGTGCTATATAAGCTGACCAAAATTGTACCACGTTGAAGCTGTGTCTTGTGAGATGCTGAGCCCTGCACTCCCTGCCAGTGGATAAAGATACTTTGGTTTATAGTCCATCAGTGGGTCCATTCCTTTGAATCGCTATAGATAAGGTCTTCTCATTGCCTAATAAGCTGCTTGGCTACAATTGCACGGTGCATTTTGTAAGATGTGTACATCTGATCTGTGTCAATATGGGACAATATCAAAGCAAGATGATGAAATGTAATCTTTTTTTTTGTATAATTGTAAGCTTAAGCAACTGTGAAAGACACTGGGTGTATTTCTTGATAAAGTAGTTCAACCCAGTTTTGCTGATAACCGCATAGTGCTGCACAAGAAGGTATCAAGAGCGCGTGGGCAAAACCTAAGTTTATCTGGAGGACGAGCTGAGGAGGACTGGTAACGTCACCCAACGACCACCAGATGGGAGCAGATAAGACCCCAAGTGATGAAGAGAGCATGTGTCATATAAAATATACCTATTCCAGGGATCCATCCACATAAACCAACCTTTTCTCAAAAATAGCCAGGAACATGTATTAGCAGAGTGAATATAAACCGAATGTAAGAATTGGTGGAGCGCAGACTCCCTGTGTACCCAGCGCTGTTTGCTTGCCTTTATTCGTTTAATAAATTGAAATTGCTGGACTGTTAATTAACTACTATCTTTTCTAAGTAACTGAAGGGTGAATTGGACTATGCAGAGGCTAAAACCTGATCTTTGTCTGGTAACAGGAAGGGTAGAGCTGCCCAGTATTACTTGCTACAAGATAAAGCTATCAGCTGCTTTTCTGTGAAAGCAAGGGAAGAAGCCTTATCACAGACTAGGACGCCAAGGCTCACTGCTTGTCTTGTCTCACTTAACCCATCAGCAAAGTGCTCTTTGCACAATGGAATAATCATAGAATGGTTTGGTTTGGAAGTGACCTTAAAGATCATCTAGTTTCCACGGGCAGGGACATCTCACACTGGATCAGGTTGCTCAAAGCCCCATCCAGCCTGGTCTTGAGTGCCTCAAGGGATGGGGCATTCACGACATCTCTGGGCAACCTGTTCCAGTGCCTCACCACCCTATCAGAAAAAAATTTCCTCTTAATATCTAACCCAAATCTCCCCTCTTTCATCTTAAAACCGTTACCCCTCGTCCTGTCACTGCACTCCCTGATAAGAGAGTCCCCTCCCCAGCTTTCCTGTAGGCCCCCTTTCAGTACTGGAAGGCTGCTCTAAGGTCTCCCTGGAGCCTTTTTTTCTCTAGGCTGAACAAGCCCAACTCTCTTAGCCTTTTCTCGTATGGGAAGCGCTCCAACCCCCTGACCATCTTTGTGACTCTCCTCTGGACTCACTCTGACTGATCCAGGTCCTTCCTGTACTTTTAATTTTCGCCTACATTCACAGCAGAAACAATCTACTACACCAGTATTTTCCAACTTGCTTTATGACCTTTCACTCTACTGGAGATGGCCAATATATAAAAAGAACAATGGCTTTCCTACTACGTAAGGAGCATGTTTTTCTTCAGTGGTTATCATTTCATGCCTTTTCTTCCTCGATTGGAGAGCTGTGCTTTCTCCGTATCTTTGTGTTCCAGCTGCCTAGATTATAAGTCTATGTTCTGGTGTATTTTTGTTCTTGTTAAAAGGACATATGAAAACAAACTCATTCTAGGATTATTTTCTATATGAAAAACCAAGAATAACAGCACAGACCATGCCATACTTCCGTTATTTTCAGTATCACCTTCAAAAGAGGATGCATCAGCAAAAATTGCTTAGCACCTCCTCATATGCATCAGAACTGCTAGTGATACAGCTTAGTTTGTCACTTTCTTAGCCTTGACTTTTCATCCTTGATTTTTCATTACGTCTTACAAATTTTTATTGCATAAGATGATGTCCGTGGTCTTGCACAGCCATTTCTTTATTGAGAACATCAAAAATACGTGCCCTGCTATGATGCTTTTCTTTCTATAATTATTTTTAGCTTCTCAGATGACTCCCAAGCATTCCTCAGGGAAGATGACTTCATTTCTCAGTGTGTGTGTCACTGTCTCAGTGGTGTTTTGAATAGGGTATTGGAGATACTTGCCTGAATAAAAAGCCATCAGTCCATACTAAGTTTTGCCTAAACAACAACAAGTGATGGCCAGCTCTCTTACCTCCTTTCCTCTCCGTGATTATCTCTGATTTTAAATACACTTTCCTTGGTTCTATGGATTTTTTCCCCAATGTTTTCTTTGAGTAGGGCCTGGCATGAACACCTTCACTTGGGAATCAGCTTTGATTTCTTCCATCAGTTTCTTTGTGAAAACCAAATGATCCCTTCAGCCTGGACACCTCTTTCAGGCCCGCAATCACATTCACTGCTAGGACTTGTAGCTCCTACTTCCCAAGTGTCAGGATTCATCTAGGGAGACAGTCTGAAAGAACCTGCCATGGAGTCAGAAAAAGCACATAACTCTGCATTTGAGAAATTGATTCATAACCTATTCAGTCACTCATGTATAAAACATCTGTAATTATTGAGAAAGTTACTTTACTCCAGCTTAGACGTAGCAAACAGATCATCTCAAGAGACAAAAGCTTCTCGAACAAAGATCACCTCAAGTAATGCTTAGGACCACAAGGATAAAACAAACACAGGAAACCCCCAGTAACTAAACCACTGCCTGAGTAGTTATGTCTTAGGAAAGGAATCAGAAACACAGAGCTAGTGTCAGAAATGCTTAAACACTGCTGCTGCTTCACACATGCCTGGCTGTCTACGCCAGACCAGCTACTTTTTGCAATACTGCTTAGATAATGTGGATGCAACTAAAACCCTCAGAAGTGTGGAAAAAAAGAATTCCTGGCTTTCTGATCAAATACAGAATCTTCACGAGCTCAGTCACAAACAAGTATTACTGTAACCCTGGACAGTATCACATGATAAGAAACAAACTAATTTAGATCTATGAAGATTACAGTATCTCACAGGTTTTATGTCTACGTCAGGAAATAGCTGCTTTCTTAATCATGTCTAATGGACACTGGAGGAAACTCACGTTGATAAATATTGAAGCTAACAAACTACTACCTCAAGTGCCATCACCAGTCTTTTGATTTGTTTCTTTTTCTATCTTCCTGGGTTTCTTAAGGACTGTTGTAAACAAAATATTCTTTAAAACATAGATTTTAAGTATTCCAACCAGAATGGCTTTCTATTTACAGTTAAAATAGGGATAACATGATAAAAATCCTTCATTTATACAGTCGCAGAAGCACAGAATGGTTTGGGCTGGAAGTGACCTTAAAGATCATCTGGTTCCAACCCCCCTACCATGGGCAGGGACATCTCCGACCAGACCAGGTTGCTCAAGGCCCCATCCAGCCTGGCCTTGAACACCTTCAGGGATGGAGCATCCACGACTTCTCTGGGCAACCTGTGCCAGTGCCTCACCACCCTCACAGGAAAAAATGTCTTCCTAGTATCTAATCCAAATCTCCCCTCTTACAGCTTAGAGCTCTTACCCCTTGTACTGTCCCTGCACTCCCTGATCCAGAGCCCCTCCCCAGCTTTCCTGTAGGCCCCCTTTCAGTACAGGAAGGCTGCTGTAAGGTCTCTCCTGGAGCGTTCTCTTCTCCAGGCTGAACAATCCCAACTCTCTCAGCCTTTTTTCACATGGGAAGTGCTCCTACCCTCTGACCATGTTCGTGGCCCTCCCCTGTGCTCACTCTAATAGATCCATGTCCTTCTGTGCTGAGACAGCACTGAATGATCTCGTCTTCTAACACACCTTCCATTTTCTCCCAGGCAATTTCATTAAAGAAAGTATGTCTAGCTGGTGCTTAGATGCTTCACAGGATGATATCATAAAGCACTACAGAAGTCTATTTCTGAGAGTGACTCACTGAAATCTTGCAATTGCGACTTATTTCAACCAGAAAACTAATACAGAAGAAACAGATTGTTGAAGTTTGCTGGTTTACTCTATACTTTTGGACTGCCAAACACAAAAATCTAGGAGGGATTTTGAACAGTAAGGGTGATGGAGTCACAGTCCATACCAAGAGACATTTTATTCTGCTGACTTCAAGCACACAATACAGAAATTTTGTCCTGTAGGTTTTAAGCAGTAACGGGACAAAGCAAAAGCAATTATCACCTCTGAAATGTTCTGTATGAAGGGGTTCCTAAGTAAGGGAGCTCATGCCATGAATGGGCTGTGAAAATTCTCCGAATCCAAGCTGATGGAAAGCCCTCTAGCCTGACAGGTACTCCCATTTACAAGCAGCCAAGCAAGTTTCACTGCTTTATCACTATCACCAAAGCAATATAGCACATTTTTAGAGAGCTCTTGCACATGAAGACAAATTTGGTCCTGAAATGGATGCAGGGCAATGTCCATTATTGACTACATTGCCTGTTCTCAATAATATGTCCAGTGGTGCAAACTGCTGGAAAGTGCAGCCTTATATTTCCTTTAGGTTTGAAAAGGCCTTGAGAAAAATATCTGGGCAAGGGGATTTTATTTTTATGCCAAGTGGCCAAAGTCCTTTTTTAATGCAATTGCTGATGTCATTGAAACCAATCAACAACAAAGGCAGGACTGCAGGGAGAGGGGGACCTACCACTGGGATAAAATTTCTCACTAAAGGTTACTTATGAAAGTCTCCAAGAGCCAGACTGGAAGAAAAGCAAGACAATTGATCAAGAAATTGCAGAGAAAGATTACCTTTTCAAATGAGCTGAAACAAACCAACTGTCCTCCAGCTTTCCAAGTGGACTTCTCACACGAAGCAGGAAAAGTAGGTGGTGCAGTCTCTTCTGTGGGAAGTCAGGGAGTGAGCTGAGCACATGCTAGCAAGCAGAATTTTGCATTAGGTAAAAAAAAAGTAGTAGAAGCAAACAAGCAGGGTAAGAACTGGAATAGTCTTTTCCATACTACAACACTAGATACACACAAAATGCCCCACAAAAACAACAATGTAATTATTCTCAGCAGAGAAGATCCATTGGATGAAAAAAGAGCCAATCTACCATTCCCTCACCTTCTAAAAATGAGAGCAAAGTGACACGAAAAACAGTAGCACCGAAACATTTATCCATTGAAACACGTATTAAAGAAGTTTCTTTAACTTGAGCCAGGTTTCAAATGGCCTAAAAACCCCACCTGTTTTTAACTGAAAGCGTGTATTGAATACGCTGTCCTGAGCATAAATTATTTCTTTTTAAAACAATTTGAAAGTATTTTCAGCTGCAGAATGCAACATCTTTGGAAGACAACAACAAACCATGTATCTGGGAAAATGGCTGCAGTAATAAATCATTACGAAGCAAAAAATCATTATGGTTGCTGTTTGGTAGTCAGCAAGTGGAATCATCTATTACAACTTCTTGAATCCTGGCAAAGACATCACAGCAGAGAAGTATCAACAGGAAACAGACAAAATGCACCAAGAACTGCAATGTTTAGGTCCAATATTGGTCTACAAAATGAACTAGTTCTTTTCCACGACAATGCCCAACCACACCTCACAAATGCCTCTGTAGAACCTGCATAAACTAAGCTACAAAACTCTCTCACCCTGCTCACTCTCCAGACCCCTCTCCCACCAATTATCACCTTTTCAAGCATCTTGACAACTTCCTGCAAGAGGTTTTCCACAACAAAGCAGCAGCTCAAAATGCCTTTGAAGTAGTCATCAGTTCCAGGACTCCAGAATTCTATGCTACCGATATAAAAGTTTTGTTGGCAAAAATGCATGGATTCTAATAGTTCTTTTTTTCAATTAATAGATTGTATTCTAAGTTGAGATGTAGTGCATTAAAGTTCATAGTTTAAAACAGCAATTATTTTTGCAACAACCACACACTTGCAGCAATTACTTGCTGTTCACGCTCAAACGCGGTAGGCTATTTAACAAAACGTGGCAGACAGCACCATTACTACGCTATTCCAGCTCATACATTTCCCAGCAGAGGGCTCAGCATGTTACTGGATTTTGGTTGCTTGTAGTGGTAGGAGATGCCTTCCTTGAGCCTCTGATGGGAGAGGGGCATATTCTCAGCCACACCCCCTGTGAAAGCATTAACAGGACAGCAGAATTTTGACATAGCTTTTCACTTTCCCTGGACACCTTATGGCTTCCCATTTAAGAGAAAGTAGAAGTGCGTTTTGCCAATTCTGTCTAATTTTGAGCCAAAATTAATGGAATTATGGAAGGGCAAGATTTCCTTTTTTTGTGTCTACATCTCTGAAGGAAGGTGATGTATCACCAGCCTAAATATTGAGTTTTCCACAGAAACAATCCACTCCCAACACAAGCTGATTTTACTCGCCTTGTGTGATGCACTAAAGTCAACTATTTAAGTAGTCTGAAATCCTCAGCAGCAGCTTGATTACTTCTATGCGAATATAAATGGAGAGAAGGAACACTTTATCATTAGTTATTTTGTCCAAGAAAGCAGAGAAATCAGCAAGGTACTTAAGCAAACATTATGGTAGGACACAAAGAACATCACACACTTTATCATTACCCATACAGCACACATGGCATGGATTGTCTCAGCAGTAGCAAACCCAATTATAATTCTTACACCAGCATTTTTATTCCTTACGAGGAAAGAACTTATCAGTAAATCCACATTTTGCCAGGTAACATCACACCCCAACTCACACCTACCTGGAACTTCTTCCTCTGAAAGACAACTCAGGCATTTTGAAAAAAGTTATTTATTTTCACTGCTTTAATCTCTCTACTGTAGTGTTAGCACTTAACATATCCATTCTTCTACTGTCCTATTTACAACCCATTGAAATGTATACTCTACAAGTAGAATACATATTTTCAGAAATGTATGGGAAATGCACAATTTTGTAATGTTTACAAAAGTGACACTTGTCTGTACAGGATTCTCAAATCATCCAAAAAGTAAAATTTACAAGGCAGTATCCACACAGCTATGCAATGGCAGGTGTTACAGTGACAAAGCAGCAAATTTGCTAATACAGTAAGACACAGAATGTGAAAGTTGTGTTGGGGCACCAGGTAATACATTTAGTACCGCTGAAGTTGTAAATTTAGTCATACAAGTTTCTAGAAATATAGGTAACTGCAAACTTGGACAATGTTCTGAAACATAATAAACATTATATACATGAGGTAAATGTACCTTGGTCTTTTAAGAGGTAATTTGCGTTTAAAGCAACTGATACGGTGAAGTTGTGGGTTGGTTTTTTTAAATAGAAAATGATTAACACCTTGCAAATGTTTCAATGGCACAACATAAACAAGGAACTAAAATGTGAATTTCATGGCAATCACACTTAGAACTATTACTGAAAAAATAAAATAGCCTCTTCTTTCATTTGACACCTTCATGTCTCCATACAGTCAATCCCAATGTCTTTATCCTATATACAAAGTCTTTCTTAGGATTACAAATGGAACCATTGCAGGGTGATACTGTGTCATACTTAAAAATTCAGCTTGATAAACATCCGAGAGTTCCAGCTTTGAAGGCTGGACGATCCCTGAAGAATTCCAGCATTCCAAAAGCAACTTTTTGGGCTTTTCAAAGCTCCTTATTTTCCATGTCGATATCCACCTGGTCACATGTCTGTAAACCAAACTGAGGCTTCAATGTTACTAAAATGTCAAATCGATTAAACCCACAAAACTCAAGTGAATGTAGAATGTATGTAATATTTACAACAAACATTTGCATCAGTATTCATCAGAAACTGTTTTGGTATATACATGAAATGATACAAAATTAATATTTTGAATGCTAAAATATTTTGGTCCCCCTGGATTTCCAAGAGCAGATCTGGTGATATTACAATCTTAATTTAAAAAATACTTATGTGTACCTGTGCCCACATATATAAGATATGATCTTACACAGGTAACACTTAAAGTTACATAATATATACAGACACAGCCTTTGTAAAAGGTGTTAACTTTATATAATGGAAAGAACAAAGCTCGAAGTTGTGGTGTCAGAACTGAGGATACACATAGCTCTATTCAGAAATTTCCTGTTCTGCATTCTGAGTAAGGCTGTCCTAAAACAACTACCCTAATGTCACACACTGTATCAAGCACCCTTCCAGTACTTTCTTTTCACGAGCTTCTATTACAAAGTGAAAAACTAGAGCAAAGTAAGAATAGTTGCTAACAATTCAGGAGAATGAAGATTAGTAGGTCATTGAAATGAGACAGGTGTAACAAACCACTGTACAGCTGACTCAATCTGCATATCATGATGCTGTTCAGCTGCCATGATTCTCTTTCAAATGCAACAGAACTGCTCCTTATATTTTAGGAAACTAAACTTTATGGTGATATGGTTTTGTAGGTGCTAAAAAAAGCCAGTAATGAAATTGTTCAATTAATTGTATTGGAATCTCTCTCATTTTACCATCAATATTACTATAAAGATCTGAAGCGTGCCAGTAGCCTGATGATTCTAAAGTATGAACTATCCCATCTAGATCTGTGGTAAAGATCCAGGTATGCCTAAGAAAAACTCAAAATTTAACAAAGTTAACCAACTGTTCAAATGGGAACTCTAGCATGGAGATAGAGTAAATTCTATTTTCACGCTGATCTGTTTTCTTTAAATATTTGTCTAGATACATAGAACTTGTTAGAGAGTCACATCAAGTAGATAAAACTTGGGAGTTTAGGTACATTTAATAATTTTTTTAGAATAGTCATAATAGAAAAACTCTGGTGTGCAACTGTCCATTTGCTCAAAGGCATAATTTATTTAAAATACCTACATGAAATAATTTTTGATTCAGTTTTGGCTGATAGAGGCATGAAACACACAAGCCTGACTAGTCAGATAAAGCCAAACAAACATAAGTGTGACAGCTATACATGTGTTTAAATCCAATTGTTTAAGAACATCCCTTAATTTTTTTCTCTTCTCCTGGATGCCATCTTCCCGTATGAGGAAACTCATCTATAAGGTTGTTGAATAAAGCGTTTCATTATTTTCTGTTCAATTTCTGAAGGTCTGGAATTCCCATATCATTAAAAGTTGTCTCCAAGCAATCACTAAGAATTTGGAAACTCGCAAGAGTTATCAATGTGCTAAGGCTTAGCTTGGCTAAGTCTTAATGTAACCCGTACAGCCTACTCTCACTGGGATCGACCCATCTTACTGCATTAACAACCATGTATTTTAGACCACAGAATACGCTCTCTGTTAGAAACCACCTGCTGCTGCTACTCGTGTTGTAAAACTCTCAGTGGACTGTATGCTGAAGAATGAAAAGGAAGCAGAGTTTAGGTTGCCTAATAGGATAGATAACGGTGTGTTCTGGAGAGTAAAAGGTTAGGTGGCATATTTATTACCAGGCATATTTACATACCAAGATATAACTGAGTGCTTTGGGCATTAATGGTAACGGCAGTTCTTTTAAGGAGAATTTTCCATATTAATTCCTCCAGTCCCCTCTAGAGGTTGTATATTTGGGGAGGAAGCAATTACATTTATAAAAAAGTTTGGAAAAATCTTGTGATATCCTTAAAATCTCGAGCAAATCTTGACTAAAGCCATGCATATTCTTCTGTGTTCTTATGACAACACAGCCACTATAAGCTTTGTTCTTGTAACTATGAAGAGAAACCCTCTGGTATTTGTATCCAAAGACTCACCACTGCAGCTTACCACTTTCTGCGTAGGAGGCACACACAAAATATATGCACATAAAATTTATAAGCAGCTTTGAACTTTCTAGTACAAAAGCTCAAATACCTTCTCCCTAATTACAGGTGCACTTAATCCTCGTTTAATTGCAAATATTGTTCTTCAAGCCTTAAGACTCTGCAGAACCACACAGAAAGTGTGCTTTTCATATTTAATTTAGTGGAAAACCTCCAT
The DNA here is from genome assembly GCA_033558185.1 of Dromococcyx pavoninus. Taxonomy (NCBI): domain Eukaryota; kingdom Metazoa; phylum Chordata; class Aves; order Cuculiformes; family Neomorphidae; genus Dromococcyx; species Dromococcyx pavoninus. Next base: position 1,177,885 of record JAUMJL010000583.1, read on the forward strand.
TAAGAATAACTTACTCCTCTTGCTACTTTTCTGAAGTAGATAGGTTCTTCAAGCATTTTAGAAGTACCACTTGATAAATCTTACATGTAATGATGACTCATGACTTGAGAATTACAAACTATGACATTGAATAGCTTACACTTTTTAAAACAGTAGTTTAAGGAGTCAAATTTTGGTAACATTAAAGGTATTCCACAAACTATGTACTCACTTGCTGAAATGAGCCTGAAGACGATCTTAGCTAGGCAAAGGAACAGTTGACCTAACTATTATTTTTTAAACCAAAAGTACCGTAGGCTTTGCAGACTCCTACTGTTTTGCATTAAAAAACTCAGAAGTGGCACTTATTGGTATAATACAATCTATCCCAAAGGCAATGTAATGTTCTTAAAAAGTGGAAAAAGTCCAGTAATCATCTATAAAGTATAGTTGCATACGTTATGTTCCCACAACTGAATGAGGTCAATTTGTAAATCAAGGTAAGAGTCTAAAAGATATACTATCTTAATAGCTAGCAAAGCATACTCCAACAGTACACTGACAATCTGAAAGAACTGTGACTGGTTCAGAACAGTCAATGTACCAGCCAGGAACAAAGTTGCTTAAAGAGCCATCAACGCACTCCAGAACAATGTTGTGAATCAGTTCCATTTTCAAAGTGACATCCTGTTTTTTAGCACAGTTAACTAGAAGTTAAGACAAGCCATCAACTTTTCAAATAAAGATTTAAAAGTTAATAAAAATAAAACTAGACTACAGAATGTTTTCTAAGTAACCTGGGAAAGAGGTTCATAGTGCACAGAAAGGACTCAACACAACTGTTTAGCATGTCCACGAAAATGCTAAGAAGTGATGTTCCTATGAAGAACTAAAAGGCAGCAATGTCCTTCTGTTCACCCAATGAGGTAGAACAATTAAACTTCTTAACATGCCACTGGTGCAGATATGGATTTCCACAGTAATCTTCATTAGAAAATCCAGGATTACATCTTTATCCCCTCCTGTTGACTAAGTTGTGATAATGTTTTCTTAATGCGCAAAGCTGTTAGCCTAGCGGCTCCGTTGGCATACCAGCACTCCCGCATAATTTTTGCCATCACTCGTAATGCCTGCAAAGGAAAGACAAGTAATTATATGGACTGCTGTTCAAATGTAATCCATGTAACCTCTGTTCAGACTTAGGCTTCAGAAATGCATAGAGAGGCTATCACTAGTACTACTGGTACATTGAGGAGCATGTCATAAAAAAAACTCCAACTCTTACTTCACAAAATAATGAAATTCTTCAAAATACTGTATAGAAGAACTAGTATTTTTCTGTAGAATTTCAGCTGATACAAAAATATTTTAATTAAAAATTAGTAGCTTGTCTTTAACAGTTTTCTGAATTTTTGCATTAAACAAAAATACATTTTTAAATTGTACCTCCAATCTGAAAACAGGAGGTACTCTGTATTAGCACAGAAGTACCGTGTAGCTGGGAATGTACTCAAACACTTCCTTCAGCCATAAATTACTTTAAGGTGTTAGTTCAAAGTATAGTAATTCACAACCTCATCAGCTATCTTCCTCAAACTGAAGCTCTGTGAATGACTTGTGAATATTTTTGAGTTTTTTGAATATTTTTTGCTTATCTTTCAAACAGCCATTCTTGGAAATCTGAATGCTACTACACAAGTAACAATGCAAATTTAAAAATGGAAGATGAAAGAAAATAATAGCTCCAAATTCTGAGATTTTATACTCAAAGCTGTATTATACTGAGCTGCTAAGTAAGTTTGCAGCATTGGAATGGCAGTATTTAAAATAACTCTACGGTCTGTCAATGCATATCATCACCTTTCTGTCCTATCTGTGTTCTTTTGCCCCATCTCTTATCTCAGACCTTAATCCATGTATTTGTTTCACACAGGCTACACAATTCCCCCTTCCATCTAAAGCACATCAGATCTCATCAATTTCTTGCTCCTACTGTAGCCTACTGCAGCCATTCTCCTAATAAGCTTTGTATTAGAAAGTATTTGTTCTAGCCCTTGTTAGGTTCCTAGAACAAGGAATATGAACAAAGTTGTCTGGAAAGGCAAGAGCTCGCTGCTGGGTATACTACTTCTCATGCAGTGGCTACCAGCATAGTGAACTCACTCCAGAATCAGGCAAGCACTTCCACAGCAGCATGGTCAGAAGCGATTGCTCCATACACACTTCGGTTTTTAAGTCTTTGGCTTACTCATGCCTCGGCTTCCAAATAACCATGGTCATCTTTCAAGAACTGCATACAGTACAAGTTCTGAGACACAAAAATTGCTAAGGTCACCACAGTTTTGGATGAAAATTCCTAAAGGCATTTATTATTTTGGCTAGTCTGTGAGATGTTCCTTTACTATGCAATGATAGGGCAAAGACCCATAAGTGAGTTAGCTCCAAGCAAGCATTCTCATGAGGCAACACAGCACAGCTGAAGATACCATTTGTGTCTCCTTGCTGTGCTGGTAGGTTACTGAGCTGAAACCAGTGAGTCCAATCCTTGAAAGAGGTAACCAGCCTAGTCACAAATCAACTGGCACAGACCTGATTAGCTGATGTATCTCTACAATCCTGTTGTGAGTTAAGCCCAGTACGCAGCTAAACCCCACACAGCCACTTGCTCGCTCCCACTCAATGGGATGGGGGAGAGAGTCAAAAAGGCAAAAGGGAGAAAACTTGTGGGTTGAAATAAGGACAGCTGAAAAAGCAAAGGGTGAAACCAAGCCAAACCAAAGAGAAACAAGTGATACAAGAACACTTGCTCATCACCATCAGCTCAACGCACAGCCAGTCCTTGAGCAACAGTCCTGGGAAGCTTGCTCTTCCCCCCCATTTTCTTTACTAAGCATGACATTGGGTGTTATGGAATATCCCTCTGATCAGTTTGGGTCAGCTGTCCCGGTTGCATTCCCTCTCATCATCTCTCACTCCCCTTGTCCACTCTCAGCCAACTTTGTGATCACAGGGGACAGTGAGAAATGAAGAGAACCCTGAGACAGTGTAAGCACTGTTCAGCAATAGCTAAACCATCAGTGTGTATAAAACTGTTTTGGTCACAAATCCAAAACACAGTACCATACAGGCTACTACAAAGAAAGTTAAAGAAAGTTAACTCAATCCAAGCCAGACACAGTACAACTCCCAGCTGCACAATTTATCTGTAATGATGCTTCCTGTATATATAATTCAGACTAGCTTTAAGTTATATTAGTGTCATCTATGCTTCACAGGATCCTAGAATCCTCCACACACGATCAGGTACTAATTTTTGTGAAATTACATTAAATATTAATGTATAACCAAAGACCAGTAACATTCAATAAAACCACAGCGATCAGCGCAATTAAGTTTTCCTAGAAGCAATCCTACTCCCTTCAACAACAAGCACAATTTTTAAACCACTGAAATCAGTAAAAGCTTTAGTGTCTGTTAGAGCAGCTTTAGCAAGGTTAGTTAATACCTCACAGCTCTGCCATCTGTTGGGAATATTGGGCCTTAGCTTCTGTTCACACACAACTTTCCTCATCTCTTCAACAGAAGGATCTGAAGGAACAAGGTCATAGTATGGCAACTGGTAATCTTCATGAATTCCTGTAACAGGTTGGAAACAGCTTTATTTTAGCTAACACTAAATCACATGATCTTCACTTTTTACCGTGTTCTTTGTCAGCACCCTATCATTTTCTTTTTCGCTTTTCATTTTTAAAAATTACTGACAAATAAGTAAGTAACTAAAAAGGATCCTTAACCATACCACAGAAGTGTTTATGTTACCCTTGAGGAACTTTTGATTTTAGAGTTTATACATCGGGGGAAAAAAAAGAAGGTATGGCAAATCCTTCATACGTTACACTAAAGACACGCTTCTTGAAAGTATATAATAACATGTTTTATTTCAAAAAAGGTATGGATTTGATCTGAACACTTTACAGCCAGCCTTTTCTTGTGGTGTTTGCCACGGTTTTCTCCCCTCTGTGTAAAGGTTTCAGAAAAAAATTATATAGACATGGATATTTCCTCTTTTCTTCAACAGGTATGGTTCATGAAATTACAGAGGTCACAAACTTATTCAGGTTCTGTAAGTTACTCATAATTCCTTAGTATGTCAAATTTTGGAAAGTTTGCCACATACCACCAATCGAACATCGCCGAGCTATTTCCCAAAACACTAATCCCATTGCATAGATGTCTGCTCGTTTGAATGACTCAAAATGTTTCATATTTATGGAATCATCCAGAACTTCAGGTGCCATGTACCTATTTGAAATAAAGTAAATTAAAAAACATTAAATAAGAAAACATTTCATTTCATAAACACTTACTGTAGAGAAAGTTCAGTGCTACTGATCAGCTCAAAATGATATTTAAATATTTATGTGAAGAGACAAAGTAAAATCTGCTTCTTTAACGTCATCCAATCAAAGACCTTTCAGTGCAAAGGGAATAATAAGTAAACTGAGATGAGCAAGCAAAGGAACAAGGGAATAAGTAAAATATGAAACAATAAAGAAATAGAGCCATAAATCTGAAAGATGAGAAAACAGAGACAATGACAAAGACCAAAAGTCTCCAGGTATAGCTTTAGAGAGGGCAGGTCTGGATGTTGTAACGATGGTGTAAGTAGGAAACAAGAGGAACACATAGCTTGTGGATACCCAAGGGAGACCAATGGGCTTACCAAGGAATATTTAGAAGGGTAACTGGGTGGAACAGAAGTGTGGCTATAGATTGTATACCAAAGGGGCCAGCTGCATAACCGGTTGCCAGTCACTATGCTCGTCTGACCAAGCCCTGCGCCTGCTCGCTGCAGTGTATCCTATCTTCTTATTAAATCCTAACTGTATTTCCATGCAATTGTACTCTGAAACCTTAAAGCATGTGTTCTAAGGACTACACGCCAGAAACTGGAGGCAGCCATAATTCAGGACTTGTAACTGGAGCAAGTCCAGTGATAAATCAGTAACAACGTTGCCTTTGGGCCTGTGGTGCCAGCCACTGGAGAAGAGGAGGGTCTCCCACATTAGGCTGAAAGGGGAACTGCAATCCTAGAAAAACGTGTCCATAGGTCTTAGGAGCACATATCTGGAACTACTGTGGGGGGAATCAGCGTCACCAACTGCAGTCAATAGGTGAAAGCAACCCTGGTACCAGCAACAGAAGAAAATTAGCATCTCTGGTTCAGGCACTGAAGTACAACTGTGGGTTACAGGCTTCACAATCACATGCTTTACAGGTACCAGCTAAAGGGAAGAACTGGAATAAGAAACAGAGCAAGGGCCTCTCAGCACCAGCAACTACGATGGGAATCACAGGTCATAAGGTGTCTGGATGCCAGCTGCTAGGTGGGCTAGAAGACTTATTTCCCCCAAACCTGATATACATCACAGGTATGCATGAGTAATTCACTAGCAAAACTTCAAGCTAGTCTAGCCCTCACATTTGGTGGCCCAGGCAGGGATGTTTGACATGGGGAGGACCTGCACTGGTATTCATGGGGATCTACGCATGCAGAAGTGCATACAAGCACATGCATCCATTCACTGCTGCACATCTGCCCAGCTGGGGAGAAGGCCCTTGGACCACAGAAGAGGATATTAGACACACCAAGGATTGTACTGATAGTTGAGGGATTCATTAAGAGGCATGGGCTTGCGAGGCTAGAGAAGGGTGTGTATATGTTTTCACTAACAAAGTTCAATCCTGATCAGCTGAAGAGAAGGAAGACGACCTGATTCATCTATACTTATATTTTATACAAGTTCTGAGAGTGTTTATGTGGGTGTTGAAGACAGCACATGGTGCAGAGTAAACCATATCATCAGCCCTGTGAGTATTGTATGAGTCTGTATATACGCAGCCTCACTACTGGTTGAACAACTAAGAAAGCAGCAGCCATATGCATGGGCCTGGCATAGATAAAGGCCCAGCCCTTTGGACACATGAAGCCAGGCAGGAGAAAGGCCCAGCTCCTGGAACCTGCCAAGATAAGAGCAGCCACTTATAACATCCACTAGCAAGATGAGAGAGAGAACAAACATCAAGGGTTAAAAAATGCAGCACTGGTAAGGATTCCTCAGGAACAAAGGCTCCCTACCACTGCACTAATTCTTCATCACACAGCCTCAGTCCCACCACAAGCAGTGCCAGGCTTTTTTTTTTTTAATAGTAAATCCTATTTGGGTTACACATTTACAACTGTGGTCACAAGAAAAGTTTACTTTATCAACATTTCCTGCAACAGAAAAATTTGTGGTAGACTTTCAACTGGAAAACAGGGCCTGAAAACTAGTCATGGCACCCAAGTGATTGTTACCTTGTTTCATGACTAGGTCTGGTATGGGAACATCAAGCAAAGTGTGAACCTCAATGTGAGTTACTGATAGCAGCATCCCCACTGACTGCTACAAAGAATGAATGGAATTTGCTGTGTCAGTCAACATCAGTTTAGTATTGCTCTCTCAATCTGGTATAGTTCTGGCAGCTAAATCCAATATGTAATACTTAGCAGAGTTCAGTGTATTTCTCCACATCACTGCCCCATCAATCTCAAGCTGACATATTAATAAAGCGGGCAAACAATGACACCACATCCGTGGAACGCACAGTTGACCAGTAAAACAGCAAAATGCACAGACTACTGGAGGGCAATACAGCGTCAGCCAATTGTCTAACTTCAGGAACAGCTACAGAAGCTGATGCACAATTTCATTTAATCAACATGATAGTAGGATTTTCTTTGATCATTGGGTCCAGCCGCACCCATCTTCTGCTAAACCATGTCCTTCAAAAACTCATCTACCCATTTTTTAAACACCTCCAGCGATGGTGACTCAACCACCTCTCTGGACAGCCTGTGCCAGTGCCTGAACACCCTTTCAGTAAAGAAATTCATCCTAATATCTAGCCTGAACCTCCCCTGGCACAACTTATGGCCATTTCCCCTTGTCCTATCACCTGTCACTTGTGAGAAGAGATCAACACTCGCTCTGCCACAGGCTCCTTTCAGGCAGCCGCAGACAGCAATGAGGTCTCCCCTCAGAGAAGCTAAACAACCCCAGTTTCCTCAGATGCTCCTCATAGGTCTTGTTCTCCAGCCCCTCGTTGCTCTTCTCTGGATGCACTCCAACACCTCAGTGTCCTTCTTGTACTGAGGGGCCCAGAACTGAACACAGCACTCAAGGTGCGGCCTCATCAGTGCCGAGTACAGGGGCACAATCCCTTCCCTGGTCCTGCTGGCCACACTGTTTCTGATACAGGCCAAGATGCCATTGGCCTTCTTGGCCACCTGGGCACACTGCTGGCTCATATTCAGCTGGTTGTCAACCAGCACCCCCAGGTCCTTCTCTGCCAGGCAGCTCTCCAGCCAGTCTTCCCCAAGCCTGTAATGCTGCAGGGGGTTGTTGTGTCCCAAGTGCAGGACTTGGCACTTGGTCTTGTTAAACCGCATCACGTTGGTCTCAGCCCATCGATCCAGCCTGTCCAGATCCTTCTACAGAGCCTCCCTTCCTTCAAGCAGATCAACAATTCCACACAGCTTAGTGTCATCTGCAACCTTGCTAAGGGTGCACTCGATCCCTTCATCCAGAAGGGATTGTAGGCAGAATAAAAGACACACTACTTAAATTTCAGGAATATCAGACCTTTCACAGCTCTCAGCATTACCGTGTCTTACGGAAATGACACATATACAAGTAAGCACGGGCTACCAACAAAAGAACAAAGTGTAACCAGTAGCCCAGAACTTCAACAAGAGTGGCCAACATGAGAGTTCTTATATGCCTGTGCAGTGCTTCGGAATTTCCCACAAGTGATAACCCAGCTCAGGCAAAGGACAACCGTTTAAATGGGAATGAAAGGTCTACTTTGACAGCATTTATTGAATGGAAGCACAGTCTTAAGCTTACGTATGTCAATCTTTGACATGGACAACGCTCAAATTATTCTGGGCCTCCCATATGAAATATTTTTTAATCAAGAATGCACGACTGTTTTGGTGGGCGTTTTGTTGCTCTACAAGGATTCTGCATTGTTGGATAATCTTCTTCGGCTACTTCATGCACTTGACAGTATAGGATCAGCTTTGGGTCTAGAAGATAGACTATCTTATCTATCTTAAGATCACATGGGGATGAAAGGAGTAGAAAAACACCAACCCAAAAGCCACAGCCATGTTGTAAGACTGTCAGCCAGAATCACTTATACAAGCAGTAAAGGAGCTTGTCTCAGTTTCTGTAAACCATCCCAAGGACATGGATTTTAACAGGAAAGACCATTAGAGGCCTGAATGTGGTAATGGAGCTGAATTCATACCTTTAAAAAAAAAGATTCCTCCCCCCAAATGTGACTTCCGTTTAATTTATTGGCAAATTGACCTCTTACCATGATCCTCCATCAATGCATTTAGATTGGCTCTGGCTTCCATAACTCAGAATGGTGACTGACTGCTCAAAAAGTCTGAGAGATTATTGCTGGAAGAAGAGAGGTGAAAGGCAAGTAGGTCATCTAGCACAGCTAGCAGATTAGCCATTTCACGGCTATCAGACAGAACGGAAAGAAACATGCATCTCCTTATCAGCTTATATACTGGAAATGCACTGTGTGTCAGAAACAGTATTTTAGGCTCTGGAGAGAACTACTCTATAGACTAACTTTGACCACCTGAACAAGGTCTGCAGCTCAGTACTCTACAAAAGTGAAAGGATGAGTCTACAAAGAAATTTACAAATTACATTGAGCACAGCCTTGCCAGTCTTCAGGTGCCCATTGACCTCCTTCCCCACCCCTTTTCAACTAAAAGCTCTAGTTGCCTAAATTTCTTGAACAACATATAGGGAGCTTGGTGTCAAACAGGACCCATGCACAACACATTGAATGACATCTCCCTTTACCAAGCCTGTTCTCCAAAAGCACAGGTAGAATTCTCCTCTTACTGAGTTTAGGTAAACTGTTGAAAAGCATGCATGTTAAGGTGGAACGCACAGCCAAAATTCTTTTAAACACAGCCTATTTCAACTACCAAAAGTAACAGCTGAGCCACACTTCTCAAAAAAAAAAAAAAGGAGAATTAGTCTATTTTTTTCATTTGCCCCAGGAAGAGAGAGAAGGATTCTATTTCCTTCTCAGTTTAAAGCTCATATTGCTGCAGGCTGAGTACAGGTCACACCCTCTGATAAAACTAAGCTTCTGAACAAAAAAGAAAAAGATTCAATTGGATAGAAGGATCACCTATATCACTCACCCAAAAGTGAGTCTTGCTCACTCCCTAGACCACAGACTTTTTACAACAGACAATCATTAGAAAAATATAAACTTAGTCGACTCTCCCTGAACTTGCATACATAGCTCCCACACAAAGAGGTACCAGCAGTGGCCATCAACAGGAGTTAAAATTGTCATTGAACAGGTAATATCTGAAAAATTATTTATCTGAAAAATTTGTTATGAAAAATTAACCAAGGATACAGTTACTTAGCTAAGAATGCACAAGAGGGAAGAAGTGTGGACCAAGCCTTTTAAGAGAATGAGAGGTAGAAGTGATTACTATCTTTAATGTGGGAAACACATGGACCTGCTGCTGCCTACTGCAGCAAGCAAGAGTTGTTACAGCTTTACTCTTAAGAGACGCTTAAGGCACACGAACAAGCAATTTAACAGTTCCTATGCAAGAAGACAACTTTTAAGTGGGATCTATAAATACAGCTGAAAGCATGCTTTCTCCAAAGACTAGAGTAAAGAAAGTAACTGATCTGCATATCATTTTTCTTTGTATGTGGGTATAGTAGAAAATAAAGTCACAAAATACGCCACTTGCACACAGCTGAGCCTGGAACTTGTCATTGCAAAGTAGTCTGCTGTTTCACTACCAATGATTAGTGTAGACTTGGAGAAGAAATAATGCCCAGTACTTTGTAATGTAATAGCAGGTTCAGAAAATAAATCTCATCTGACCATTTTTCTGGTGTTTTTGAAGTTGACAAAGTAACAGCAGAGATTTAGAAAAGTCATTCCAGCAATATAATTCTCAGTGAATAAATTTTCAGTACACATTTTAAAAGTTTTTGTTCATTGAGCCCTAAAAAAAGTTTTTCTTCGAAAAAGCTACAGTTAAAAGGGCATCCTAGTTCATTTTAGAACACCAATCCTGCCCCCCTGTCCTTTCCTGCAATATCATTCACTAGATAAACAGATAAAAAAACTATTTTTCATGTATGGATTGGAGACTAGGCAACATCACAGAATTTTCTTCAGCGCTATTAGGGCGTATGCTGAAGTTAATCATGTTTGGCCCTGGGCTTCCACAGAGTCCTCTGTGAAAGGTTTTCAGACTTCAGTCTGAAATACCACCAAACCTATAGGCATCAAAAGGACAAAAAGTTGCTCACATCACACAACTCTGTTGCTGTGGGTTCACTGTTAATGCTACTATCTCTGTATGCTGTACAGCTGCACAGATTAGTAAAGGAAATTAACCTTCTCTTCAGGACAGCTTTCAGTTATTATTGTCTGAATGTCCAGAAATGATATATTAAAGATAAGTTTAATTGCACTTGTATTTGAGTTAAGATTTAAAAGAAGGGGAGTACATTCACGCGTCCATTGATAAGTCTATCCATGCACCAGATGACAAAGATGACTGCTGTTTTAGGTTCTTGCATCTCTCTCAAAAACAAGATCCCACAAAAGCCCACGTCCAAGACTGCATCTTGTACGTTCTACCACACAAGCTTCACACTAAAAAAAACCAGCTTTATGTCCACTGTCAATATCCTGTCTTATACTCCAGATGGGGCTGCAAGCAACACTTACATGCAACATGAGGCAAAAAGAATAAAGATAGAGGAGTGAACTCTCCAAAACTGTCATTCAAAAAGTCACCTAATTGTTTTACTGTATACTTGTGCCCAACAATATTTGGCAGCTTTTTGGTATTTTACATGTGGTAGTAATAGATGTCAAGATCTAACACACTTTTTAAGTGCCTACTGTCTAACAAATCACTAGCTGTCAAGAAAGTGCCAAGGAACTCTATCTGCCATTATTTAGAGTTTCCTGCTGCTTGTGTTTGTACCAACAAACATGGGACATGAAAAAACAAAAGCATTTTATAGTAAAGTCACAAATGTTAATGATTTTACCTCTTTGTTCCCACTCTGTGGTTTGGGGCAATATCAATTGTGTCTGTAGCTGAATCGTGCCTAACTGCCAATCCCAGGTCTGCAATGCAGCATGTTCCATTCTTTTTTACCAATATATTTTTTGATTTCAAATCTCTATGGGCAATTGCAGGTTTGCCTGTAAGGGGAAAAAACCAAAAATAACACATCTGTAGAAAAGATAATCAAGCTAGTCTAAGCCTTGTGCAGATTTTGTTTGAAATTACAGAACCCCTTCCAGTTCCGCCGCTTTCAGGTAACTCCTGAAATCAAAGGCTGTGCAGAAAAGTGCCTTAAATATGTACTGTATTACTCCACTCTACTGCTCCTTTCCCTCTTCCTCCAAGTATATATTGCATACACATACTACTTACCACAAAAATGTTTCTAATATCTCTGGAAAGAGACCCATAATTGTACTTCAAATCAAAGCTAAGACAATACTACAGGCACCATAACTTCATGCCTCTTAATAGATGACTTGTAGGAAGGATTCTTACATCACAAAACATGGATATACCATAGAAAAGAAAGTAAAAAGAAAACCTTCCAAGTTAAGAAGTTCTATTAGTTCATAAATGATTGCAGGTCCAAGCCAGACAGTTTTCGATCCACTCGGCTCCACACTTGCTCATGTCTGCTGAGTTCTGCTGCCTTTTCATTACATAAGTAAGTAGCTGTGTGCAAAGCAACTACACCCAAAAGGTGGAATGTTCTAATCAAGAAGAAAATTATAGCAGAAAGAGCTATGTATGTATAAACTTTAAAAAATCCAGTATTATTGACATGACAGGCTGAATAGTTGTAAAATTACCTTGTGTACCAACAATTTCCATGTGAAGATGAGCAAGACCACTGGCAGTGGACAAAGCTAATTTTATCATTCCTTCTACTGTTACTGTATACCTGTTCAGGTAATCAAAGAGTGATCCATGCTCATGATAGTCTGACACCAACCACAGCTGAGTCCACGTACCATTATCTGCAAAATAACACTGGTATGAATACCACACATACAAAAAAAGACAAGTAAACTATATATGTGACAGTGCCTATGATGTATAAATGATGATTTGCAAACCTCAGCCAACTATACTCTTAAATCTTTACTTCTATGCTTGTAATATTTAAATGTCTCTGCAAAACTTCCTGAACAGCTTAGTAAGTATTCTTTTATTTAAACTAAAAGACAAACCATAGAAAGCTGATGCCACAGAACTACTCAATCTGCCTTTACCCAACTTTTCTGCTTGGGGGGAAAACAGTGCTGAATGCATAATGCAAAACGAATTCTGTCACTATCAGTACAGTACAATATTGCTCAGGCTACCCAAAAGTCTTTCAAGCTTTGCTCCGTACCTCCTTCAGTCTTCCCATAACCTATTTGGCCTCAGCCTGGGAGAAAGTTTCCAGCAGCTGGTGGATTTCTCCTCCTTGAGAAGAAGCTTGCAAGCAGGAACTGGACACGTTACTTCAAAAACAAAATCAAATCGTACCTCTGGTAACCTCTAGGTTATTGGCCAAAATCAAAGTTTCCAAAGGTGTGTGGATAGAGAATGAAAAATGCTGATGAGAAAACCAGTCTGCTCAATGATTTTTCACTATTAAAAACAAAACAGGCCACAATATTCTTGCAGCTATCCCAAGGCATACAAATGGCAGATGAGAACCAAATTGTTCATATTATTAAACCAGTGCACGCAAAATACCTTGAAGTTCAAGCTACAGAGAAGAATATTAAAGGAATTCAAATCATGAGGAAGGCAGAAGTGTTTTTGACCTAAGAAGTAGAAATATATATATATTTTAAAACAAAATTGGAAAACCTAACTCTCACGTGGCAGATCCAAGATGTGCTTTTATAACTAACTACTTTTCTAGGAGAATCTTTCATCTCTTTTAAAGACTAGTTATCAGTTGGTCCTATATCCTGAATTATACAACCACCACTCTGTAAGAACAGGTGAGAAAATTCAGCACAAGCCAAAAAAGATTTCATTATGTGGTAGCCCCAAGATGTATACTCAAAAACTAAATATGAAGAACAGGAAGGAGAGAATTCAGAAGTGAGTTCCTATTATAAATATACTGAAAAATCTTTAATTTCCAAACAGGAGGTTCTCACATTTCCTTCCCCTCTTCCTCCACTTTCCTCAAAGGATACATTTGTCCCAGAAAAGTCAGAGGCACAAATTGCCTGATCTACAGATTGACAAAAAAACTACCTTCATAGAAGTACTTCTGTTAATCTTTAAATAAGCACTTGGGTGGAGGTGGGCAAACCTTCAAGTATCCCTTCTACTCGGATGCTTCTAGGGAGGCCAGTGATGACCTTAAAAATAAATAATTTAAAAGCAACTAAATGCTTTAGAGTAGGGAAATAAAAGTTTAATCTACATTCAAACAATTCTCATGATGGAAAGAATTTTGTCTGACTAAAGACACAGAACAATCTCAACTAAGTTGTTAATTTAAACAGGCAAAAGAAAGCAGTCCGATGCTCTAACCTGTAAAAGGCTTAGAAAGCTGCTGTTGCAGTGGGAGGCTCCTTATGATACGACCAAAGAAGTGGTTTTTAAAACAGAAAAAAGCAAATAAAAAAACTTTGGAAAAAATCTTCGATTTTTTTATAGTTAGGACTGCTTCTTCTTCTGCTACTTCACATATCCAAGTATGAACACACAGAACTCAGCATACTATTAAATGCTACTTTTTCCAAAGAGAATTATGGTCTCTGCAAAGTCAACACAACAGTATTAGCTTCACTTGAACAGTTTTACAGAACCATTAGAAACAGGTACATGTTCACAGGCATATAAAAGTTGTTCTAAAATATATATAGTCAATAAGACTTCCAAAAAGTTGCAGAATATTCTCTTCCCTCAGTTTTATTCTAATGCTTCACCAGTAATAAACCTACATTGGCTGAAATAATCTTCTCCTGTGCATTAACATGATATACACTCATTGCTTGATTCTGTATTTTATTTCTTCTCACGTTTCTTATGAATGGGATATCTCAGCAGGTGTCTAAACTAGACAATAAGGAGGGAAATCAATTAAGCAGCCTACTAGACCTTGTGTATAAACAATGTTTTAAAGATGTCATATTTCTGAAGAATTATCATTGCTTTGAACCAAGATTACATGAATACATGAATAATGATCGACAAGCTGAAATGCAGCAGTTAAGTACAATGTCCAGCTATTAGATGGGACCTACTACATCTTCTTTACTCTGCTATATTTGACAGGCTACACAATTATTTAGCAATCTACGCACACGTTATGACAAACTTAAATAGTCATACACTGTTGACAGCAATTAATTACTATCAAGTAATAATTAATGCAACCCTGACTATTTTTGGCTTCCACAGTAAAGAGCATCATGCATGAAGCTTTCAACCACAGGATTTTCATTATCAGATTAAAAAATAGTAATTACATACAGTAGCACAGTTTTCCATGACAAGGCAATCTAATTTAGAGTTCACATACACATCATGACCGAGTATTACAAGCAATTTCAGAATGCTCAAGAACATTATGAAATTTTACGTATGTTCCTGGAAGCATATTTAAGAGATCAATTATAGTTATTTAATCCATTTGCAAGAAACCTGGAAGTATTTTAGACCATCAAAATCACTCAGCAGTAAAAGGTTTTCCTTTTGCAGTTTTAACAAGACATTAAGTACTGCGTGAAGAAACTTTAGAGTTGTTTTTAGATTTTCAGAAGACTGACTACACTGTGAGAAAAACATTTTTTAAAGTCCAAACAATATCCATCTTAACACAAGCTGCCTCTTGAAGAAAGGAATTTAAAGCAATTTTTTTATCAAATACATAATCAAGTTTCAATTAAAACTGGGTTCCCTTAAATGAAAAATGCTTTTTTTCACATTGGTACTAGCAAGACAAAAATTTGGACTTGTCACATGCTTCTTCATAAACCAAATATGAGTTTAAGGAGTGACAGCATTGCTTGGTAAAGGAGTTCTGAATGGTATCATCATGTTCCAAGTTGAATGTTTAAAAGAAGTTACAAAAGCTGTCTAATTACGTGTTTTCTAGCTTCACAAAGTGAAGTGTTTCAAAGAACACAGCGAAATATACATAGAGTTACCTGAAAGTGTGCAGTACAAGAGACTTCATCCTACTGTAACATGACTACAGATAGCTACAGTTACGGACAGCTAACCCAGGGAAACCTTTAGTACTGCAAACAGAGGTTGCTGCCACTGCTCTTCTGCTAGTGCAGATAATTGTAAAGTGTATCAGGGACTGCTAAATATCTATGTTAGAAAGAACAAAAAAAACCCACCCAAACCCCCGACTGTTTAGGTGGTTCAACATCAGGCAATTCATGGCCCAGAAAGTAATCTCCCTAGCAGTACTTGAAAGTTAGCATATAGTCCTGGTTAAGTAAAGAGTTACCCAGAACACAAACATGCTTGCCAGACAGAACACAACTGCAGTTAAAAATCCATGAATTATTCTCACCCCTCAAGCTATCTTAATGGCAGCACCTACTTCCCAGTAAATTTTGAGATGTGAAAGTAGGCAGACTGGACCAGCTCCTGTAGCCTTCTGAACACCATACAACTGTGGAGAAGCAGAGGAGGAGAATGTGCCATTAAGGCACACAGAATATCTGAACAGTGCAGAAAAAGGAGCAAAGAGAGTAGATCAGTCACAAGCTTTATGACTCCACCATGTGAGTTGAATGTCACTGACATAGTTGATCTATGTGTCCTTGCTTTTTAATCTATAGATGCACCCCTCCGTCTACCTGAAGGTACCCCCCCAGATTTTACAACAATGGCCAGGCAGTTGTGAAATAAGCAGTTGCATTAAGAGGAGAGACCTGATCAATATCTTTACTACTAGTGACAACTGCAGCATGACAATGGCCCACACTTACACCACAAACCATGTCTCATGATGGATATATGAGAGCCTACTCCTGAGAACTGTTCTCCATCTATCACTCAAGCTTTCTGCAAGCCCTGAACTGGGATTGCACAAGTAACTTCTTGTACTATTATATCTTTGTAGTCATCTTTGCAAGGTCTCAGACATACACCTTGCTGTGATACACTTATTTCTTTCAGAGAACTATGACAGCACAGCTGCTAAGTAGGAAGAACTACCTCCTCTATGTTTTCCCATTTAATGGGATATAGGTGGCTTGAAGTAGTCTAAACAAGAGCTCAAGTAGTAACCTCCTTCAATATTCAGGACTTCTGAATGTTTAACCCAGAGAGAGAATGGTGTGCAGAAGCTTCTACTGAAAATTCTGCATTGACAGGTTAAAGCTTTCTACATCTGATCAGACAACATTCTGTCAGAAAATAGACAAGAATTGAAGCATTTGCGAAACAAACACATCTTTATCCATTCTTGCAAACCAATTACCATCTAGTTCAAGAAAACATAAGAGTCTTGCCCTAAAGCCTTAAAGGCTCAAATAATGGCATGACCTATCAACTACAGGATTTTATCTAACATATTAACAACAAACAAGTTTATATCACATGATATTACAAGGAACCTAAAGACGACTTAGTCAAATGGAATTTCATCCTATTGCATCTAGAACCTGAGCCAGCAATCAGAAAATTATTTTAGGAAGCCACTCATTCAGGAAACCTTCCTCATACCTCCTCTGCACAGTAGTCAAGTTTGGGGCAAAATGGAACATGGGCAGGCTTAACAACAGACAGATTTTGTTAAAAGCTATAACCAAAGTATTGCAATACATCCTTTATGCTTTTAAGTGAGGTGTACCTAAGGCTTCTGCAGAGATGAATTTTCATTTATGGTAGATCAGTTGCATTAAAATAACTATAAACCCATGCTCCAGATACTCCACTAAGTCCATCAGAACAAACCCAAGCTCTTGCAGGTGCTGTTAATATCCAATACAACTTCAGGCATTAAAAAAAGACAGTTCCTAATGGTAATTTCTTTCTTCACTGCAGGAAGAAATTGCCTGTTATCTTGTAGATCTGCAAGCTCTTGGAGGATAAGAAATTGCACAAACATCTGTTAGCAACAAGTTAGCTGTAACCCCTTTCTGGAGAAGGGAAGCATTCTGTACAACCTTTCGGGTTCTGTTCCAAATTCTAAAGATTTATATAGATACAGAAACTTGAAATTACTCTACTGATAATTAAAGAGAACTCTATTCACATGTATGCTTCAACTACACTAAAACCACTTGGGAATTTCCCATAAATTAGAGAGCCCTTCAGGAATCCAGGATGTATGTGGATACATGACAGCTCCTTAATTTGACAATTTTCTGTTAATGCTTTCTTCACAAAAAAAGTTAAAGGACATTTGTGGTGAAACACCTATTTTCAGATTAAATTAAGTGAATGAAACAGCACTACATTTTAACTCCTGTTAATGTAAAAAATTAACATATTTTTGTTAGTTTTGCCAAATTTTCATGTCTTAAACTGGACTGCATGAAAATCCAAGAAACTTTCACCTGACTGAAACCACACACACAAAAAAGCAGGAAAAAATGATTGAACTGTTCCTCTTCAGGAAATAGGTACAATTTTCTAATATTAGGAATAAATAATTATTTTTTTTTTCGATTTCTTTTCTAACTGAAGTTCTAAATGAAAAATTTCTCATATGTCAGCCTTAAAAACAATTCCTCTACCTCCTACATTATATTAGGACAACAGGATTAGAAATAATCATTTGGGTCCCATACATTTATCTTATTAGGCTATTAGGGAAATATTAGTGAAAATCAGCAGATGTGTGGCTGATGAGATAAGGCATCTCCTTTTTGATATCAAAGTTAGCTAATATTTAACTTACTTACAGAAATCACACATCTTTAAATATGCTTTTTTTAAGATTTAAACATTAAAACATGTACATTTTCCTTCATTAAACCTATGAAAACTCTGCAAAAGTCTAAGATGCTGTAGAAAAAGAAAGTTTTTTGCTACTCTTAATTGGATCCTTGCAACTTTAGTCTTTCCTTCCACTTACCATCTATGTTGACCAGGTACACAGTCAGCAAAATGAATTCATAGTACCACCAACCTTTGTTGTCTGCAGCTATAAATCCAAGGATGTTTTCATGCCGTAGCATAACTGTTTGATAAATTTCTGCTTCGCGAAACCATGAGCGTTCCTCTCTTGAAGAGAAGATCTTCACAGCAACTTCTTCTCCTCTCCACTTTCCTCGCCAGACTTCTCCAAAGCGACCCTTACCAATACTTTCTTGAAGTACTATGGTTCTTGCAATTGTTCTTTGCACAAGTAAAGGTAAACCTAAAAAGATTTAACATTAATCTTAAACACCACTAACAAAAATAAGCACTTATGAGTCGTAAATACAAGATCCATATTCCATTAAGATACTTATCTTAGAATGCACATAAACTCTCAAGATTTTAACTTGTGAACTTCTAACGAGCTTGTAACTAAGATGCTGCCTTCAACCGTAAAGGCCAGCAATACAAGCATTCAAAGATATTACCCTACAAATTGCGTACACAGCTGTTAAAAAGAAGGTATGAACTTCCTCTCAGTTTAGAATTTTGACAGTTGTTGATCCATAGAGTTTTATTTTACTAAAAAAAGAAACAAATCATGAAGCAATTGGGATCAAGTTAAACCATGCTTATCACTGACTGTCAAATATTCATATTCATGCCAAGTACAACAGTAGCCTGGTTAGTACTCTTAAGCCACTGTAAAATAGGAAAACATCCTTGCAAAGCAAGCTTGCCATTCTCCAGGCTATTTTTGTGCACTTCTCTATAATTATACTTGAGAAAAATGCTTACCTCATGAAGGCTTTATAGCTTTGGGACATCTATGTGCTTTCAACTCACAGCACTTCATAATGTGCTTCTGTAAGTTTATACAACAATCGAGAAGCATTGCCATCCCCAAAACAGGGTGGGGTTTTATTTATTTTAAATTTTTCCTATTGTAACTGCAAGGTTTGTCTCAGAATTCCGCAGTGATACTACTCTGCTGGATGAATGCATCAGCCAGGTTATCTGCCCACAATAAGCTCTTTTGGTATAGGATTAAATCACATGCTTTGCAAAGTAATCATTACTGCATAACCATTGTTCCAATAGCTGACAGAAGAACATAGCTACTTAAGTTATAGAAAAATAAATCTTAATTAATACCTCAAATAACTAGTTCTTGTTGATCCCTGATATTTTTTGCTATTAACAGCACTAGAAGGACATTTAATCCAGTCAAGCAGCACTGCCACCATTGTGTCTCAGTCTAAGGAGTGCAAATTATAACACAACAGTGTTTTTTTTTAAAGAGTTCCTCAAGACTTCCAGACCTAAAGGAATTTTATGCATGACCTGTGCTGGCAATATATCCACCTGAAGAAAGGAAAGGAGGAAAAGTGGACACCATAGCAGCGATTCAGTCACTGTTGGATGCTGCAATAACTCCTACAGAGAACATTAAAAATTTTTGCTGAAATACCTGTCCTCAGGTAAATTGTGCTTTGTCACCAAAGTGCAAAAGATCATCTGTGAAGTCTAGCTTACATTCTTTATGGACAGATTTTTGAAATTCGGAAAAGGCCAGACTACAATAACACAGAACCAAAAACTCAACCTCGCAAACGTGAAGTTTGACTTTGTTGGCCAGAGAAAGAGAAATCCTCCTTCTCAGCTCTTACATACTTCTGCAAAATCCACTGACAAATATTAAACACAAGTTGATTTTGTTTACTTGAAATGGGTGATATGCCTAATATTTTCTTTTTCATGCAGTTGTTTCAGAAAACTGTACACTTTCAGTTCCAGATGCAAGGCTCTCAACTTGCTGTACCATTTACAGATGTCCTTTCTTGTTCGAAAAAGTCATTCAAGGATATCAGATGACCTCCAAACAGATACTAAGCTCTAAACACCCCAGACATGAAGTATTTCAGTTCCACATTACAAGTCACCAATTATCACTTTAACATATCCATATTGTTCCTACACTTATTTTTACAATATTAACAGGATTCAACTTGCTTCTGGTTTTTGCAATTGTGTCTTCTCTTAGTATGCTGCTGAACAAAATATACCTTCCAGTCTTCTGGTTAATCTTACATCTGTGAGAATTCCCTATAGACTTTCTGCTGCAACGGAGCAGTCTCCTCTTCTTGCTATAGAGGAAACAAAGCCCTGTATCGCCAAGAACTTGAGCGACTACTTTACTATAGAACTAGGCTGCCTGAGAAGTGTAGCTCACGGAGGATAGCTACAGTAGACTTTGACATACACATTAGGCAAAACTGTACTTCAAGCTCTTGGAGTACACCTTTTAACTGTGCCTGAAGACAGAGGGCAGTCAGTTTGCTAATCAGAAGGACAAGAAAATTCAAGCCCATGTTAAATTCAACAGCAGCGCATAACATTTGGCATCTTGTACTCTGCTATGGTCATCCAATTTATCCTTGAAGCCTTCATCATCACCTTCACACATTATAACAAAGTATCCTCAAGGCTTCCAAGAGCTTAACCAAAGAGCTCTTCGTCTCTGGAGGTGTTCAAGGCCAGGCTGGATGAGGCTTATGAGCAACCTGATCTAGTGGAAGGTGTCCCCGCCCATGGCAGTGGTGGCTGATCTAGATGATCTTTAAGGTCCCTTTCAACCAAAATCATTCTGTGATTCTATGACTCCTTTACAAATCTCAATTGTACCCTGATTAGTTTGGACCAATGACTGTCCAATGCATAAGTACTTTTTTACCCGATTTGGACAATTCAGAAATCAAGGAATTAAGTTCTAAAGCACTAAAGGCAGCCAACAAAACTCTGTTCTTGTTCATAAATCTCTGCTCAGAAGACTTCATCTGAAGAGTAATATAAAACCCAGTCCCATGAACTGTGAAAGATCTCATTCTTTTCAAGCTTCTGTGAACAACAGAAATTTTAAGGAGTTTTACATTCCTTTTAACTGACTTTACATTGGTTTTTGTGACCCTTTGTTTTGCAAACACTCGAAGTCCCCGCTTAAAGTCACCTACCAATAACAACCAAAGCTCTCCCTATTTTACACAATTCTTCATATTTCCTTGCAATTAAGTTACTTTGTCATTTGTGAGCTGGAGAGTAGCAGCTGGGCATCTCAGTATGTTACACAATATGTACTTGATATATAGAGATGCATATCATGATCTGAAAAAATTCACTGTCAGCTCCCAGAGATCTGAACCTCTCTTAGAAGCTGTGGCTTGAACAGAAGGATCTATTTCAGATGTTTCATCAATTCCTTTCACCCAGCCTCTAGTTGTTTCAGGTCTTGTTTGTCATGGAACAAGAGGGCAATACTAACAGAAGTAGAGACTGAATAAAAAACTGCTCCCTTCTGATCTGAGTAGGAAGCTTGTCTCTAGAGCTTTGATCATTTCTGTTTCATACGCTTCTCTCCAGAGAATGCCATAATACAAACCAGTAGAATCTTTTTTATTTGACTACAAGCTGTTCTGATCCCTCAGCAAGAATTTAAAGAGCAGAACACTTACTTTAGGTCACCAGTGTCTGTTCCATATGCTGCCACTGTGTTTCTTACAACTTCTCACCAAACAGCACCATTTTAACTAGCAGCTCTGACTTCAATGACCTGCTCCCCATCCCCACTTTATTCCATAAATGTACAGCCTTCTCAATTTTAAATGTGCTGTACCAAAGTCTGGATCAAAATATACATTTCAATAAGATTCAGTTGCTGCAGGCATATTTCTGGACACAAGAAGATGATCAGTTCAAGTGCTAGAGCACCGTGAATTTATGTAGTCGTTGATTGACTAATTTTGAGACAAAGTGAAACAAGTTGCTGCAAACATATATACTGCCAACAGTACAGAAAATAAGCACTCGAAGCACCCCTTATTCCACTGTCATAATATGAGAGAAGTACAGAGCACCAAATAAGGCTAATACTTGTCTTACAAATGGCTGAACAACACAGAACTCACTGCAGTGAAACAAAAAGACCACTCTTAAGGAAATAGCCAGTCTTCCTGCTTTAAAGGGAATATGAATTTGTCTTTCAAGCACAAAAATAAATTAGTGAAGAGCATTTGAACCGTATTTGCTCGTTTTCTTCCTCTGATGCAGCCTTTAACAGTCAATGCTCAAATACTGTAGTAGGTCGGTTGCTCAGGGAGTCTAGACCAGTTTGAGCATCCTGAAGCTCTGAAAACTAAGTAATTCCCCAGTGTGCTGCTTTTACTTAAAGTGTAATTTGCAACTAAGCAGGAGACGAGTCAATAGTTTCTAACTCTGAAGTAATAGTTTCTAGCTCTGAAGGAACAATCCTAAGTCTCTTCTAATTGTGACTGTGCTTTTCAAGAGCTTATTTTTAAGGAGTACTTGCAGGGTTTTCAAACATGAAGAGAGGATCAGAAACACCTTAGGGAAGAAGGCCAGAAGGAAAATGAAAGAATATTCCTAATAACAAATATAAAGATCAACTGACAACTAAGTCTGAATTAACATTATCATAGACATGACTTCTGATTTAAAGAAGTGTGGGAAAGCAGCCATGCAGAAAGTGACAGAGGCACTACCATTATCTACAGAAGTTAGAAGTCAACCAGAGAGTACTTTCAAACAAGTATAATCCGTAAAACAGTTTCAAGGGAAAACAAAAACTTTAAAGGCTTACTTTCCTGTGTCTATTGAAGTGATAGCAACTACTGCACTGCAGATGACTACTTACACAAACAGAATATACACCTGCTCTTTTAAAAATTAGAATTTCTTATCAGACTTCTTTAAGAAGCCTCTACCTGCATATATTAAGGAGTTCTATGCTCCTAATAGTGTAACATACCAACATGCATCCCAAGAAATGTAAATCTCTGACTCCTTTATATTCTCTTACTAAGTCTCTTACTTCTAGAAAGAACATACCTGGAGGAATAGGTCCAGCATTTGCATTTATCAAGTTCTAGCCTAATATACTGGAAGTTCTATTAATCACTTTCATTACTCGATTTAGTCATCACTGTTGGTAAATTAGAAAGTTGAGGTAAACACAAACTACTAAAGGCTCAGGTCTAACCAGTGACTTATCCTATCATGATCCACTCTTATTTGGACACAAAAAAACCTTTCTCAATTGAAACATAACTGCCTATACACTCAGTGCCACTTCACCTTCTCCAGTGAAGACATAACTAAAGACGACTTACTTGGACCTATCACCCAAACATGTTCAGCAAGTTACATTGATTCTACCTGATCAACAGACTCTAAACATTTTTACCAGTTACTGCCCTTTGGAAAGAAATATAACCCAGATGCCTGGGTTTTGCTGTTAAAACTTTTTCCAGTTCTGGGAAATTAAAGAAGTCAGTAGTTGAGAATCAAACACCGGTATTTCTTTGCAGAAAGTACTCTGACAGCGCATGGCTGGTTTCAGCATGTATATTTGTAAGTGGTAGGAATAATTTTCAGTATTAATTTAAAAAACTTTTTATACAGTAGAAGGCTAGTAAGAGGGTGCAGTACACAATCTGATGTCTAGTTCCTTAACACAGAATAGAGATTAATTAATTCATAAAATTATTTATCTGACAAGTCATCTCCTATTAACACCTATTAAACCATATTTCTGTGACAGACAACTACAACCCTACGAATACCTATGTCAGGATTAGGATAGCAAAGATGCAGTGAACAGACTACTTGCCTCATCTTCCCAGAGTAACACCTGTTAAAAGTCAAAACTACAACAAAAACTCATTAAATCAAAGAATAGAAATTCTTCAGATGTTGTCTGCATACTGTGTTCATTCTATACACATATAGCTATTTGCAACCAAAAAATAGCTTCTGTATGCAGAGAACAGGGTAAAATATGAACTCAGAATTCATAATAATCTTCACAGCTACAGATATAAATGAATTTTCAATTTAAAGCTAAAGGAAGAAAACTCACAAATTATCTCAGAACCACAGAAGAAAGAACTCTAGATATGCTGTGCAGAACAAAACATACACCAATGAGACTTAATAATAGAGGAAACAAAACATCTACAATAGCTGACTGATATTCTCTGCGTATCAGTCTGTACCCTCAGAATGAGGAGGAATGGTAGCAGCAACTCAATTATTTTTCTACTTATTTCCATACTGAATCGATCCACATGGAAGTAACTCTTCTAGTAATTTCTTCAGTGTAGACTTGACAATATTAAAAAAATGTGATGTCTTACAAGGCTCTTAAACACAGAGTAATTACTACCAGCACTGTGAAATTACCTGACCCAGAGCCTGAAGTTGTCATATCATAAATTAAATCTTTTAAAGTAGTTCCTTCCGATATAAAGGGACGATCCAGTGAGGGATCCTCTTCACTTGGCACACGATGATGAATTACAGTACGATTATGACAAAGATACAGAATCAACATTAGTGAAATGCAGACAAAGCAGACAGGTCCAGCAATGACAGCAGCCAGTTCCACAGGTCCTAGATTAGAAGCTGGTTTTTCTGGAGTAGGGCCTGACAATGAAAATAAAAGGAAATGGTAAAACTATTTTTCTTTTTATGCACTTACTGTATTTCACAGCGATCTTCAAATTATTTCAATGTGTTTGTTAAGACTTTTGCACAGGAATGTTTTCAACAGACGAAGTAAGTATTACAAAGGACAAAAGCAACTACATACTTACTCTCAGTTTCCATTTAACTTGCATATAAGTCTTTAAAACCGTCCCTAACATCCCTATCCAGAAGATCAAATTTCCTTTTCCAAATATCTTGAAATTTCATTTGCAGAATCAAAGGTGTATGTTGGACGTTCAAATTCACCTAAAACTTCAAAACCAATATCCACTCTTACAGAATTTTCTGCTTAACAAATAAAAGAGTCAAAAAACACCAAATGCCCTTACCTGGTGTTGGAATTGGAAGTTCTATTTTATTGCAGTGGTCTCTGTCACAGCAATGAGGCAAAGTAATGACTCCATCTTTGGAGGAGGGGGCACAAATAAATGGTCTGTCTCGGGGAATCAGATCACTTTCTGCTATACACATACTATTGTGTATGACTTTGCCTGCAGTTTGTGTTACTGAGGTAAAACACAGCCCATCTGTCACACATGTAAAGTTGTCTTTTGTACATAGGTGGCAGTAACACTGTAACGCTGCATTGAAAAAAAAACATTAATGTTAGTATTGGTAAATGTTCTGAGTTGAGAAACAACTTGAGTGACTAAGGAAATAAAAGTTCAGAACACTATGAGGGCTATAATCTTTTTGGTCACATAAACACAGAACTGTAACACAAAAGAACACTATGAGGATTATTAGTGGGATAAGAAAAAAGTTAGAAGATGAGTAGATGAAAAAGTCAAACTGAAAACTTCAGTAATCTCTCCTTATACAATTACATATTAAAAGGGAAAGGCTGCAATATCAGATGTTTCCTCCAAGTAAATAAGCTCCATTATAGTTCCTCTTATTAAAGGTCTAGACTTTACTGTACCATCTACAGCGTGCAATACTGCTATTTTCAAACCCAATGAAAACAACGCCATTTTTTTCACAATAACTACAAGTACTTCAGTAAGTGACAAACAGGATGCCGCTGCCTACCTAATATCAACACTTCATACATTACTTGATGGCTTCAATTTTGCAATGAGGACAGGCATATAAAGGCTTAATTATCATTAAAAACTGAATGACCGAGAACGTACACTCGAGAACATACACTTTTAACAAGCGGAATATGGTTTAGACTTGTTATTTAAAAAGCTACAGGACAACATTGCCTTACTCCAGCTCCTGGTTTAATAAAGTTATTGATTGCACTACTAAAGGAGAGGGACATAGGGAGGGAAGTGGGAATGACAGATTGTTGTCTAACATAACTAGGTTATGTTCTTGAAATTGCAGAAATTCTTGGAGAAAGAAGACTACCACTACCAATATCTTTCTCCATTCCTTCCTACATTTATAGGAGCAAAGCCAGACGGAAAACAGTACAGTAGTAACAGTAAAAACATCAACACATTCTGACTCCACTTGTTCATCTGTGGAAAGTAAAAGTTGGCACACAACTTTGTGTAGATGCATGCAGAAAGATTAAAATACAGAAAATTAGACATACTTATAATCGTAAACATCCACGCCCCAAATACAAAATACACTGCGCCATAAACAACCCTTTTTCAAGAGTACATTAAAAAAAATTCTCCTACCAAATGTGTGAGGATTAATAAGTGGCAAAGCAAAGTTGCCTCAAAATCTGGAATTTGGTGTTTCACTTGAATTCAAGAGTTTAAGATAACCACCTGAACTGCCTTGGATTTTACACCCCTCTCTATCTTTAGATAGCGTGAATTTCAATAAATGGTGATTTTTCTATTGGAGTGTTTGCAATATACACGTGAAAAAATTATTTTTTAACCCATTAAAAATTTCTTAAAATATTCACACATTGATATTTCTTTCAACTTTCTTAACAAGCAGGGCTTTATGATACATGCTTCATCCATGATGACTTTTTTTTTCCAATATTCTTGGCTGATTATAACTGTGCATGTATGTGAATGCCTAAAGAAAAAGATATTCAGTTAAGATATATTTACATCGGGTCAGCGTCCAAGTTACCCGAAGTGAAAAATGAGGTTTGGGTTGGGCACTGTGACTAAATAAACAACACTTGGTGTCTTGTCTTCCTCATTGTGTTCTTCCCTCTCTTTTGCTACAAAGTTCCCCATGATTGCAATTTGATACAATTTATATTTTTGTTCTAAGTCAGATGCCACTATCTTCTAGTCTTCTGACAAGACACGGTACACTGTCATACACACTGGAATGGTTTCTTCAGCACAAATATATCACTACTTCCTTCTGAATCTACTCTCTCCCCCCCTTAAAGACAGAACACAACGCCTAATCAACTGAATGGCCAAAGCTTTTAGGAATACGGGGATCTGCTGCTCTCTAGTGGACACACTCCTAAAAACACATTAAAAATGCTTCGGTGCCCCATTTAAAATTCTTCACGCCTTCCACCTCAAGTGCAAGTTCCCAAGAGCTCAGATATTACCTAAATACATAATGTGAAGAGAGAATTAAGCATACCTATCCACTCAACTTTTAGAAATCTGTACCATTAGGTACCTATCAAAACAGTTTTTCTGTATCTGCTGTCTTTCTAAAGTAAGAAAATTGCAGAAAGCCTTTATTTTTAGAATTGCCTAAAACCCTCTGAAAACCCTACTTCAAACAGTTTAGCATACGACACTACTTTCAGTCAAAAAATTTCTGGTTGGAAACCATATGTTGAATTACTGTCCTTCAAGCAATATCAATATTACCACAGTTAAAACTTGAGAGGTTCTCTAAAAAAAAAAACCCAAACCCATATCTCAATATGAATAATTAATGATTTTATATTATTAATACTTTTATTTAATCATATATCTTTGTTTTAAAAAAATTAATATAACAAATAGTCCCAGGCCCCAATAGCAGTATTAAACTGCAGAAACCCCAGATCCTTCTCTCGTGACACAATAATTATTCTCCCACAGAAAATACAAATGAGACCGAGACAAGAATTTCACCAGAAAGTGGAACTTCACCAGAAGACCAATCAAGACTCTTCGTTCCACAAGATGTAGAAATTCAAGGAATAAGGAAATGAGGCTATGATGTGCAAGAGACAGTAATGGATTTTGGGGACATGAGCAAGTGGGCTAGACTTCTTTTCCTATCTAGTAAAATTTGCCAGCAGCAAAAAAGCAATGCCCGTGATGCATGATATATCTGTCTCATCTCTGAACTCTTCTGGCTCAAGATACAAAAATGCCTAGGTCTTAGAGGAAATGTAGGACATTGGTACTTCTTTTTTTTAATTATGATACTTCATGACCTTCTCTAACTCATTCTTCTCACAAATGCACTAATTGTGTTTAACAGTTGTAAAGTAACAGTGCTGGACATCAAGTTTTCAGGACAACTTTCTCATACATTTCATCCACCTTTGTTAAGCAAAACTTCCACTAAATACAGTAGCTTTTGGCAACCAGAGGATGCAAGAAAACAGACAAGCTAGTTTACTAATGTACTATCCTCAACTTGCAAGTAATGAAAAAGTCCTAGCTTCAAAAAAACCAATACCATACTCTCATAGTGGAGGTGCCAAGTGGCACTACTGGGTTTTTTTCCATCTTATCTATAAGGCTACTCACATATCCATGCCTCTTCAAGCAAGGTAATATTAAAAATTTGGTTTCAGTATCTTTCATGGAAGAGTATGTTTTAGAAAAACAAAGTTAAAATTAAAAGCCTAGGTTATAATTTTACCAATTACGAAAACAGAAAGAGGAATAAAGACCACCTTTTGTACCTTTAAATCAATTTCAGCATACAAATCAAATTTCCATCTCTGTTTGCAATTAGAGGCAACTGTGTGAATGCAAAAGTTTCCAAGAAACGACTCCTCAGATTTTTTCAGAGATCAAAGAATATGGCTCACATAGCAACAAAAAAAGCAGCTACATTTCAGATTGTCTTACAAATTAGGGCTGTTCTACTGTTCCACTAGTTACCGTGATTCACTACATGCTTGATCTCCATATAACCCACATCAGAGTATGATTCATTCACACAGTAACACTAGCATACTGAGGAACAGTGGCATCAAAAGCAATCAGAAAATGCCTAACTTTTGTCAATCTGTGATAAGAATACCAAGTAACAGTAGCCAAATCACACCGTGCAAAAAGGCACAAAGGTCAACTGTGACCACAACGTTCAAATTAATTGCTTTACCAGTACAAGGACTTGCCTGCGAGTTGTCGATCAAGAATCTATTCCCTTGGATAGAGAGGATTCCCTTTTTTAACAAAAGGCAGCACACATCCTTAAGCTTCTTTATGTACATCTACCGCCTTGTTTTCACATAAAAGCTTTTAGACCTTAATTTCATAACTAAGATTAAGTGAAAAGTGCTCACTGATCACAGGCATTAAAAAGAGAAAAGGTCAAAGCTCATGTCAAGGTAAACTTTCCTACAACATCTAAATTAGATGTGTTACATAAGAAAACTTTAAATTAAAAGTCTACCAGACCTTTTAAAGAACAGAAGAACCACCATGGGTAATTTAAGCTTACTTCACTGCTTCTACATCATAGATTGTCCATCTTCTTTAATAAGAACAGCAACGAACACAGCATTTTAGTATAGACAGTTCTGCCTTCTTCAAGTAATATCCTATTTACAGCACAAGTAGCATCTTAGATTGAATTATGAAAAGCATGGTAGAAAATCCAGACTGAGGGATATCTTAAAGTTGTGACTGAAGAAGAAATTCGGGCTTCTACTCCACTTCCTCTTTAAAACCCAAAAGCAATATGCAACCCACCTACAGAATAATTTAGGAAGTGGGACGATTATATAATGCACATTTTCTGTATCTGTCATCATCATCTAGCTTATTACAGTTGAAACTGAAACCTAAGCCAATTAGAATAGGGTGTCTACAACTCTGTGTGCCCCCTTAGGACATACAGCCCAAACTGTTAACCGAAGAAACAAAATAGGCTTTCTGTTAAAAAAAAAACAAACAATAAAAAACAGGAACAAAACCAAACAAACAAAAACCCAAAAAGAGTCCTATTTCTTGCATTTGTAAACGCTATTAAAAAACTCCTGCGGCATACCTTAGCTCTACAACAGCACAGCTCTGATACCACATCCCTCTTAGAAAAGGGCGCCGGGTACAGAGGGTTCGAGAACAAAACAATTTTACTTCCCTACAGTTTGGTCCTCACAGAGCATACAGGTCAGCTGCCTGTTTGCCCGCAGGCGAGAGATCACCTACCGAAACCACCACGGCACCAGCTTTCAGAAAAGACGCTCTCAGCACCCCGCGATGCGGCGCGTAACGGAGCTCAGGCATCTGACGTGGTTGTTCCGGGAGCGCTTTACCTTCACTACATGGAACACTCAAGACGTACCCGCACCAGCCGGCGCCGCCGGCCTCTCCCTCCCATGACAGGAGGGGAGAGCCCGCAAAGCACTCCGGGCCCCAGGAGCGCGGCTCTGCCCGCAGGGAGAGAGGTGTGACCCCCGCGGGCCGCGGCCACGCGTACCGGCGCGGGAAGGGCCGGGACAGTTCCCCCGGCCGTTGACTCCGCTAGGTGCTGCTCCTAGAGCGGCATGTGCGTTCCGCACATGCGGGTCCACGGGAAGCCGTCGCGCCCACCTCTCACCACCTCCACAGCACCAGCCACCACGGTCCCTCCCGTGGAACCGCTGCCGCCGCGGTCGGCCAATAAAAAGACAAGCGGTGCCCGGCCTGCGCCGGGCTCAGATGTTGCGGGGGGGCGCGGGGGGGGGGGGGGGGGGGGGCGGCCCCGCCCCAGCCAGCCCCTCCGCCATGTTGTTGAAAGGCAGTAAGCGGGACCCGCAACCCCCGCCGCGCTCCTGCCCCCCGCCCCAGACACCACTCACCCCTTCCTTCTTCCCCCGAGACGCGCACGCACTCACCGATCGCCTCGGGGAAGAGCAGCGCGCCTACCACCAGACATAGCGGGGCCCAGGGCCGCCGAGTGACGGCCGCCGCCATGGTCCGGTCCCGACACCGTATAGGCAATGCGGGCGGGCGGGCGCGCGCGCGCACCCGCGCGCCAGGATTCCGCCTTGTAACCCCCCCCCCAGCCCGAGAGAGAGAGAGAAACAGGAAAGCTCCGGCGCCGCTACCACCCCGGCTCGCGCCTGCCGCTAACGTAGCAGCCGCCGCAGCGCCCCTGACTGGCGGCTCTGCCCCCCTCCTCTCCCGCTCCGCCCCGGCAGCTGCCGAGACCGCCAACAATAGGCGTCTGGAGGGCGCAACCGGCGGGTCGGGTCGGGCCGTGATTGGCGGCTGGCTGGGGGCGCCTCGCCGCGGCACCGGGCCGTGATTGGCGGGCGCCTCGCCGCCAGGCCGGCGGCCGCGCCGGCAGCGCGCTTTGGCGGGGCTGGTGGGAGGCGCTGTTGAGAGGCTCCTGTCAGAAACTGGAGCGAGACAGCGCCCGAGGCGGTGGGGGGTGTACCCTGGCCCGCGGCTGAGGGGCCGCGGCGGCAGCGACGCCGTCGGAGGGAGGTGCGGGCAGCCCTCAACGTGTTTCGGGAGGGAAGGCGACGTTAGCTGGGGAATTACCTCTCCTTGGATACTGTGCGGGTGGGATGCGGACCAGGAGAAGCGTGCGTAGCCCTTCTGTTGCTGACTGCGATGCTTCTCTCTCACGTGGCATCTCCGATGGGTTGCAGATGTTAACACACACACTCTTGGCAGTTTATTCGCTGTTAGCGTACCAGCTGGAGTACGTGCTGCTAGTCCTATAGCCAGCTTCACAGTTCGGGAGCAAAGGATTTGCCTTCCTACAGCACGAAGAGCTCTCGAGTAGAGCCTGCAAGTTTTAGTCCTCTGCAGGAGAAGAGCAGCGCTGCTCCCCATGTGCAGCTCTGGCCTTATTTCACAGTCTGCGCATTCACTGCACATAACTGCAGGAATTAATTTGGAATCAGAAGTGAACTTGCGCAGTCCAAACAGCTGCCTGAGGTTCTACTTAATCTTACTACCTGTGGCAACAAGGATCCACCCTATGATGAAAATAACTGTGGCTCAGATTGTTACTTTTATCCACAGCTTTATTAGCTCTTGGCAGGGAAGAAGGAAAGGCTCTCTTCTTCCTTCTTAGGATCAGGTAACCACTCGCTCTCAGTTACCTGCTTGCTCTGGGAATTTGCTCCTCCCTGTCCCCTGCCTGTCCCCCTACATCTCCCCCCGCCCCGGTCCTGGTTCCATTACCTGATCTCCTGTCTCTTTTTATTTGCAGTCATCCAGCCAACACAGCCTTTATAAAAAGTCTTTATTTCTCCTACAGTACGGTTCACCTTGTTGAATGGCAGCAGAGCCTTCTGGTGTATCAGCTACTCCTCACAGTTTTGTATCATCAGCAAACTTGCTGAAAGTACACTCTGTCCCCTAATCAAAGTCATTGATGAATATGTTGAACAAGACTGGACACAGTACTGATCCTTGGGGAACACCATTAGCTACAGGCTTCCAGTTTGCATGGTAAGATCATGGACCAGAAGCTCTTGCAAACTCTGCTGAGGCACATGGAAAATAAGGAGGTGCTTGGTCACAACCAGCGCAGTTCCCTATTCTCTATTGTAGTGAGGTCACATCTGGAATATTGTGTCCAGTTCTGGGCTGCCCAGTTCAAGAAAGACAAGGAGAGAGTCCAGTGGAGGGCCACAAAGATGACTGGGTTACTGGCGCATCTCTCAGATTAGGAGAGGCTGAGTGAGCTGTATCTGTTTAGCCTGGAAAAGAGAAGACTGAGAGGGGACCTTACGAATGCTTATAAATATCTGAAAGATGGGTGTCAGGAGGTTGGGATCAGATTCTTTTCAGTGGTGCTCAGTGACAGGGGCAGTGGTCACAAACAGGAACACAGGAAGTTCCACCTGAACATAAGTAAAAACTTCTTTACTGTGAGGGTGACAGAGCACTGGAATGGGCTGCCCAGGGAGGTTGTGGAGTCTCCTTCTCTGGAGGTATTCAAAACCTGCCTGGACGTGTTCCTGTGCAACCTGCTGTTAGTGCACCTGCTTTAGCAGGAGAATTGGACTTAGATAATCTTCAGAGGTCACTTCCAACCCCTACCATTCTGTGATTCTGTGGTCGAGATACTAAAGCACTGTTAAAATTACTCAAACCCTAAGGCATCTTTGGAAAATTATATGCTTGGGAAAAAGATTCTGCTATTTACTTCCCCATCACAGTTTTTCTGGATTTAAGGACTGGCCACAGACAATATCTCTGAAGGAAAGCAGGAAACAGGAAGCAGAGCATGGTGAAGGATTCAGTCCTACAAGGAACATTCCGAATTAGCATCCTGAGTGTTGTTTGGCTGCCAGCCTTAGAAAGAATAAACAGCTCACTAACTAAGGTGGTTTGAAGCCACTTTCAAGTAGTGAAAGTAGTGAAACTGTGCTATCACAAATATTTTTGCCAGGCCTCGCTCTTCTTTCATGACATGCACAATGTAAAGACCACTAGTGAAGAAATACCTACAATTATGTCATCAGCCATCCTAATCCTATCTCTAAGCTTGTGTACCGTATTAAATCTGAGCTGGTTTGAGCTAGCTTTCCCAAGCTCTCCAACCGCTCAATCTGCCTCTCTCCCGAACCTTCCCCCCTTCCAAAGGAAAAAAAAAAACTATAGAAGAAACCAAAATCACACACTATATATATATTTCTATATTTTTCTAAATACAGAGAACTACACCGCAAGGATATGCAAAGGAGCAAGGGAAGAGGGGAAGGGAAATGGGAAAAAGGACATAATGGAACTATATAACACCCGGCAAACAACTATAACACCCAGTAACTAACAAAGTAAAGAACTAATGAAGTCTCACCACTTCCCTTGAGGAAAGCAGAACAGCTCAATCTGACCCAGGACTCTCCCCCAGCGCGTGGGCAGACAATGGCAGCTACCACAGGCCTCAGCTCCAGGCAGGACCAGCAGCAGTGGAGCTCCTGCTCTCCAGCTTGCCTGAAGAAGAAGAGAGCGTACTCTCTTATCTGCACCTTATTTATATGGCGTGTTACGTTAAAGGAAGATATGGAATACTTCAGTGGATCCTCACCTCTGCTCTTAAGGAAGACCTGTAAAGGCCATTTTTTTAAGGAAGATCTGAAAAATCCAAAAGTCAACGCACTACAAAATTCAAAACCGAAGTTAACTTGGGGCAGAAGGAGCAACTACAAAGCTACTGGAATGGATTTTGTATGTCCAGAAACACTCCTTTTCTTGCCTGCTTCTATTCCATGTTCCCAGGTTTTTAGGACTGCAGCTTCTGGTTGAGGTGGGGCCTAAGAACTTCTGATTAAGATACAGACTTTTAATATTAAAAGTACTATGGTAGACAGTTGGATCTTGTTCTTGTTGGAAGGCCACTGACCGTGAAGGTCAGTTCCTGCACCTTCTCCCACTGACCTCCTCTTGTAACTGTATAATTCATCCCTGTGTTTTTCCATCATCTTTCTTTCACTATTACTTCTGTAGTCAATTCTCCTCTTCTAATATTTCAGTATTCCTGTTCCTTCATATGAACTTCATAACTTGCTTTTAATGGAAGCAGGGGGTTTGCATAGAACTCTATCATCTTTAGGAGGGTTATGTAAAAAGTACTTGGATTTACTTGTTGAGTTACACAGTAGTTCACATTACATATTCTGTTTGAAAATGAATAAAATGTCTTTTTTTTCTGTCCAAGATGGAGCAGTTAGATAAAAAATGTAAAATGCAAATGATACCCAGAGAAGATGTAAATCATTGATTTCTCCCTGTGTCTGCAAACAGTTGATTTCCAATCAAAAAATAATGAGGAGATATTATTTATGACTTCACTTAGTTACATTCACCCTTAAATATGCTAGTTAGGCAAATGAGGTTAAGTTAGACCATGACACAGTCAGCAAATATTTTCCAATATACAACTTTCTGTAAAATGACATTTTATTTAGGAAGAAAATAACTCTTCTGCAATTTCATTTTTTTCAAAATGACTTTAATTACTTGGCCTTTTTCTGTCACAATAACGTGAAAAATATTTCGGTGTACAAATTTGCCAAGTTCAATAGAAAGCAAGTCCTCACCATTATATATTTATGACATTTTTACTGAATATATTAAACGTTCTTCATTTCATGTGAGGGAATCCTTCAAAACACTTCTTACCTATTTTAATCCATCTATGTTTTCACAGTGCTTATTGAGAATGGAACTAATGTAGTCAGTGGAAGTTTATTTAGAAGAATAGGCAAGAAAACATTTTGCCAAGCCTCATTTATTTCATAAATTAATCAATTTCCACTACCCAGTTACAGAAAGATGCAACAAATTTCATCAATTAAGATAGGACACAAGGACAACACAGAAATTCCAAATTATCTGGCTTTATGAGAGCTGTTTAGATCACCGAACTGCTTGAACCTATTTTAAAAGTCCCTCCTCCTTAGAGTAAAACAGGTTATTATACAGGGAATATCTGCAATTTAAACACTGGTTAATTTCTTGCTGCTGTACTAGAAATATAACATTTATACATATACGCAGCACCCCCAGGGAGAGAGGATGAAATAATTAATCTTTACTCAGAGCTAATTTTATTTCTTGCAAGAATTATTTTCAGGTTTTGTACATTTCTTATACTTTCTTTCTGGAAGATGGAAAGCAAAATGTTTATGACTACATGAAAAGTTCAAACAACTCTGTGATGTAAAGGACTCATATACTGAGAAGCTACACAGGGCCTTAAAATATTATGAGTTTTGAAAAGGGACAAGTTGTAAGCTGATAGAAAATTATACAAAATTAGTTGTTCTCTAGAATTCTCTTTGACTAAGATCAAGGATATGAATGTTCATGGATTATAAGCTGATTTACATAACAAAATGGGCACTAATAAGTACATATTTTTACCTTTTAAAGTAAAAATATATGGAATTGTGGTAGGCAATATTATTAATGCTGATCATTAAAAGCTTTATTAGTCTTTCACTATAAGCGATACTGTGTCAGGGTAATAAGGAATTCTAAGGACTCTTTCTCTCAGCAAGAAAATATACACAGTTACTGGTAGAATAAGAGGAAATAAAGGTGTTGTAAAACTTCATTGGCAGTTTTAATAGTTTTCTCTCTATGATAATAAGCTAAATTTTGTATGTTTTTTCAAAGAACTGTTCAGTGCATTGTGATCTTTAAAAATTACATTCACCGAGGAACTCAGCAAGAGGAAGAATATTGAATATGTAACATTTACCAAAAGGGCAGAATAAGTTATTTTCAACTCCCCCCTGCTCCCAAACAGACTCCCTCCCCTCCCATCCCCCAAATCCTCAATTTTCCCAAGCAGTTTTGCTCAAACAAGGACAGAAGGGATTGAAGTGCTTATTAGTATGCGATTTCTCTAAGCACACAAATCAGATTTTTAGCAAAGATCTGTAATTTTTCTAAATCAGAGACAAGCAAAACACTTTTTGCAAGTCACTACTTTATAAAATACACAGAAATACTCATTTTATAACCTTCATAAACATTGCCTGATTTGCCTCATCAGTGCCTCCAAAACAAAATACATGAAGCTCTGAGTTATTCAAAACCAAGGTAATCATCTCTATTAAGAGAAGACTTAAGACATATGAAACCCTTTCCACTTTTAATTCATGGACCGTGGAACAAACCAGATCCATATCTCAGGGTTACAAATTGAGCAGCACAGCAATACACCTAATCAGATGCAGTGGTTTGGTCCCTCCAGCTAACACTCCTTATTATGCAGCTAATAACTATGCACACTTTAGTGCTGTAAGTTCGTTCTTGGCAGTTAAGCAGATTGCAATGATGACAGTTTTGCACAGCTGCTTTTAAACCCCTCAAACTTAGTGTTTCATTCCAGCTTCTAGAGTCCATGAGATGCTGAGCTTATTTCCTACATGAATGATATCCATCTTTATTGGAAATCAGGTATGAATGCATTCAAAGAAAGTGGTGTTGATTGTAAGTCTCATTAAGAGGCCTAATTTATGCTGAAAGCAGGGAAGAAGCATATAGCCCCAAGATGTTGCTAAACACAGAAGTGACTAAGAACAACTGCCTTAGGGAAGGGTTGCCAAAAGCAGAGAAGCTGACATCAACAAGGTCTGGAAATGGCTTTAGACTGCACGTCATTATCTATTTGAAGGCCTTATATTGCTATAGCAACCCTGAAGTTGCATAAATATCTCATCTATGACTACAACAAAGGATAGATGCGTTAAAGTAGCTTGCCTCTAATTAACAAAGGATACTTCTTTCCTATGGAAGTACAGCTTTTTCCTGTTTGAATGCTATTCCTCATACCAAGTTAAAGATGCAAGTAATAATTTCTGACATTCTGCTTTTCAAGAAAGGTCGGTTTCCTCCTATATAGAAACTAGTTTTGAGATTGGACTCAGTTTAAACCTGAGTGGGGAAGGAGCAGCATATGTAACTCACCCGAAGTTAACATCTCTCTAGAAATGCACAGATCACAAGGTTTTCCTATTGTAGGCTTCCGTGTACAGATGCAGGTAGGCATCCTGTGGCTTTGAAAAGCTGGAATTACTCCATGGAATTAGGTCTCATTACAGACAATAAATTTCTTAAAGCAGGAAGTGGGTATTTTAACTGCTAAAACCCCAAAGCATTAGATTTGGGGCTTTAGTTTTAGTTTCCAGCTTGGATCAAATATTGGTCATCCTTAAAATAGAAATCAGGTTTTTGACACATTCACTGTGTCATTAAGATAATATTTCAAAATAATATTCAGGGAAGTGTAAACCCACAATTAAAAAAAAAAGGATAAAACCCCCCACACCTTCAGTAATGATTAGTTCCTAACTGTTTTGCTGCAGCTTTTCTAAACTTGTGACATATTCCCCATTTACTGTCATTCTTCAGTGCTCGTGATTGTATGTTACCTGAAGTGATAATATCAATCTTTATATGACAGTTCAGGTTCTGTGTGGTCATTTGAAAATCCTGTTTCTGTAGTCTCTCTTAG
This sequence comes from Dromococcyx pavoninus, assembly GCA_033558185.1. Lineage (NCBI taxonomy): Eukaryota > Metazoa > Chordata > Aves > Cuculiformes > Neomorphidae > Dromococcyx > Dromococcyx pavoninus. The sequence continues at coordinate 1,215,692 of JAUMJL010000583.1, forward strand.
CAGTGGTTTCTGTAAGTTTTCACTTGTTCCTTTGCAAACAGTAGCTAGAGTTCACTCTAAAGGTACTATGCTTTAAGGATTCCATATGGAGATACACATATGTTCTAAAAAGGGGTTTGTTCCTTTAAATCAGGTAATGGAATTTATACCTACTCAGGAATAAAAATCAAAAAAGAGAAAAATAGACTAAAGATCTCTTTGAATAAGATGAGAAATTATTCAGTGTAAAGAGAGATGATGGAAATAAATTGTAGAACTTCATTCTTTACCAGTTCTTGAGCAGTTAAATGTCTAAATTTTCTCCAAGAACATATAATTTTGAGATTGTTTAAGTCTTTGATTATTTCTCTATTTCCAGGTATTAACAGGGAAGACTTTGGTCACTGGACTTATAATAAAGTTATTACTTTATTTATTTATTGAAGTTATTAATCCTGTTTTCATTTCTGAGTTAGTATGGGAATTCTGAACTATGTCTGCTGGTTGCAAATAGTAAGAACTTACTTCATGCTATTTCTCTACACAGATAATATTCCATCAGCCATATCCCTTAAATGTAATGCCGAAGGCTGAGTTTTATACAAGAAGTCTGGGTACTAAATTGCTGAAGAAAATGTCTCTTTTGAGAATTTAAGGATGGAGCAAGAATGCTGGTACTAAAATACAGCTAGTCAAAAGCACGAGGCTTGAAGAGCACAGTAAGGATGAAAAAGTAGTGAGACTATGAGATGGTGGAAGCTCTCAAACCTCAAATTCTTTTAAGGATTTCAAGACTGTTTCGTATATCGAAAAAAATTATTCCATCCACACCATAAACTGCTTGGAAGGATTGTCACGAAAAAACATAAATTGGAAAACACAATAGATTACAGAAGGGAGAGTTAGTAGAGTTTAAGAGAGTTAGCAATCCACTTAGTCCTTTTTTTCTCAGAAATCCCACCACAGTGAAACATCAAGGAATCCAGTTTGCTCCTCACTACGTTTTCTGGGTCTGAGCCCCTCTTTTATCCAACGGTGTTACAAGGATGAAAATAATCACCCAGGCCACCAGAATACATTAAAATTAAGCAATAGGGTAACTATAATATCATGTCATCCACCTTGCTCTAAACTGTTTTCTTTCTCAGAATATTCTCAGCAATCTCATGAAGACAGTCAACCCCATCTAGCTTGCCAAGTTTGAATCAGAAACAGCCTTTAAACTCCTCGTAACGGTTAGTAAGATTTATGAGACTTGTATATGTATAAACAAGTTCATTTTATTAAGATTGTAACAACCCGTGACTAAATAAAGGTTCTGGTGGCTAGGAATAGGATACTGTTTGTGGAAATACATTGAAAGTCAAACACCAGAGGATAGAAAGGAGCAATATGCAGGAAAGAAATACGCAGTTAAGCTCAGAGTATAGAGAGATGCTAATAATCAGCTCGATACACTTCGCACGCGTAAAGCGAAGACCTTACCCTGACAATGTTCCAATGTTTGGGGGGGAGGGAAGATGGGGCTTATCCCGTCGGCTGATCCCAAAAGTTTCAGTGACATTTTCCCCTCACCCCATGCTTTTTTTGTTTGCATTTTTTTTTATTGTAAATTGCATCTTTGGGGTGGAGCTGAGGCACTAAAATCATTACGTCAAACCCTGCTGACTGGTGGAGAAAAAGTTCTTGCTTTCCTTGCCAATACTTAACTGCACGGGCCCAATAGGAGTGGTTTTGGGAGGGGTTTTCCTTAGAGGTGGGGAGGAGGCGGGTAGCCTTGGGTATGGAGGTGTGTTTTAGCATTATAATGATATTACAATGATGCTTTAAAGAAAAAAGGTCAACTGGAGTGCATAGATTGTCAGAGAAACAGCTGTACCTCATCTTCTTTGGAGATAATTAGCCTTGCAGATTGCTACTGATAGCAGAGGATGGCTGTACTTATCTCCCAAGCACACGCCTCAGCCCCCACTTCATCAGGTCCTCACCACATTCCTTTCTGATGAGATGTGTGCTGCCTCTGGGTGTGCATGTTGCATCTCCATTGACTTTGCTTTTAAAGAAAAGCTGCCTTGTACTCAGAAAGCTTTTAGGGTTCCCATTTCTCCCCGTATTTAACCTCACTTCTGAATATAGCTTTATTCACACACCTACCTTTATTCCCACAAGGATGTATTTTTAAAACATGGCCATAGTAAACAAACTTTTGAAGCACAATTTTTTTTTTAGATAATAACACGTGCAATATCCTCACAAGAAACTCAGTGTTCTTACTGAGTCTGGAATGCTTTGTTCCTTTTCTTGCTTTCTATCCTATCGTCAGGCAGTTTTTCGGGTTAGGTCTTCATTTTCTCAGTGGGGTTGTTGGTCACTGATTTTTGAGATCCTAATAACTGTATACTATAATAACTGTATACAAAATCAAACTAAGTGAATATTTAGTTCCTGTGTCTTTGGATAAAGAAATACTCTTGTCTATGTATGTATATGGTGCTAATGATTACATTGTAATGTGAATTCTTGTGACTGTCTGGTGATATATCGTTAGGACTTGATGTGAGTGCTGTCTTTCTAAAAAAATTCTGAACTGATTTTTATCTTTGATGGTTAACAAAGTATTGAACCATTTTGTCTTTCAGCCTGATGTAACCAGTTCTGACTGGAACATCATCTAAAATATTACTGTATTTGCAACAGTGCTGCTTTCAAAAGCTTAACTATCACGCTTCCAAACGATACGAAGAATTAACTAGAATGCTTTGGAAGAGTGCCTGATGCTAATATAAAGTGAGAAAAAATGAGAAATTGCAATCAGGAATGACCTGCTATTGATACAGAGTTCAAGTTTTCTCATAATTTTTTTTAACCAGATTAAGAGTCTGACTTCCAAAATCTAAAAAATAAACCATTTCTATTACGTCTTTCATACCTCTTTTCCCTGCCAGTGACAACACCAATTGTCGAGTTACTCACATAGCACTCTCCCCAAGTGTCCATGAAAGTAGGTGGGTCTTACAACACTTAATTAAATAAAAAAGCTCGAGTCAGGGGGAAAAAAGCATTTTTGATGAGAGGTCCGCATAGATAACTGCTGTCATAATCAATATTTTTTTTGCTAGTGTTTAATCTCGTGGGAGTGTTGTCCAAAAGTCTTTCAGAATTACCTGGTACATAAAGATAACACTTAACTCACAGCTCTGATTTTGTCTACCAATAAAACTTCAAATTTCTCCTGAAGTCATGTCATTTCTGTTTTCATTTTTATAATTCAGCACTCTAACCACACAGCACAGTCACAGACCTAGCAAGCGTCATAAAGGTTTTCTGGCACCCAGTTAGTTGCTTGCCTACATTTGGTAAAATATTTCTAATATGTTTGATAGGGAAAAGGCTTTTTCATGTATCTTTTAAATTAGGACCAAAGAGATGCTGGGTTCTAGTCTTACCTTCCATTGCTTGTTTCTGTGAGCAGTTCACAGATCCCCTTTGGTGATTGGTAGAATAATGAACTCGTGTTGTACCGCATTTAGCTGGGCTGTGAGCAGAACCCTGAGTACTGATGTCTCGTTGCTGGATATACAACTGGTGAAGCCAAATTGATACACTTGAGAGTGCTTGCTGTAACCAGGCCTTTTTGCTACTAAAATAGTTCCTAGATTCTGGACACCAAGTGTCGTCCGACTTCACAAATAGCTGTGCGTTCCTCCAGCAAAATTAACTGTGTGCTACTTTCTTGGGGCCAGCATACATATCCCCAGCCTCTTTCAGTCAGATAATTTAGATTCAAATTTAAGTGGCTGTGCAAGAAGGCAGATGAAAAAAACCATTTTTTAAAAACCCCATGCTAGTACATCACACAGTTTCTCTGCACACTTGAAAGGAAGGCAAATCTGCTGAACTGGATCTCAGTGTAAGACTTGTGTCTTAGACTATTAACACTGAAAGGAAAGGCACATAATACGAGCAGAAAATACCAAGGAGTTTAAAAAATGATGTGGGCTGAAGCAGAAAATACTTCTGTCACATGAAAGTTAATGGACAAATGTGTCTCACCATTTCAGTGAATGTTAACTGCTGTTCATCTATGTAGAGGCCATCACAAGCCACAAAACAGGAAATGCAAGAGGAAGTTGACACTAAGAGGTAAATACTTCTGTTAAAATCTGAGAGGATATTTAAATTTCTTGACACTGCTGGCATCACAAGCATTTTCTGTTCCTCAAATCAAGAAGGGTCACTAGTCAAAACTGAGATTAAAGAGATACTGTTCATCACACTTGACCTCTGTCTTGCATCTAGTTAAATCAAGGTTCTAGAAATTCCACAGTAGTTCTGAAATGCTTTCATTACACCTGTCTAACCAATCTATTGCCAGTGGTGTTTAAAGATAGGATTAATTTTGTGAAAGTTAACGAATGACAGAAAATGAAGAGCTCAATAAATCTTCAGTTTATTGTGCTAGGGCAAAAGATTAGAGTATTTCTGAGCATCATTCTGTTGCAGTTTAGTTTTATAGAGAATGTTACTTTCTTTTTGTAGCTATAGTTGAATTCCAGACTATCATTCTCTTTATTTTCAGAAGAACAGGTTTTCTTGAGAAGCCAAATGTTTTTTCTTTTTTTTCCAGGATACAATGTTTCTTAGAGCTTTCCTGAAGATCAAAGAACTGTGTAAGTATTGCAATTTGAAGACTAGCAAGACACCACAGTGGGTTTTTTTTTTAATGCATCTTTAGTTCTGAGTTGAATCAACACTCAAAAATAGATTGCCTTACAACACACCTGCATTAGTTTGTTCTGTTGGCCTGGCTGAGAAGAAAACCTTCTTAGCATTTGTACGATTGTCCTGGAGATGACATAAAAGGAGTTATTTTTAGGAGCACAAAAATGTCATAAATTAGACAAAAAATCTACAATCTTGCAAGTTGTGCAATGCTGTGAAGTAAAGCATGTGAAGTGCTGTAAAGTAGTGCCAAAACTAGGATTACTGATGCCCAATTTCCACTTAGATTTACACATTTTAATATGTTTTTAAAATCTGTGATCATATTTACAATATCCTGGCCTTATTCAGTGCACAAAATGAGCAGAGCCCACTTAGTGATCAGCTCTTCAAAAATTTGTTTCATTTTCACAGCTCAGTAGGTGGCCTGTGTGTTATAGTGCAGTACCTTGGCAATATAAGCAAGCACTGCTCTTTGCATCTGTGGCTATGTGATTCTGCCCTCCCTTCTGCTAACACTTGCCCATAGCTTATCAAAGAGTTAAGCCAGCAAGGAGCAAGCATCTTTTACCTTGCAGGGTTGGTTTTCATCTGTTGTGCCATCTGTGGGGCTTCATGATAATGAGAGTGGGCACAAGGGAGAATGCAGGATGTGGAGCACTAACGTGTTTGTATTTGGTTGAACTGACTCAGGTGACTCCCTTGGAATTGATCTACTCCACATTATTTGTAACCTACTCTAAAATGGATCCATTTCTATTAAGCTTTTCTTTTACAAGTGAATTGGGGGCAGAATCCAGTTTGTTTGGAAGCTATTCTATTGCCATAAATGTGATATCATCTTTTCTCTTTGGTGTTTATAACACATGAAGCTGGGGTTTTCCACACAGCCTTACCCTTAACGAATAGTCTTAGTTTGTTCTCTGGACATTGATTTCCTCTGAGCAAAATGAGGAAGAAGTGTGAAAAGGAAACCACCATAAACCACTTGACTCTAAAATGCAACGTGTGTTTGATCATTGCTACCAAATCCTGTAAAGGCATAATTTGGTTTCAGCAGGTTCCCGTTCTCTTCTGTGCTGCCTGACTTTGTCCTATACTAACTGCTCTGCATGCTTCTTAGTTGGCTTGGGTGGGAGAATCACAGCTGTTCCTAGACACTACTGATAATAAAGACACTGACTAGTACTCCCAGAAGTAGTGGAATAGGTCACCATATTCATCTTCTGTATTTTACTTTGGGCTAAAACAAGTTTAGGCTTCACTTGCATGTGAATTAGGACTAACTTTCAAGCAGGCTGTAATTCTGGATGGCAAAAAGTTGCCACTCTACTTCTGATCTTGACACCTGTCTTTGATTAAAATAGGTTTCAGTAGTTTAGAAGTAACTTATTATTTTAGATCGAGGCAGATCAAGTCTTATCACTGTAGATTTTCACTTTTGGGTGCTTAAGCTTTCTGCACAATGTAGAGATATTCACTTAATAATTAACAGAAATTCTTGTGAGCAGCGCACCAAGTGTTGCCTAAACTTCTTCACTCTCTCCACACAGTTAAGTTTCTTTGTAGAATAAGAGCTTTTCTACAAAACTGTGTTGGGAAGTTGTTACCTTTTAGCCCATTATCCTGGAGGGAAATCTATGTTTAATGCCCAAGGGACTTACTTGCAAGGCAGGATATTTGGAGTGCTACTCTGAGTCGGTCCTATTTGAGCTATTAATATTTCAATGTCTGTGGATTCTTATTCATGGGCTACTGAAAGAGATTCTTGCTTTTTAATTGCCCAAAGTGTCAATGGAAGCATAGTTGCCTATGGACATTTACCAGTGGCTGAGAGGAAATTCATGTCACGTGAATGAATACGGTCATAAATTTTGGGCACGGATACATAAATTCCTTTCATCACTGTCTATGACATCTATTAGATTTAACTAGGCTGTTCTGCACAAACATCTGAGTCCACTGTCCCTTATAGAGGTCCAACCTATAGACTGTCTTGCTTACCACCTTCAAAGTTACTGTTCTAGATCCTACACAGAACTGATAATTTGCTATTTTTCTTCTCACTTCTCATTCGTGGAGTTCACCACGACTTTAGTTCATTGTCATTCCTCCTCCCCAGTCCTTTCAACTGTTCTCACTCTTCTCCCTTTCCACCTTAAGTCGTATTGAGTGTACCAAACAAAAAAGAATACATCTGTAAGTGATTATTTTGATCCCTTCTCAAGGCTATTCGTCCTTACCTTTTATACTGGTGATGAGCAATTGGGTTTTTGTAAGATACTGAGAGTCAATAACTTTGACAGAACAAGTAGCTTATTGTCTTTTATTATGTGACACTCAACTGAGAACAGGACTTTACTAGTATGTGCCTAAGGCTTACGGTGTCCTCTGATATATCATCAATAGCTAGATTGGGAGGGTTGATTCTACTTTTTTCCAGGAAGAAAATGTGGAGATTAGTAGATGACTGAGTTAGATACAACTAACTTACCTTACTTCTCTCTCCCAACTTTTTTGTTGTAAAAATGGAGGCCTTTTTTCAGGAGATATTGAGAGGCCCAGGCCACAAATCTATTCTGCCTTCAATCACAATTACTTCTGTCCATTAACTAGATACTTTCCTGCCCTAACAGAAAAGCACATGCACAAGTGCCAGCATCTTGCCTTTTCAAAATGGAAACAGAGACATCTGAGCACGCTGCTGCACCTTCAGTTCCTCTGTCTGCAATTTGAGAAGATGATAAGTTAGCTTAGCTATGCTTTGAGCAGGGAGTTGGAGAGATGACCACCAGAGATAACTTCCAATCTAAATTTTTTTACCATTCTCAGATATATCAAACTACAGGAAAGCAGGGAGAGAGAGAGTGAATAAACATTAAATCTATGAATCTCAGTCAACTCTGGTTACTAATAAGTTTGGGGTTTTTTTTCTTTTGTGTAGCAGTCTGCATGGGGATATTCTAGTTCATGTAGATTGTGTGACATCAACATTGGCTCAATCCGAACCCTTTCCACAAACAACACTCTTATATCTCTCTTTTGAATTTCTATAACCTTTAGTTGGATGAAAATGGAGGTCAAGATGCACATTCTGGAGCCTCCCAGCACTCAAGATTTGTCATTGGAATATATTTTGATTACTCACATCAGCTCTGCTGTAGCAAACTTTAGTGTAATCTTATTAGCCAATTAGCCAGTGCAGTGGTTTTGGTTTTGGATATCCAAACAATAGAGGCAAACAGTCTCAGGATGTGTTTGAAAGACCTTGACTTGTGAATGTATGACTTCAAGACTGCCATATATTCCTGATATTGGGCTACTTCTGAATCCTGGGTGCTTGAGATCAAGAACTAAAAGTGTCTGAGTTAACTTTGTGTTTTTAGAATGGCTTTGCTATAATGATGTAAGCTGTTTAGTATTCCTAACAGGTAGACTGCACACACATAAATGTGATGCCTCATCTGCCAGGTGCTGGAGTGAAGACATGGGCAAATATTTGTGTTGCCCTGTTTGCTAATGTGAGCCATCATGGTACTAGTTGTCAGTTGTACAGGGTGACCATACCAGGCCCTTTTATTTCTCACAGATTTGAAACTTCCCAACTGTGTGAACAGCCACTCCATGCCCCAGCCAAGGTGCTCATCACTGTTGAATGTGGAGAGGATAATGGGATGGCACAAGATATCTATATACAGCAGGAGAGCATCTGTGTAAGGCAATGATGGCTTTAGGAGGCTCTCCTGAATGAATCTGGAAATATAGATTATATGAATGGATGCTTACAGGGGGATTGTAAATTAAGCTTGGCATAAAGCCATAAAGATGTATTGAAGTGTGTCCCATGAATATCAGACATATATGTCCTGCAGTCTCTCTACAGACTTTCAGTTAGGTGAGGACTCTCGTTAGCCCTGAGTAATATAACTTTTCCAAGAATAAAGGTTGACCCAGCTGACCCTGGGAAATAACCTTTTATAGTAAACTGGAAATATAAACCCGGGTCTCACAATATTATATTATATAATTATATCCATTTAGTGTAGTGTCTTTTGAAGGTAGCTATCTAGTAATTTAATACTCTATTTGTCAGCAGAGAAACATACATTTCCAACACGGACTCTTGATTAAATCTTAAAATAATGTGAAGTTCAACCTCCGTAATTACTGCCTGATAAAATATAAATAAATGTATTGTTTAAAGTATGCAGTAGACAAATATACAGGCAAAAGACTTCAGATATTATGGTTATATAGTTTGCAAAGAACATTAGCATTTATTGATAATTCCTATCATTGCTGCTGTTATTTTATATTAAAGATTCTTTAATTATATGAATGCCAGAAGGGTAAATTCACAAAAAAAGGAAAATCACTTCACTTATAACTTAGTGGGATAACAATGTCTAGAACATATTTTAAAGAAACCACGACAGACATCTTTCATTCAGCAGTTTGCCACAACAGGTAATTACTTCCTCTAATACGCAATGAAATAAAGGTCAGATCATTCGTTTGTCTGCATTTACTTCGCACAGTTCTACCAGTAAAATAGGATGTTTTCTGTTAGCATTGCTCCAGGTGTCCTGGTAACAATAGCACCAAAATAAGGACCAGATTTTGTCTAGGTGAAATTCACTCCTCCTGTATAAAGCTCTACATCTAGAATTGACAAAGAAAAAAAGCTCAAGTAAAATGTGGAAGCTACTAAATTTATGTGTAAGCAACAGACTGCAGTCTGTACAGGAGCTTACAGGAGGCAGGTACTTGGTTTCCACTGAAACTCAAAAGGAGGTGAGCACCTTTCTTTGTCCTTAAAGCTGTTTTGAAAATTCCATCCCTGTAAGTTGTAACAGCTGCCCATTATTTGCTTCGGGACTGTATGTAGAGATAGATAGATAGATAGATAGATAGATAGATAGATAGATAGATAGATAGATAGATAGATAGATAGATAGATGGATGGATGAATAGTGTTTGGGTATTCACTATGCAAGTGAAAAGAAGAGCACAGAGCATGTAGCTTCTCACCTGTGAAGAAGCAGAAGCCTTGCTGAGCCATAGTGATTATTAGACAGGCTACTTGATATTCCTCATAGACCACACTTGACTTGTGCCCTTAAGTGATCTTCAGCTCAGCCAGAAAGACAAGGGGCTGTGAGCTAATTGTTGGCAAACTTTGAACCATGTGGGGTTCAAGTGGAAGGAAGTCAGTTGTATGTGCACTGGATGTTCCATGTAACTGGAAGGTGGCTTGTATTGAGGTATGTTTTCTTTGGCTATTTTTTCCTGGAATGTGCAATTACAAAAAATAAAATATTTACATCACTACAAATGAAATTTCAGTGATAGCTTTCTGTGTCAGAAGATGGAATATTCCTGTGTGCAACAGGTGGATTATTTTCCTTGGGGATCAGATACAAAACTGTTTTCAATACAGAGAACAATGAACTGATTACTACAGCTATATACTTTCTGATCAAGAAGTTTCCCTGTCTTCAGTGGTGATGCTTGTCCCATAGTTCCCATATCAGATGTGTGCCATGCTTCACAGTAGTTGCTAACCAGTCGGATCCCATTTGCAGTTGAACCATGCCATATTACTTTTTGAGGCCTGAAAGGTAATATTCAGAGGTTATTTCCTGAAAAAGTCTCTTTATTGCTTTATTCAGTGACACACCTCTACGTGTGGTGACCTGTATTTCTGCTTTCCTTCTGCTTGAAGCAAACAGTGGGTAGGGAAAGATGAAGACAGAAAGGAGAGGAAGAAGAGCACAACCTGATATCCCTTTCATATGCTAACAGAAAAGGAAGAGAAAGATAGCATAAAGAAAAGAATTCTTTTTTTTATATTTCTAGTAGCCCAAGATATTGCTACTTGTACTACCTGGCTAAAATAAATGTCATGTAAAACTTATAAATGGTAATGTAAACTCACCAAGATGGATCGGTCATGATGTTCCTCCCATCAAAGGAGTATATTGGAACATGAATGTTGAATTGTCCACCGTTTCCAATAAATATAGCTTCCCAGTTATTGAAAAGTGTTTCTCCCTGTTAAAATTTCAGTCACTTTTATAAATGGAACAAATCCAAAATCCATGTCATACCTCTTACAGACTTATCTATGCATCTAAAATCTTATCTGTATTTAAGAACACTCATGATTCCAGCTTTCATATCAGTTTCTGCATGATGTTCCTGTACAAACTTGTCTTACCTATTGTCTGCATGCTAATAGCTCTCTGATCCACACCTTTGCCTCACAGTTGTATCTCTATTCTGTTGTCACTCCACATACCCAGCTTGATCATCTCCATTTCCACTGTCCCTTTCTTCCTAACTGTCTAAGGAGTTGTTTGAAAAATTGCTTATATCTATATTGCTGTATCTATAGTGAAAATATAGAGATAGTTTGTATTGGAACTTCTCTGGAGGTCAGAGTTTTGTGAAAATTGTTGCAAATGTTCAAAAGCTTTGCATCAGGCTGCCTCTCAAACTGCTTTTGGGTTTTTCCAGTCAAAGTTGAAACAGTATTGTCTTTAAAAAATTGTCTCCAAGACTCTTGTGTTTGCATGCACTTCAGAGTAGCATCCATTCAGCATGTTCCAAAGATCATGTGTTATTCCTGTAGGTTTCTTTGGTCATTTGTTCTGGGACTCAGCCAATGCTAAAGAGAGATGGTTTGTTTTCCCGAATTTTAGAATGTGTCTGTTTATATGAGACCACAAAATGACTCATGCTCTAGACTCAGTTTCATTGAGGTAAATCAAGCATCATTCCTAAGCGTGGAATTTGCTTTTGTCTTTAGAAACAAGAAAAACAGGCATTTTATGTGTGACCATTGCAGAAGGTAGAACATAATAGAAAAATAGGCATTTTATGTGTGACCATTGCAGAAGGTAGAACATAATAGAAAAATAGGCATTTTATGTGTGACCATTGCAGAAGGTAGAACATAATAGAAAAATAGGCATTTTATGTGTGACCATTGCAGAAAGTAGAACATAATAGATATCTCTGAGAAATGATAATGCATTTTTCCTGCCAATATAAAAAACATCCATAAAGCTGAATATCATACTGTTTCTTTGTCAGTAGTCTGTTTGCAGTAGGCTATTCTCATAACTTTCTTTCCAGCATCAGCTTTAGGATATTGAAAAAAGCAGCTCTTGAAAATGCAAAGGAAATGTGAGACAGTCTGTAACTTTCTTTTTCACTGCTTTTTTGTTTCTTGAATCTGTCTCTGAAATATGAAGCAAAGTTGCTTCTTCGTAAGATGCAATTTGAGCTGAATTTTTCTGCTTTTGGTGTTTTGGGGCACCTATAGCCTATGTTAATATTACAAGCACTAAGCACTCATTTGTACCTTTAGATTGACTATTGGTAAATGGTAACGGTCTGTTTTTCTGACAACTGTGGCCAGATCTTGCAAATGTGATGAGAGGAAGGCTCTATAGGTAGACTTCAAACCTGCTAGTTGGGCCTGTTGAAAACACTGAAAATCTGCTCGCATGTCACCAGAATATGGCAAGTTTAAAGCCACCAGATGCAGCTGGAGAAAAAAAGAAGAAAAGCTACTGGGTTTTTTTAATGTTTATAACACTAGGAAGACATGCATTGGAAACAAATTCAGCTTCCCCCCCCCCGCACAAGAACTAGTACCTTCTATGCGATTCCTATAAATTAAAATTCTTTTAAAGGCAGCTAATATTTTTAAGCAGAAGTTTTCACACAAATAAAATCCCAAATACTACAAGCATGAGAATAAATAATAGGAAATGAGCAAATACAAGAAGTAGCATTCTTAAACTGAACAGTACATATGCAAGAACAAATCCGCATTCTTGGGTTTAGTTGGTTGTCTTGGGTTTTGGTTTTATTTTTTAAACTGTAACTCAGTTACCTTGCTTTCTTTGTCTATATATTTAAAGTATTATAATCAGAAGCTTAGATTCTAAAGTGTCTAAATAAAACAAATGTCATCATGAAGACATAAATTAATCTAATGAACGCTTTAATGATTTAATTGTATCACCGTTAATTTAAAAATTACTGTGTATTATAGGTACAATCACTAAGAGGTATTCTTAACTATTTCTTTTTCTTTCAGATGGAAAGGGGCTAGGATGATGAAAATAGATCTGGAAGAAACAATTCAACATTTTCTCTGAGATGTCTAAACCAGTTAAAGAAATGCATTTGTAAATTTCTAAAGTAAAATCTATGAATTCGCAGAGGAGATATCGCAAATATTCCTCAAGATGCAAACTGTCATATTTCAAACCACTTCTATGCTTACTCATACTTACTGCTGGTTTTCCACTGTTCATATTTGACATTGGACTCAGTGCTGGAAGAGGCTGAAATCCCTGTTATTTTAATACATGCAAACAGATATGTTAAACACGTTACTCAGATCAGAATTTTAGGCACTCAGTAATTTTCTAAATAAAGCAAACATTTAACACTAAAGAATCTGAAACGGTCCTGCCTCTGAAAAAATAAACCAAAACCATGTAGCCAGAATATTTTATTGACATATCATTAATCTGGTGTGTCATGTGAATAAATGTTTGAAAGCTGTCCCAGCTAGAGTTCCTTTGCTAGACCTGAGTGTACCCATTCCACAGGGCTCAGTCAGCACTGGTGTCTGTGCCAGATTGCACATGGAGTCCTGCGTGGAAGCAACCTGCACTTGGCAGTAGCAGAAGTCCAATTCCAGAAAATTAAAACTGAAAGGGTAAGGAGGACATGGAAGCAGAAAATGTAGTTGGTGATAATATACCTCAAGGCCTCAGTAATTCCTTCTCTTAAGCAATTGGTGTGTAAAGGTCAGAAGGCTGATGATCTTCAGAGCTGTTTCAGGAATAGCCAAGTTTTCTTCTCTAGTTATGGTAACACACCACTGACTGTACCAGTTGGTAAACTTTTGTTTTTCCTTCTGTAGGCAGGCTGCTTTTTTTTCTGCTTTTTGTAGTTGCTGCTTTGGCTCTGCACTGTTTGGAGTCTCAGAAGAGGACAGAAACAGATGACTGGCTAGTGCAAACTGATTTTCAAGCTTATGCAGTGTTAGGATGCCTATTTTGAACTGACACGTCTCAGTAGAAAATCATGTTGTGCAGGGATCTGCCTGCAACCTCTGCCAAGTGCATCACCTGTTTGTGCATGTTCAGACTCAGTTTTCCACAATCTAATACTTTGTACTTACATGACTTGTTATAGCTGGAGGAGGAAGGTTGTCAGCAGGAATAGGAATTAGCTCACCAAGCTGAAAGAATCATGAAGAAAAAGCAAACGAAACCATATCACTGGGAGCTTCTGAACTAAAAGAAAGGAATCTTTGCACTCATACTTCTCCAATCCTGGAAGAAGTATCTGCAACATCTCCGTTTTGAGTGAGGGAGTTGAAAAGGATTAGGACATAGCGTAAAAGTACCTGCAATTTTCTCCATCCATTTCGAACACGGATAAAAACCTCACTGCTTTCACTCAGATAGATTAGTGCACCTTCTGCTACGAAATGAACTCTTTCCAACATACCCTCAATGTTTTGGAATGTCGTAACCTGTCAAGTAGGAAAATGAAGCATATTCCATCAGACTCACTAAACATGTTTTAAGTTAATTTGTTAAATTGAAGTCTTATTTGAACACATAAATGTCAAGGCTTCTTCCACAGAAAATACTCACAAAGTCAGTTTTATATAATTTCACACAAAAAAGGTTTAGTAATCTTGCTGCTTTGGCATATCAGCATCATAGTTCTGTGGATTTCAGTAGAACTACACCTATAGTTACTTTTGCAAAAAGTGAAGGTCATTGCATCTGTGTGGCTTATCATACCAGATCAAAATGGAAGAGTTAGAAGAGATTTGATAAGGCTTATAAATATCACACACAGTTCTAGATATGCTTGCTTCTGTTATATTTGTCTTAGTGTTATTGTCATCTCCTTTCTTTAAGGGTGTTTTCTTCCATCCCTTTCATTATGTTTCCAGATACCGTTAATCTACACAGCAAGTATTTTTAAATATGTTTTCAATAGATAATCAGGAGAGTTAAACTGATGTCTGTCAGACGTGACCATCTATTCCATCTGTCTTTTTCACCAGAAGTCCTCTCTAATATGGGTTGCATCTATAATCTGTTTGATAATTGCAAGTAGTATAAAATCAGGAGCAAGATTCTTGAGAATCTCATTTCTTGACACTTGAATGTAATTTTTTTTCTCATTTCTTCGGTGTCATAAGGCATATTAATACTTTATGAATCATACAGACCATACTATAGATTTGCACATTATTTTCTAATGTTGTTTTTTACATAAGTAGTCTTGGATCTCTTATCTAAGACAGCAGCTCCCAGCCTGTAACTACAGTCTTGTACCTTGGTGCATCAGTCTTGAACATCTCTTTCTCCCCTTTTCTGACCTGTAATTACCGTCAGGTCCTGAATTTCTATGAGAAAAGGCAATTAGCAGAGGTGTGACACTATGGTGGGAATCATAGAATGGTTTAGTTTGGAAGGGACCTTAAATACCATCCAGTTCCCACACCCCTGCCATGGGCAAGGACACCACCCATCAGACCAGGCTGCTCAAGGCCCCATCCAACCTGACCTTGAACACTTCCAGGCAGGTGGCATCCGCGGCTTCCCTGGAAAACCTGTGCCAGTGCCTCACCACCCTCATCGTGAAGAATTTCTTCCCAATGTCTAATCTAAATCTTCCCCCTTCCAGTTTAAAGCCATTCCTCCTCGTCCTATCACTACATGAACTTGTAAAAAGTCCTTCCCCAGCTTTCTTGTAGCCCCTTCAGGTACAGGAAGGCCACTGTAAGGTCTCCCTGGAGCCTTCTCTTCTCTCAGCCTGTCCTCACAGCAGAGGTGCTTCAGCCCTCTGATCATCTTCGTATCCATCCTCTGGACCCACTCCTACAGTTCCATATCCTTATGTTGGGGAATCCAGAACTGGACACAACACTCCAGGCAGGGTCTCACAAGAGCAGAGTAGAGGGTGAGAATCACCTCCCTCAATCTGCTGGCAATGCTTCTTTTGGTGCAGCCCAGGACACGGTTGGCCTTCTGGGCTGTGAGCGCACACTGCTGGCTCGTGTCGAGCTTCTCATCAACCAGCACCCCCAAGTCCTTCTCTGCGGGCAGCTCCCAATCACATCATCCCCCATCCTGTATTGAAACTGCAGATTGCCCCAACCCAGGTGTAGGACATTGCACTTGGCCTTGTTGAACCTCATGAAGCTCACACAAGCCCACTTATCCAGCTTGATATCCCATCCTTCTGGTGTGACTGCTGTCCCACTCAGCTTGGTGCCATCCACAAACTTGCTGAGGGTGCACTCGATCTCACTGTCTGTATCATCAGTGAAAATATTAAACAGCACTGATCCCAGTGAGGGACACTGCTTGTCACAGGTCTCCACCTGGACATCGAGTCTGAAAGTCTGCTTGTTTACTAGTGCATTCTCAAATGATTGCCAAAGATAGCCACCAAATTTGTTTTTCTATCATAATGCAAGAATGTGGAAAAGAAAAACAAATTGCAATGAACCCCCCTTTTCAGAAACTACAAGTATTTAATTTAGAAATTAAGAAAACAGAAATCTTAGCTGGCATTTTTACTTCTTGGATGTCGGTGATAGCATTCTAATTTGATTCAAGCAGTAAGAAAAGGAAACAAATTTATGTGTATTCTCTGGCACAATTTTTTTTTATATTTGATAGGGAAATCTACAATTTTCTTCTTAGACTCAAATGACCTACATTACTGGGTTTTAATCCAGTAATGTAGAGTTTTTTTCATGGAAACTGTGCATTCAGTAGTTATTCTAGTATCTTAGCATGCCATAGTCTTTCAGAGATACTGCTTTGAACATGGAACATACCCCTTTCCATTACTTTAGCATGTCATCAATCTTTGCATTTCTTTTTGAATAGGCTATTACTAACAAGGCAATGGACAGACTTCTCATCATTTTCCCAGCTATATTGATTCCCTGATGAAAAATTATGAGGTTCAGCAAACCAGAAATCATTCTAATAAATAAAAAGGCAGGATGGAGCTTTCCCTCATTTCTCAGTGCTATCAACGACCACCAAAAGATATGAAGGAAGGTTTCAATGGCACACTTCCTTATTTTGCTGTCTTACCAGATTCCTGCTTGCAGGTAACCCTGGCTCTCCAGGAGGGCCTGGTGACCCTGGCACTGCAGCTGCTAAAATAAAACAAGCATACAATACATGTTGAAGGTCATCCTTTTTTGAGAGAGGAAAGTGACATAAAGAAAGAATTTAATGGTGGTGTAGGAGCAGTGGGAGCTTTAAATAGTCAAGTTCTGAATAGCTGTGTTTGAGCCAACTAGAGACAAGGTGTTCCTAGGATTTTTTTTTTTAAAACAATGGTGAAACTTAGTCTTTTCTCTGTTATTTGGGAGGTCAAAGTCAACAGCTTGCAATCTGTGGTAGATGTTCTGTAAATGAAGAACCAGATCGACTTAAATTGATCAGAATTCTCTTCTAATGATGTGCATCATCAGATGGAAGAACTTTTTAGCTCCTGCCTGTATAGTCTTTGAAGGAGTCATTATATCTATTGCTCTAAAAGTAAACAAAACTGAACTTTTCCTTAGATAAAGAATTTCACATGTATAAGCTCATCTTATGTTTAAAAGCAACGAAGAATTCCCCAGTCATATGAACTTCAACTTCTAAGACTGCAGTCCACAACATCCTGTGTCTACTCCAAAACAGGATTTCTTTACCTTGAGCTGAAAGTCTCTGTTTTCTGGAGTAAAACCTACTTTCTTTTAATGAAGGAAAGATATGGAAGACTGAAAGCGAGTATCTTGTGCAAATACGTATCATGATAATGGAAATCTGAAGCTGTTTAGAAGAAAGAGCTTTTACACATGAAGTCTGCTGTGCACCGTGGTGTGTCCCAGCAGCGCTCTGTAGCTGAGATCTGGGCAGAGCTTGTCTTAACCATAAGTAGAAACTCTTCTGCTACTGGGAAAGAGAGAGATGCAAAGTGAGAGTAAGAGAACAAGTATTCAGGAGCGTACCGATAGTTTACGGCTGGGAGGGAATACAAAAGGCTCAGAAATATGGTCAGGAACAGAAAGGCATGATGAGAGCTCGTATGATATGGAAGAAGAAGATGATCTAATAATTGGTGGATAGTTGCCAAACTACCTGAGCATGGCAAAGTCTGGCATGCCCTGGCACACTGGTGAATCTGGAGCATGAAGTGTACACAAAACTTGAAAATGGTGTTCAGCTGCTCTTAGCAATTCAAATAGGGGTATAACCCAAAATACAGACAGAATGGCTTTTCAAAATCAAGGACAAATGGAGGAATGAAAGAGTACTCTCTCAAATCACTCTTCGGAGTAGTTTTGGTGAGTACATTTGGAAACTCTCCCCACAATGACCAAAGCCCACTCATCCACAGCTTACTGGATACACCAGCCAAACAAACTGATGAAGAGTAACAGAAGATAAACTAAGAGAGTGCACCTTCTGCCTTCATAATTTTCAAAGGAATCAGGATCACAGTGATCTTCATTCAAAGTGGAGCTATACAATCCCTTCCACCCCCACAAATGCATTCAGTGAAGAAAAAAGTATTTACTATGTTCTCTTTTATTGCATCTTCAGATATAACCGGATACGTTCAGTACATTCAGAGTGGAAGTCTGAAGTAGTTTGATAGTCTGCATAAAAGATTGTAAGATACATTTAAAAAAAATGATTGGAACCATTGAAGAGTCAGTAAAGGCTAACCTTGAGAGCATGGCTGCATTCCAGAGTGTGCTTTTTACTATCTCTAATTCCTCAATCAAAATCTTGAATAGAGAGGCTGCAGTTATGCACCAACAAAGCAAATTCTAGCGTTCAAAAATATCTGGTTTTGTGAAACTCAGAAGAGTCTTGAATTCGTCTTTTACAAATTGAAGAATCTACACTCTGAAGCATTTACCAGGATCCTCCAGAGTAGTTTCTTCAAGTCAGTGTCAGGAGAAAGGGATTCAGTTTTCCAAAATGTTCAGAGCTATTTATCTGCAGATAAGCCATTCATTCTTCTTTCTCCACGTTACAATACGTGAGCCCCGTGTTACAGTAAGAGACATGAAAGCGATAACTGTGCCTTGAGGATAGGAAATAAAGGTCTGTGTTCATAACATTTAGTAAAATGGACATCCATCAGTGTCCTGCCTAAAGAAGCTTCTTACAAAGTAAGGAGGAAAACGTGTAGGAGGATGATGAAGACTGATGACAGAGAGGATAAGTGAAAGTACAGGAATGGAGTAGTAATAATAACTTGTTTTGTCTGGCTGTGTCTCTTAGCTACTATTCAGAAATGCTTAATATGAATTACACAGGAAAGGCCTGAAGGACTTTCTGGGTGTTGAGGCTCTGTCCATATTATGATCGAGGTACAGCCTGTGTTCCAATGTTGAATATATTAAGATTTTCTTTTTTCTCAAATATTCTTCAGAGAATGAGCACTTCTGATAGATAATTAATAATATTTACTGGATGACAGATTGGAAGTCTAACCTTGCCCCTGGGCAGCTTTATAAACCAATCTGACTAGATTCAAGCAATAGCTGGAGAGAACAAATTGGAGACAGAGAGGTCTCCTCCCTAAACTAGCATACTGGAGGCACAGGTCTTGCAGGGAATTGAACTGATCATTAGTTCTCAGAAATGGAGACCTGTATTAGTTAGTCCTGCCCAAATTTTAGGCAGGAGAGATCTGCATTGTCACCTCTCTATTCAGTATTTCTGTTATTACACCATCTTCAGCTGTGATTAAGAAATACTTTGCTCTGGTTTTACCTGTCTGCTGGTCACAGTCTGCAGAGGGAGGAGGAATCAGAATCTACACATCTTTTAAGCACCTCCAGAGATGGTGACTCAACTACTTTGCTGGGCAGCCTGCTCCAGTGCTTGACAATTTCTGCGAAGAAATTTTTCCTAATATCCAATCTAAACCTCCTCTGGCACAACCTCAGGCCATTTCCTCTTGTCGTCTCACTCGTTTACTTGGGAGATGAGGTGAACACTCACCTCACTGCAACCTCCTTTCAGGTGGTTATAGAGAGCGATAAGGTCTCCCCTCAGGCCCAGATTCCTCTGTAGACCCTTTCTACCCTCTAGCAAATCAACACTCCTACACAATTTGGTCTCATCTGCAAACTTACTGAGGGTGCACTCGATCCCCTCGTCTAGATCATTGATATTCAACAGAACAGTCCCTGGTACTGAGCCCCGGGGAATTCCACTTGTGACTGGCTGCCAACTGAATTCAACTTCATTCATAACAAGAAGTGCATCTTGGACCACATTAACATCTTCCCAAATTAAGCCAGCTGCTCAGTTTCATAGACTTTACCAAGCTCACAAGGCTGTCCGTCTCCGTTGTGCAGACTTCCTCCCAGACACACCCACATAAGATTCTTCATGCAATAATGCTCCCATGACATGAGTAAGTGAAAACTGTTTGCAGAGAAATTGCTCCCAGTTTCAGCTCACGCTCCAAACAAATCAGTGGAGGGCAGGAGGAGAGAGGGGAGGTATGTAAAGGAAGTGGCAGTGTGGGGGGGGTTGTGGGTGCATGTCTATGCACTCACATATACAATGAAAAGAAAAAACACATCCTCTTACCTGAGCCATATATTGCAGGGGGTCCTGGTGGGCCTGGTGGACCAGGTGGGCCAGGAGGTCCAGTTTTTCCATAACCCGGTAAGCCAGGTAGGCCAGGTAACCCTGGAGGTCCTCTGGGTCCGACAACTGAATCTCCTTTTGGTCCCTATCAGGGATAAAATGTATTTCTTTGAATGTATGAGTTTCACTGCTACAGAGCCTTCTTCTCTGGTGGCCTGTCACCACAGCACTGCTTAGACATAAATCTGTACATAATTTTCTCCACGAAGGCGTGGATATTAATGCAACAATTTGACCGTGTACTAAACTAAATTCAAGAATTTAAGTTTCAGAAAGCTTTGCAAAAGTTCTCACACCTATTCCTAAGTAGCTGGTATCTGCAAGACTCTCAACAGTACTCTCAAAGTCCTGGATACCAACTCTGTTTATGAAAGATTACTCACTTTGATGTGCTTATAAGATAAGAATTTGTCTGAAGATCCATAGTGTAAAGCTTTACACATACAAAGTTTGTCTACGCAGGGTGTACGTCTCATGACAAATGTTGTGTTCTCCCTCCTGGAATCAAATGTCAGCTCATGTCTCTTATGGTCTCCAGCTGTCAGTCTTCCAGATTAAAAAAAGGCTCCAATTCTCTACATTTCTGGTTTAGCAGGGTGTTCTCAGCCTGAATGAGAGGGTCTCTGTTCCTAAACTGGCTTATATACGTGGGACAGTTTTTTGGACCCTGGATTAGGAGAGCTCAGTCTCTGATGGATCTCGGCAGTGCCATCCAGCTCCTTGCCAGTGGAATATTTTCTAAATAGGGTTCTCAGCAATGTGGAATAGTGCCAGGGGGATTTTTGAAGGTGGGCTTGCTAACCTAACACTTTGTCCTTAGCTGTGACCCACCCTTTTATGCTCCTTGGAACAGAATACGATGACAGAGCAATACAATTGCACACATTTGTTGCTAGATCCCAGGGATAAAATTCCAAAGCATCTGTGGTGGCAATTGCTGGAAGATAAAACAACTAGGTAGAGATAAGACATTGGTTGAATTTATTTGAATGTTCCAGATGGGTACACACTGGACTTTTCATTCATGTTTTTGGATTACTGGAATAGAAAATAAGGTTAATTATTTAGATGGCAAATAATTTTCAAGTCAGCCTCTGTCTAACTTTATACAGCTTACTTTGGCCTTCTTGGGGATACAAGTAGTAGCATCACATTATATCTACTGCTTTTGTTTTTAATGCTATTACTAGCATGCTTTTGTTTTTAATGCTATTATAGCTATGACTGCTATTACTAGCATGAATCTACAAACTGAAGTAGTTGCATTAGACAGCTGAGTATAACATTGCATCAGCATAGCCAATTCATTCTGTGTGCAACAGTGAGGTCTTCGTGTTTACATCTAAAACAACTCTCTCATATTCACCTAATGGTTAGCACACGAGTTTTTATAACATTCTTGCCATCATCTTGATTTTTGTCTCTTTTTGATGCCTTCTAAACTAAAACAGATATTCCTATTCTACAACTTGCATGACTTACAACTAATCCTGGTCTTCCAGGCGGTCCAGGAGGTCCTGTCAGAAAAAAACCTCCATTTGGTTCCCCTTTTTCTCCTTTTACACCAGTGACTCCATTGTCTCCTTTTTCACCCTTCAAAGAGAAAACATTTTAAAACATTGAACTGAAGTGAGATCAAACTCCATGCACTGATCTTTTAAAGTTCCATGAAATCTCTGAGCTTAAACTAGAAAGAGCTTCTGCTTAATTTTTTTTTAACACCACTTCCTTGTTTAGTGATATGGAATTAAAAGGAATGCTTTGTCTGTTGAGGCTGCAAGACTCTCTCAGGACAGGGGCTAGGGGAGATGGAGTTAAGTGCAGGCAGAGAAAATGCCTCTATTGCCATCTTCTGCTATTCTACCCAGTAAAACCTTGTTCTATGCTGTAGATGGACACAAAGAGTCGGAGGATGTGTAGAAGCCTGGCTTTCTGCTTTTCTCTATCAAGGAAAAAACAAAATAAGATTGACTTAGAAGGTACAGATATATGTGGCAAAGTGAAGATCAGTGTGCATAGATGAAAGAGAAGGGTGGGGTGTGCACCAGGATAATGGAAGAGTCGCTGCACAAAATTGCAGACGCTTTGAACTGCATCTCTTCTTCTTCATTATTGATTATCAGAGTGATAGTTAAGAAGCATTTAAATACTAGGTCATTATCTATCCGTGCAAATTGAGCTGCAGCAATTGTAGGCTCCTCCTCACATTATTTCCTTCCATTTGCCTGCTGGTTTTTCCCTTCAGCTTTTTTTTTGGTCTGCTTTGTTTCAACTTTCTGAGAAATAAGCCCGTGATCAGAAAAGGCAAATGGCAAAGCAAGAATGGCAGGTAGTTGGAGAAAGCCAGTAGAGATGGCTATGCATAGCTCCTCCTTTGACTTTCTCTTTTTAGTTTCCCAGTAAAGAGGACTATAAATCTTTCTCTATGGCATGCTATTTTGCAGAGGTGAAAGCCTAGATGAAAAATGAGTTCTTTGTAGCTAGATCTGTAAAGCTACAGACACTGCTCTATAAGATCAAAGAAGCCATATCAACCCTGCCATGGGGCTCTTGATGTCATAGGAATAACTTAGGTGCACTCAGCCAAGCAGAAACAAAATCTGAAAATGAGATGGCACTAAGAGTCCTTCAGGGGAACTGATAGGACATTGCTTTTGCAATGTATTCAATTGAGACAGTTTTTTTCCAGATCTTCTACAGATGAAGAGCCTTGTTTGATACAGTAGGGGCTCACTAGAAAGTAGAATGGAGTTAAACTTTAGAAAGATAACCATGGGAATAATATGCATAGAAAGAATCTACAACATAGTTTTGCAAACTGAAATAAGGAGGCAAGGCTTTGAAGCCTTGAGCAATGATAAGAAGGAACCGGTACGCTCTGTGTAGTGATAAGAAGGAATCAGTTTGCAAGTATCAACAGCCTACGGGCTGTGTTAATGATTTCTCAGAGATGTAATGAATATGTATGACTGTATGCTTTAAATAATGTCTTTTAGGGGTGGTCAGCATGCAGGGGTTTTATGGAGTAAACATACCTCCTTTATAACTCTTATCAAGTTATGGAGTCTGATTCCGCAGGGCATATTCATTTAAAAACACTTAAAATCATACTGTATTTGTAATAATTTTTGTCACTTCAAGCAGTCAGGAGAATAATATAACAGAGAGAGAACAAACACATCCAGGTATGGGTATACTTTCTTGTAAGATATCCTAGAAAAAGTAGTTTCCATCAATTTAATTTTTTTTTATTCAGTGAGCTTAAAAGATAAACAGCATTACAGAGAAGTGACTTCCTCACCCCTCCATGTGTTAATCGTTGCTAAATTTTTCTAGAAGCCCATTAGGTAATGGATGTCTCTTACCTGAGCTGGCATGGAAACAAAAACATTCATTATGGCTGATAAAGTATGTTAGGTAACAGTGAACTATGACTCACTTTAACACCACCGGGAAGGTAAAAAGCCTCAGGAATAAAGTTTGTTCCAAAAGTAGTCTTCATATCCTCCTGACATCTACTATCTCCATACTTGTAATAAACTTGTCTATACAGTTGGAGTTTAAGAAATTAATCTAATTTGTAATTGCTTATGCTCTTATCTGTTTTGTATATTTCACCATGCTATACTGCTTTATGATTAATTTATAGTAAAGTATACTAAAAAAACCTTAACAGAACTCAAACACAAATGGGGTGTAATTACCTTTATGCTATCAATAAAGTGGTTGAAATATGATGGTGGCAGAGGTGGACCTGAAAAATGAAGAAAATACAATGAAGTGCAATAATTATCTGTAATTTTTTTTTTAAAAGCACTGCTTTGTATATTACTGGTTTAAGAGTTTAAAGGAAAACTATTTACAATAATAACATTAACCTTTAAATCTAACAGATATTTTTAGTTTGGTTCCCTAACAAAGTAAGGCCTACATGCCCTATCTTGTCTGTTACTCTTCCACCTTAATAACCTAAATAATTTCACACAAATTTGAAAGAAAGAAGGCTCAAAGTTGAAAAACTCCCATTATTCTATAAATATGGCAGTTGCAAAAAGCTGAAAGAGAAGCATTAAAATTAACCCCTTGGACAGAAACCAAGGTAAAGGAAAAGCTTTCTGTATGATTTGCCAGCAGTGGGGTGACCGATCAGTATTTGCATTATCTGTCATGCAAGGACAGTACCATAACTGCTAAAGAAAGAAACAGTGTTACTGCCATGCTGCTGATCAGAGAATAATTTTTCCTTGACATTTTTCTGCAACAAAACCCAATACTAGTATCAATGCTTATAACATCTGTGTTATCTGCCAGTGGTGGTCAGCCAAAAGTGTCAAGCCAGCACAAAAAGTCTAAAAAGCCTTAAAATATTCTCTGTTAAGCATATGCTTGGAAAAAAAATGGTTTACAGCTGGCCATAACAGCTGGATGCATTTTCTTAAAATGCCTTCTGATTACATTTTTGAGATATTTGGGCCCCAGCCCTGTGCCAGGCATAGGATTCAGATCTCAGTATCTTCTCTCAGATACAATTAAGTTAAGCAGATGATGTATGCATCTGAATAGATGTATAGGTACATCTGATTGATAAAAATGTATGTGCACTGTAGAAGCTATTTAGATTTTAGTTGAACCCTGCCAATTATAGCTCGCTGCAGAGATTTGCTTGATCTATGTGAGGGAATGGGGAACAGATAGGTGGAATGGAATGACAGGTGTCCTTAGATGTTGCTTAGTATTAATCTCTACGTTGGGCAACAGAGAAGTTTGCCTGACATGATTTCTCAACTCAGTCCTCTTCTGCAGACATTCAGTGAAGGGCTGGTAGGCAATATTAGGCAGGACCTTTAGGGATCTTAACACTAGCTGGATGGAAACGTACTTTGTTTCATGGCTTCTGCTGGTAGACTAAACATTCTCATTTCAGTTTGTTTTCAGATGTCGCTGAAACAGATTAACAGCTCTTTGCACGTACATTATGAATGGCAAAATCATGCCCTTTCAACAATCATAAAGTCACAGAACTTTAATGACCTTTCTTTTAGAAAATGGAAAGCTACACTGCTTTCTGATCTGGGATTTGATCAAGAAATTAACTTAGCTCCTGCAGAAACAGAACTCATTTATTACCAGAATTAATGCTTGCCCAGTGAGAAAGCCATCTCGCTCCACCTCACTGGTTTTCCTTTAGCCCCATTCCTTCCAGGATTCACAGAGAAAAGGGTGAAACTTCTTCATACAGAACAGAAGGTCTCAGGACAAACAGTCAGGCCACAGGGTAGATTTGGATGAGTGTGAAAACATGTTCGGAATGCCAGGTTGGCCTTTTGGGGAATGACCCACAAGAAGGCAGGGGGCTGACAATGGTAAAGGGCCAGTGTACTTCAATAAACACTTCATTTTCAATTAGGAGATCTTCTGCCTGAGGCAACTGAGTCTGAGACTATGATATAATGAACTTTACTCTTTTATTTCTAAATATGTTTTCTTACAAGGCTCCAGACTGCGTTTGTCCAGTCAGAAACACTGGTTGTGTGCTGTAGCATTGCATATGTTGTTGGAACTCAGCACCTACGCTCTGGACACTCGCTGCCTGCCTCTATACAGAGTAGCTACACAAAGTGTGGCCTGTCCTTTAACCACTTTTTGTGTTGGCTTCATATTTTTGCAAAGTATAAATTATTGCATCCTGTTGTATAGTTAGAGGAGACATTTTGTAAAAAGGAAAAATAAATCCACTGCAGTGACAAGTACCACAGTTTGGAAAGCTCTTCTGATTGCTGGAACTCAACAGATATTGTAATGGAACAGCTTCAGCCATCTGTCCCTCAGAGAAGGTTTTGAAAAATTGCTGCACTTTAATCATGCTCCACTACTCTGCAATTTCTGACTTGTGAATTTTCATGGTCAAAGATTATGTTGATATCTGTGAGACCTACAGAATTGGTTTGTATGAAAGAATATTTTAGCAACTACTTCAATGAGCAAGAACCAAACAAGAATATTTTTTTAAAGTAGCAACGGATTTGGTCTTAGTTAACCATGTTTTAATTTCACAAAATATGGAAGCTAGTTGATCTGTTTGAATTTGGTTGGCAAACAAATGGATAGATCTCTGTCATTTTAGGAGAAAGGGATTAACCAGAATTCTCATGTTATTTTTACCATACTTTACCTGCTGCAGTTTTACAACAAGATCATCACCATAATAATCTCATAATCCTCTCCTTCTGAATCATCTGAAATAATCAGCTATAGGTAAAAATACTTGTAGGACATCAGTTTGCATTAAGGACAGGACATGGGAAGGAACAGACACATTCATGGTAGGTAAACCAACACAGAAGAGAAAATTTTCTTAACTTCTTTTAGGAATGCTTCTTGCTTCTTTTTACAAGTTTATTGATGACTAGGAAGCACTAATCACTTATCTTAAGGCACTGGATATTTATCAGAATAAAAACCAATGAGAACAAGATAAGAAAAGAGATTTTATTAGAACAGATGTCTGCTTAAAAATACCCTAACATCATCTTCAGTCAACAGAACTGTGTCTTTGGAACAAAGACATAATTATCCATATAGATGTAGTTCTGTATTTATTATCCACACATTAGAGAACAAAGATTATAAAAATGATATAGCAACATTAATTAGGTGTACTGCTTCTTCTATTTCAATTTGTTTCTGGCACTGAAAAAGCCTTATCTCAGTATTTGAGACTTCAAGAACCATATAGAAGAGTTTGTAACAGCAATCTTTTCAAATAGGTGCTTGTTTCTGTAACTATTTTTGAATATGTAATAATTAACGATGTGTATCGACTTTTTGATACAGAAAAGTAAATCTCTGCTGAAGAACATTTGTTATGGTGCTCCTACCAGCAGTGAATTGGCATTTTTAGCTCACACAGACTTTTCGTGATCATCACAATTAAAGCACAGAATGTTAAAAACCTCATTGAAATGGAGCTCATGTAGTTCCACCTCTTCCTGGAAGTGGGACTGTCACCAACAAAAGACTGCCTTGAACTCAGAATGCAGAGGTATGTTACCCTGAAACAAGAAGCACTGGATTTTAGCCTAATTGGCTTAAAAAGGTTGACATCAAAGTGACATCTCAGGAGGTGGATATGATGTTCTTCTAAGATTTCAAAAAATCTCTTACTAGTCACTTAAATTTCAATACCTATTCTCGTATTTAAAACATTCATAATACTGAAAAAAGTGCAGTACGGATAGTTTTTTCATAAGATATTTTTGATAACATGGGCTTTGTTGTTCTGTGTGTCAGTTCAGCAAGGAGCCTAGGTATAAGTATTTAGGCAGGCAAGGAGGTAAGTATCAAAGCACTTTTTTGAATTGCTTTTTAAGTTAAACATGTATTCCTTTACAGGATGTTAATGACATATCAGATTTAGTATACCTGGTGGTCCTGGAGCACCTCTGTCTCCCTTTTCTCCTTTTAAGTTTGCTGAACCATGTAGCCCCCAAGAATCTTCATTTGCTGCAGCACCTGCCATAAAAGCATCAGAGATTCATGAGAACTTGCAAAGAGCAGAGACCGTAGCAGTGACGACAGTGGGGACAATCCACTGGAAGTGGGAGCCGACTTTCCCACGCGTGTGGCGCATGTGGCTCCAGTCCTTACATGCTTGTCCCACTGTCCTCGTGAACATTGAATTGTCCTGATTGTCCTGTCTTATCAACAGCAACATGTGCAAGACAAGTTAATCTTTCACTCTTCCTTCCATAACCACCTAACCTAAGACTCTCTGAACAAACCTCGCTGCATGTGTGAATTTCACTGCAGCAAGTGTAGAAACAGTTTTTCAGTTATGGCTCTACATTTGATATCACACCTTCTACTATCTCTAGATATCAAAAAAAAAAAAGATAACATCTACAACTGTGAATATAAAAAGATATTCTTGTTTATTGCTTGTTCATGTCATAAAAGCATTAATAATGAAAAAATTGTTCAATGGGAACAGAAATGATTTTTGAATAATTTTCCATCCAAGTGAAATAAGGGTAGAATTGCACTCAAATACTATTTTTCCAGATATTATTAGACTTTCATGGTAACTTTACCCTATAAAATACCCTGTAAAATGACCCCTGAGTATTTAGACTTCTACAGTCTGATTTCTCTCTTTGTTTTGCAAAAATCATATAAAATAACGTCATTCTACCACAGTAACATTTTATAGCTGTTTCCTTCAGGTAGAAATGCCTTTTCAAGTTTAAGGTGAGAGAGTCTTATTCTGAGTTATGAGCAGGAAGGGTGCTGAAGTACGACACAATGACAATTAGATACCAGATACATCTTTTGAAGCAATTTTTAATCGTTCCCTGCTGGCGATATCTTCAGCCCCTGTGGTCAGTTGTGTTCTGTGCTGAGAGACAGCGGATCACTAAAAACATCGGTTCTTTTCTGACCTGATCTGATTAAACTTGTGAATTTCACTGTGGCAACATAAAAACAATTTCTTGCTTGGGTACCCTGTCCATCCTCCATGAGACCTGATGCCACTTCTAAAAACAACTTTATTGGTAAGAAAAAACTAAAGAATTTATTGGTAGGAAAGGCTTAGTTACAACCTTTTTCCTTCTTCTGGTTGTGTAGAACGGCTACAAATACAGAAGAATGAGTCCCATGTTATAATGGAAGTTTCCAGTCAGTTCCTTTCCACACTTTTATTTTGTCTTTCAGCCACAAGAGGTGAAAGCTGGTTCTTCTCCCATTGGTCTGTCCATGGTATCCCTGGTGACTCAGCCTCCAGCTGTCAGTCCAGTGTTCAAATGCCTATTGACGGAGCAGTGGGGCCTCATTTTGCGTTGCACTGAGGCTGGTCACACAATCTCTCAGGTGTTCAGTTAGACAGTTTTCCTTGTTGTCAGCTGAACCCTAACTGCCAAACTGTGACATCTTCAAAGCTGTTTTCCAGGCAGATTTCCAGTCTAATCATAAGTATTTTAGGTCATCTTGAAATATTGAGAGCTTATACAGGCCTGATTTCTTTTTCAAGTGTCTCAGTCATTGCTGAGCTGCTCCAGTTGCTGGTATTAGCCCACTGCCCACTTTCTGGACCACAATAGAGAACTGGTTCCCAGAGAGCCATCTCTTCCTCCAGAAACAGTTTCAAGTACCACTATTTGGAGGTGATATAACATGTACTACTGCTACATTATTCAACTTCTTTTGCATGTGTTGTTTTTGCCATGCAGGCTTTGACTGGTCTGATGAAACTGCAAATTCTCCAGACTCTTTCGCACAGTGATGAGAACAGTGATTTAATTCCCAGGAACACGGGAACGGGGTAACAGGTTCAGGATGTATATTAGAGGCTGCACTACTGCTTTTTTCCCCACAATATTACTCTGAAAGTATAAAAAAATAGGCAGGAATAATTTTTTGTTTTAAGAAGGTAAAAATAGGAAGAAACCAACTTTATTTCCTCTGTGATCTTGAGAAGACCTCCTTCTCCATTGTGTACTATTAGATCATGAGAAAACTGCTGGCTACTCCCTGTGGCTGCTCTGGGACTTTGTTTTGATGTCCCAACTTTTTTTTCCAGCTCAAAAAAGCCCTGAAGGGGCAAAACTGTCACAGAACTTTCTGCTATCCTTGGAACTGAAGGATTTCCACAAGATTTGGTCAAGCACTATTTCAAGCAGCATTCACCATTTTATTTGTTTTTTGGAACAGGACTTCTACAAGTTCCTCTCTGCATGTAACTGAATCCATCCTTGGAGAATGTCTTTGAGGAGGAACAAAAGCACTGAGCCACAGATGCAGGCTTGTGTTAATTTTAAAGCCTGGTGCGCACAGCAAGTGACTGCTTTTGGTTTATCTGGTGGATTACTAGCTGAAGAATGGAATTGTATGCAAATGGTGACAATTCCTCCTTAATCCACATGAAGCAGGGATTTTCTGTTTCGATTGAGAATTAGTATGCATAAACTATAATGATTAATAGAATAAAATTGACAAGTTTTAAACAAAATTGTCATAGTCAAAAACCTCACTTTCAAGATTTCACCCAGACTGAATGTCTAAAAAAAGCAGAATGTCCTTAATCAAGAACTACAGAAAATGCCTTAAGCCAAGAACTTTGGGCTCCCTGTGGGCATTTATTCTGCTAGATCATGGATTCTTTGTTAAAAACAAAAACAGGGACATGTAAATCTTTTGGAGTCCCTATGTGAGGGGGAGACTACCAATTGGGAGTCTCTGAATTTATGAGCAGCAATGGCCACCATAGGCTCTATGGACTTAATTCTGTGGATATAGCCCTGAAGAAATGTGGACAGTTTGCCACATACAAGATTCAGACTTTCACTTGTCAGAGGTGGGCAGTAAGGATTCAGGAAGAAAGCTCAGCACATCACTGTAGCCCACAAGTTTGACTTTCTATTCTTCTCCTGAAACCTCCTTCCACTAAAAAAAATGAAAAACACAAAGCCTCTCCAGCCTTGTGACAATTTCCCCAGTGTCCTCATCTGTGGGGTTTCTTATTCTCCTTCCCCATTAATGTTACTTCCTCCTTTGTCTCTCTGTCAGTTTTTTGTCCTAGCTATTCCCAAACCTGAGAAATCAGTTTCTTTTCATCAGGCTTCACTTTCCTAGTGAAGGAGGAGATGAAAAACATTTCTTATGTCTCACCAGAAAATTCACACCCCCACCCCCCCAAAGAATTCTTAATAGCTTGGAGAAGGGAAGTATTTTTGACATAATCAGTCAAACACTGGAGGAATGAGACCACATAGCTGCTTGGTGGGATGTAGTATCAGGTGGACTTTAGAATTTGCATCTTAGGAGCATCGCAAGATCAGAGAGTAATGATTTGGCACAGCCAGTGTAACACCACCTGTCTAAATCAGGACTTCTACAATTAGGTGATGCAGAAACTGTGTAGCACTGCTCACTTTCTAAATCTTAGTTTTCAAAATGCAGACCTAGGCTCATTTGTTCTCTGCCTTACAAGCAGAGACTGACTCAAATCATGATCTTACAGTTTCACTGGAAAAAGGAGTGAGATCACCATTTTTTTTCCTCTTTCTTCCTCCCCCCCCAACCCAGTTTCACAATAGCCAAGAAAAAAATCCACCACCACCAATAAAAAAAAGCTGGTACCAGGGTACAAGAAAAGAAATACTCACCATGGACTTTAAGAGCTTCTTGATTTCCATGGTAAGGTGTGTTTGCCTATAGAGAAAGAAATCTGTTAAAAAACTTCCATATGTATTAACTGATGGAAGCATGTTACTTGATGTGACTGAAAAGCCTGGAAAGTTTGCATGTTATCAGAATAAACAACAATTTGGGCTAATTTCCAGTTTGACAAGGTCTGGGTATTAGTTGAACAAGCTTTTTTTTCAGGACCGTGCTCTCTTTAACATGCAACATGCTTTCAGCAAGAGGGTAACAACATGTGTTTTAGAAGCATCTGCAAATCCTACTCAGTCATGCCAATGAAGCATCAGAAAACTCATTTTCCAAGAACAAGTCTGAATTTACATCACTGCAGTTCAAAGCAGGATTTGATTTTTGACTGTAAGATAACAGACTGTGTTTGTAAATTTTTCATCAGTTCATGGCTATGCCATGACCTATGCTCCAGATACATTGTGATTACAACTGGGAGGCAGAAGCTATTCTAGTCTATCCTGCTCTGACCCCAGCCACCCGTATCAGTGGGCATGCTACTTTCCTCTACTGCATATCTTCAAAATAGGGACAGAGGAGGTATTAAAAACTGGCACAGCGCTTGCAAATGAACTCGCTATTGCTGTTTTTATGAATCTGAGAGTATGGATAAAAAATGAAGGTGCTGCAGCTGGCTTATCCTGTAGTATTAGCTCTAAGAAGTCTTACTCACATGGACAGCTTCATTAACTTTGGAAGTTCAGTTCACATGAGGAAAACTTGTGAGGTTCAGTCTGTAGTTCTTTATCAATATTCATTTATGTAAGCATGCATAGCAGACTTCTTATCTATAAACTCAGATTTAGGAGATTATTCACAAATATAGAATGAAATATATCTAGCATCCTCACAGGCATGAAGGAGGGTTTATAAGTACAGTTTTCTATTAATTGTGCATATGAAAGCTATTGCTATTATTAACTTATTGTAATTGTCTTGGAAAGTGGCTTTTTATTGTTATCTGAAATTCAGCTAAAATAGGCTTGTGTTGTTTGAATCATTTTACAGAGAATCGTAGCAGAATTGAGGGTGGAAGGCACCTCTACAGACTGTCAAGCTCAAATCAGGATAAGCTCCATCAGGTTACTCAGGGTCTTGTCCAGTCAGGTTTCAGAAGCGAGGCTGACATTCATATGTGGTTATGGGCGTATGTGATTAACATACAAGAATGTTGTACAGTGGGAATGGGAAGATTCAATGGGGGAATTCAAAGAAGTAAAAAGATGGTTCCTGGAGGTGGTAGGCCAAAACCATAGAAATGTCAAATTACCAGTAATGACTATCATCAATTAACAGAAAGATTCATAAGCTGGGATACATCTTTCTTCAGCAGTAAGGGTAGGGTGATGATGAGTATCAATGCATCTAGTACAGTGTAAGTCAAGAACTGCTTCTCTAAAAGAAGTGAAAAAGAAATTGAATAGAAAGTTTAGGAAAGGGCACAATACTATTTTGAGCTATACTGTCTAATGGAAAAGTAGGAAACTGTGACTCTCAAAGACAGAATCTTTCCAAGGACCTAATCCATGGCTAACAAGTGCAATATTGCAATAAAGCACTTCCAGGACTGAACTCTGTTTGCTGTTCATTGTAGGATGCAATTCCAGTGATTCATTAAACAAAAATTGCATCAGGATGTTCTGAAAAGATAAACATCTTCTTTCTTTGGACACTACATGTGAAATTTCAGGCCCTTTGAAGGTAATGGAGGCTTTATCATTCCCTTTGGAAGGCAGAGGCAGAGCTTCACTTGCTAATGCTCTTGAGACAATGTTTATACGTGAACAGACTGCATTTGAAGATCAAATAAAAACATGACCTTTACTTTCTGATGCATCTTTCATGCCACAATGAAATACATAACAAGTGTTATTTTGGAGAGTGAAACTGAAAACAGTTGAAGATTTAACAACACGGAGACAGTACTTACATATACATCTGGAAAATGTGTGTTCATATATGTATAAAAATTCAGCTCCCCAAAGCAACTCTTAAATGGTGGAAATGTAGGCTTTGAAAGGCATTAAAGACTGTTAGAAGAACTAAAGCAATCAAAGAAATCAGGTTCTAGGGCTTCTAGTCCTGTTATGTATTTTATATATGGCTAATTTTAGGTATCTAAACACTTGAAAATCTTGAAGATTAGGTCAAACACATTTGTGGTGCAAAGCAAAAAGCAGAGGGAGAATAGCTGCAAAGCTACCGTGGTTACAAATATGCATTGGTTATGTACTGACATGGCCATGCATTTTGCTAAGAGCAGATTCCACGTGTGACTTACTGGCATTTTGCAATGGGGTCGGGGAGAAACTGGAAAAACTGTCTATTGAAAACAGGAAAAGAGATAATTTTAATGAATGTAGGTATAAGACAGCAGATAACACAATAAATAGATGTAATAGTGTAGTGCGTTGACTTTTGGATTTTTCAGATCTTCCTTTAAAAAATGGCCTTTACAGGTCTTCCTTAACAACGGAGGTCAGGATCCATGGAAGTATTCCATATCCTCCTTTAATGTAGCACAACATGTAAATAAGGTGTAGATAAGGGGGTTCACTCTCTTCTTCTTCTGGGAGGCTGGAGAGCAGGAGCTCCTTCCTTCTGGTTCTGTCTGAAGCTGAGGCCCACAGTGGCTGCTGTTTTCTGCCCACGTGTCGGGGGAGAGTCCTGGGTCGGATTGAGCTGTTCTGCTTTCCTCAAGGGAAGTGGTGACATTTTGCTAGTTCTTTACTTTGTTAGTTACCGGGTCTTACAAGTGTGCAGACCTGTTTGGTTTAGTTCCTTTTTGTCCTTTTTCCCTTCCCCTCTTCCCTTTTTTTGGGAGTTTTGCATGATATCCATGCTATATGTAGTTGTTAATATTTAGAAAATACATATATACATACATTTAGTGTGATTTCGTTTTTTCTATTTTTTTCTTTGAAAAGGGGGGAAGTTTTGGGAACGGGGCTTAAACTGAACATTGGAGAGCTTGGGAACGCTAGCTCAAACCAGCTCAGATTTTGGTAGCAGAGGACAGTTGATCTTGGTTTGTTTTGAATAACATTGTCTGGGAATATAGCCAAGTTCGGTTTTATTTTGTAAACTAATCTGTTCTTTTGAGAACAGTGTCCGGGAATGCCGCCAGAATCCAGGAAGACTACAAAGCGCAGTCTTCATTTACAAAACAATTACTGGGAAAGCAGCCAAGAGAGCTTTGTTTATATAAATAAGGCTTTGTTTAGGAACAACCTGAAGAAAAATAATAACAATGACATTTTTACTACTTTTTTTCATGACTCTAGGTGTTTTACTATTTCTTTTCATCATTCTAACTTCTTTTGTGCCTATGCTAGGATATCCTCTAGAGGAAAGTTATTGTGCAGATGGATGGAATGAATGGCACAAAGAAGAAACAATGATAATAACACTGGCCTTTTTATCAATTCCTTTCACGATTCTAGCTGGTTTTGTGCTTGTCCCAGCATATGAAGGCACACGAGCAGCTTCAGAGGGAATTGGTACCGAAGCACAGCTCTTCCTGGCACTCCAATTACCAGTGCTGAGTTGGATGTTCAAAGGGAAGGTGCCCTCTACACATCATGCCACCGATGCCACATGGAGCAAGTGGATTGCTTTGATTACGCAACGTGTCTGAATTGGGAACTCGAATCGCCCTGGAATTTTGGAAATTGTAACTAATTGGCCTGAAGGTGGGAACTTCAGTCTGGCAGATGAAGAAGAAGAAGAGCCAGTGAGTCGAGCTGAAGAAGCTCCGCCATATAATGAACGGGGGAAGTTTTGGGAACGGAGCTTAAACTGAGCATTGGAGAGCTTGGGAACGCTAGCTCAAACCAGCTCAAATAGACATGACAAGACAAAGCCTGGAAACAAAAATCAGCACCTCCTGAGCAGAGAACTCAGCTTGCTGCCTGGGAGCTTCTCACAGATTGGTCAGCAGGCCCCATTCTGTGTGTGGAGGACAAAAGTCTTACATGACATTGGCTCCGATTAAGAGATTTTTTTTCCTATGCACACAATCAAGGTCACCCACTGTAAACTGTGTTGCTTGAAACAACTTTTGATGTTTCACTTTGCAAACTGTTTCCAGAGCAGTACATTTCTTCTACAGAGACAGACCAGCAACTGACCCCTTTTGGTACTTACTCCTTTGATATAAACTATATGTCCTGGAGGTCCAGGGGGCCCTGGGGGTCCAGGCAAGCCAGGAGGGCCCTGGTAAGAGAAAGTGAAAGAAGAAAGATATTAGACAGATATTTTTGTAGACAATACAATGAGTCTACAGAAGAAAGATCAAGGGGTTAAGGGGGCCCCATTTAACCAAGAGGTTTTGTGTTAAATGGCTTGCATTAATGCAAGCTTTAGTGAGGTGACACGTGTAATTTCATCAATAATTAGAGATCCATCAAATTTTATCTTCCCTGAGGACTCCAGGAAGGGTAATTGGAACTTGTAGCCTATTTTGTTTACTTTTTTGCTTTAATCTCCCAGCCTGATCTACTTCATCTAATTATGCTTGCTTTAATACTTTTTATTTGGCTAAGGTAGACAATACAGAAAATGAACGTTGACACTGTCTGAAGATGTGGAGGAATGGAAAAACTGCCTGAATAGTTTCTGCTGGTGATTAGTCATCTTTTCTGTCATTTTCTTCCAATTAGAATTTTTCTAATTTGTCTGGTCCATCGACTTAATTTCTATTTAAATCTTTATTTGGAGGTCTAAGCAACCTTTAGTACCGGATCTTTTCTTTCTGTGAAGATACTTAGATACTTACCAGTCCTTGCTCTCCGTGTTAGCTGGATAAAGCAATACCAAGAGCTCGTTTTCTGTCCAGATAGACAACATACCAGTGTTTCGCAGTTTATCTGCTAAGTTTTGGGTTGTTTTGGTTTTCTTTTAAACAAAATAGAACCAGAGGGCTCATACAACAGGATTCATTTACAAAAATTGCCCTACTGAAATACAGTGATATTGACTAAATCACCTCTTCTGATTGCTGGCTGATCTCTACCTTATGATTTATATGCTAACACAGTAAAACACCCTTGACTTTTCTTCCCCCCAGCATATCTCTGATGCAGATGAAATATTATTAGCTGCTGTTGTGGTATGGGTACCAATTTTTCTAGCAAAGATTGCCCCATTCCATAATTACAGGCTGTAGGTGGGCATGGGTATGCTATTATCTATGGAGGGTTCAATATTCTGGATACATATAAATGGCAATTAGAGCAGTTAGTAGGCATTAGCAAGTATCTACTTGTTTATGCCACTTCACAAGAATGTGGTCAAGTGCTGTTTGTACCTGTGCCAGATAGCTAAGATCCTATGGGAGTACCTTCACACCACGAGGGGTCATGCTGATGGCCTGGATCAGGAAAGAACTGGCAATCCCAGATAATTTGCTGTTTGAAACAGCTATGGTAACAGTGAATCACACATATAACTGTTAGGCATGGGAATTGATAAAATCCTGTGTATCTTCAAGAACTGTCCAGATGGACCCAAAAGTTGACTTTGAAGTTTCAATGATTATTACCAGATTGGAAAAGCAGCAGAAACGTTATTATTTCTAGATTATTTTGGGTTTTTTTGTCCTGTCATCATTTTAAAGGAATTCATATAAATAAGCTTTTAGTAGGATTTTTTCCCCAACTAATTGTAGTACATAAGAACTTACATTAATCACTTCACCTCGATCACCTTTCACACCTCTCAATCCATTCAGTCCTGGGCGGCCCTGAAATTAGTAGAAATAGTGTAGCATGTGTCGGAAGCAAACTCCTCTGTCTTTATTACACTTGAGAGCATGATACATACTGGACGTCCTGGGAAACCAAGTTCTCCTTTAGGTCCAGTAGGTCCTTTTGGTCCCTGGACAGAAAATAAAATGTGACAATGGAGAATATATGGAACATAGTTTTATATTTGAGTTAAAAATCAGCCTGTGATTGTCTACAGAGAATACACAGAATGTCCTCTCCACTTGCTCTGCTGAATGATCTGAGAAGCCAAGGCCCACACATAACAGTCAGCTCTGGCTTGGAAAAGACTTGTAATCCGAAATGAATTCTCAGCCATTTGTAGGATGTGCAATTCAAAAATGAGTCACCACGTATCAAAGGAAAATTAAATGTATCAATCAGTAGAAAAAAGGCAGTTAGAGGTCCAATCTTTGTCCATCTCCTTTTTGTTTGCTTTGTTTTTCTAATTATTTTTGAATAAGACCTTTTAAGGAAATGTCCATGGATGAGCCTGCGAATGGATATAATGCCAGGCTTCTATATGACTCTTGCCAGGCTGGCTATGTGGATTTATGCAGCTGAGAGTTGGAACAGAGCAGGTCCTTCTTTATACAAGAGTGATGGACCCATCAGGCCTTGAAAATTGGACTGCAAACAGAAAGGGCAAGCAGGCTATCTAGGAAAAGTGGTCCAGGGCTATGGATGATCTATGATCGGGCTTTTCCAAGTATGCAACTTCTAGGCACCCATCAAGAAAAATCAGTAACCTGAGGATACCACAAACTTTCACCTGCTGTTAGCTAGCTTCCTGAAACTCAACAAAACCACAAGGGTTTAGACAATCTCTTTGTGTGTGTATCATCCTTTATTGTTTCATTTCCTTTCTTTTTTTTCCCAGTCTGGTGAAATGCTAAGAGATACCTTTTCTTGCATTATTGGTTAAATAATCTCCGTCCCTAGATACCACTAAGAGGTGATAACTGATGTGTTTAACCCTGAAAAATCACAGTACTTTTGGTGTGACTATTTTAACAGACTTTCTATTGTTTATATAATATAATTACACTGAAAATTTATATGGTGAGGACGAGGATGATATTATTTATGGATTAGTTGTAATTTTTATCAAGCCAAAACTGAAGACTGTATTAGAGATTAAATTTAGAAATGGTTAATGTGAATATAGTGATTCATAACACCAATATTGTAATCAGAATTTGAAGCTCACTAATGGCAGCTGAAACTGTTAGAACAGGGTAGGACCTTTATTAAACTTCTTTTTCGGTTCCTGTTTGAACTTAATTTCTGCCCATATGATCAAAGGCTGTGTCTAAAGCAGGCAATAGACTGCTGATGGACTCTGGCACATATGAACATTAATATTGTGCCCCAAACCTTTCAAAATAATTCAACCTATCCTTTTGTGCCGCCATATCCAATAATGTGATTTGAAAAAAAAAAGAAATCCAAATGTGTTCTTCTAGTTCACCTCCTAGTATCTGAGCCTTTAAAGAATATGCAAATTTGAGCTTTACTGAGTAATGAAGATGATTAGAGACAGACTTTTTTGTTAGTTTAAATAAAAAGAAGTTTTTGGATCTCATGCTTTAACTGGCTCTTTAAATAATAAACATCAACCATGTGAGAGCTGATCATATCGGAGCCACCCTTACTACTTCCTGTGTCAAAGTGCCAGCCCATCCCTGACAGATGTTATTGTCTCCCTGAGATAGAAGCCAGCAGTCACAGCTGGAAGAGAAAGAAGGAAGTGAGGAAGCCACAGGATACTGCTTACCAGGAAAGGAAATTTCACGTACAAAGCAGAGAGTTGATTCGGGCAGATTGATACTGTGGTTCCTGCAATCTGTCCTTCTTTCAGCTAAGCCTTGAAAAGGGGGTCAGCAACACGAAGGGACTTTTTTTAAATTTTGGAAACTTGTGTGTGAGGTCATGGTGCCCTAACAGCTTAGAGAAATGATCAGAGTCCCCAGCCACCTCAAAGTAATTCTTGGGCCAGAGTTATACTTTGTGTGAAGTGAAACAGAACTGCCATAATGAAAACTTTGATAAGTTATCCCACAGAGGCTCTGGCCCAGCACTCTGAAGTCTGTATATTTTTGCTGCACAGGTCTCCCACTGAATATGAAGGGATTTTTTTCTATGGGACATCACCCCATTAGCAGTGATGATCATAATACTGTTCTTCTCTCTGCTAAGAAGAGGAACTGGCTGATCTTGAAACAGGTTCTGTGCACCAAATTATCTTGCAATGAAATCATTCATGCCAATACTGGCAAGAAGTGCCTCTGAATGGCTGAACTGTACAAAAGGAGATGTAAACACATAATTTGGCACTGACAGAAAAAAAGGTGTGCAGCAACCAAGCTAGAACATGAGAAATTCTATATAAATATAAGGAAAATCTTTTATCCTCAAGGCTGTCAAACTCTGGAATGTGCCGTCCAGAAAGGCTGTGGAATCTTAGTCCTAAGAGATGATGAAGACTTGACTGAGCCAGTCCCTTTGCTAAACAGACCTGCTTTAGCCAGTGGTATGTACTTGATCTCTGATGTTCACTTCCATTCTAAATTATTCTATGTCAAGTTCAAAGAATAAACTCATCTTGCCATCATACAAGCAGGAGAAAAGGAACTCCCCTTCTGGTAAATTGGGATAGCCCCCTCGAGGTGCTCTAATACTCAGTCATCAAGAAAGCAGTTACTCAGCACATCTTTAGCCCTTTTTAAAAGACACAGAAATAGATGGCAAAATCTCTTATATGCCTTGGTTTGCAGAAACAACCATAGCTACTAGCATTTACTTAGGCACAACAGAGACCAGGCTACAACCAAAGCAGAAGCAAAGAAACAATCAATACCCTTTATATTTGGAATATTAGGCTAGAAGAAATTACTCCCTGCTCTAACAATACTGAGTCTGGTCAGCTGGCAGCTGTTCTTACTTTATAACTGTTTTCTTGTGCTTTGATACAACATTCTGTGTCCAGTCAAAAATAAACAGGTCAAGTACCTGAAGGAAAGCCTCTAAATCCTGTTACCAATAAGCAGTCTGACTCTACTGCCTGATTTGCAGCTTCATCAGAATCTAAGAAAGCTGCGAATTTTCGGCACCAATCAAAATTGAGCCTGATGTATTCATGTGTTTTAATGTAAATTATAGAAATAAAGAATAATTTAGATCAGAAGGGACTTTTGGAGATCATCTAGTACAACCTCTTCCTCAAAACAAGACAAACTTTCAAGTTGGGTCATGCCACTTAACACCTTGTTCCATAATTGACCACCTCTCTGAGAACCTATTTCTTTTACTGCAATATTTTTTCTTTATATCTAATTGGAATTTCCCTTGCTGGAACTTGTGATCATTGGCACTTGTCTTTTTCCTATGAATCTCTGAGAAGGACCTAACTTTTCTGTTTCATAATTCCATTTCAGGCAGTGGCAGGGAGCAATTAGAGCTCTGATCAGCCTTTCATCCTCAGGGCTAAAACAAACCAAGTTCACTCAGGAGTCATAAGTTATGTAAATTTCTAGCTCTGATGATATTTCATTGTCTGTTTAGATTTCAACAGGCACATTTGTGCTACCAAATTTTAAATTCTGAATCAAGTAAGTAGTTTACACCACCATGTATGAAACAACCGCATTCTTTTCTAAAGGATATAGCTCATCCTGAAACAGGAATACTACTTATCATCCCTACTCAGAAAAAACTAAACCAAATTACCTTTACATTAACTGTTATCTGTAAAACAAAAGTAAGATAAAATAAAAGGAATTCACTCATCTTTGGAAATGTCTTACCTTTGGTCCCACTGGTCCCACCTCTCCAGCTTCACCCTGTTGAGGACAGACACACACAGGGCAATGACAAGGAGAACTCCTGCAGTATCTAGCAGAGGTGGGTGGTAATAAGGCCAGCAAACATTCTGGAGGATTACAACACAGTAATTAGCTCACCTTCTCCCCTTTTCTTCCTAATAATTCAGTTAAAGATCCATCTGCAGCAATGAAAGCTCCTGGTTCTCCCTTCTCACCCTGCAATTATCAAAGTTATTTTATAGTGTTTACAAAGCAGTTCTCAATGAATCAGAAGAAGTCAAAGCAGCATTACTGCTGATTGAAGCATGACAGGTGATATCAAACATGAAGTAATGTGAGTAGGTTGAAGCTTGATTCTGAAGGAGAAAAGGGCTGTTCTTTCCTAAAGCAATAAAGCACACTTAAAAAATTCTGCTCTTGTAAAGTTCCCTAAGATGAATAAGTAGTTATTTTTAATAAAGACTCTTAGTTGCTCTCAAGACAGTAATTATGTGAAACATGCTGTACTCACAAGAGATCTCTGCCAAAGGCAGAGAGGCTATTGGTGTCTTCTTCTGCACCATCAGCTTAGACCCTTGTCAAGAAATCCTGCTGGAAGTGTAAAATCTTGATAGAACGTAAAGTGTCCTGACTTTACTACGAGGAAAGCATCAATCATTCTTTTTACATGCTTGGCATGATGCAGCCTCATACCTTTAATGAAGGTAAATTCCCAGCATTCAAATTATAACCCAGCATTCAAATTATAACCTTCTTCATTCCACTTCTTCAAGAGGTTATTCCATTGAATCGAATTCCATTGAACTGCACCACAGCCACGAATTACTCACCAGTGCCAGAGCATGGTTCTCACTCTGAATCTTCCAGCTGTAACTTTGCTACCTCCTACCTCAGGCAGCTTAGTACAATAGGTTTCCCCAGATCTTCAAGAGAAACAAATCTGGCTTGAAGCTAACAATTGCATTGCTGATTAAAATGATAGTCCAGGTTATACCACTTTCACTGAGTAGCATGTGTTATAACTCAGTTCCTCTTGCAGGTTCTTAAATTTTTTTGAGTCTTTGGAGTCTTCTTAAGGATACTTTGGATATTTTGGAGTCTCCCTAAAGCTTGGCTTCTTCTGTGAGATTTTATAGACCTGAGGTTGCAACAGAAGCATTTCAAGATCCTTAAAGCAAAATGCTCCTAGGTGTCTGTGCAGCTTTGTTGTTCCCAACTTCATCACTCGAGCAAAACCTGGTGTTCTTGCCTGAAAAACTGCCTCATCTAGATTACTATTCCGTTGGTGGGTACAAAAATATAATGGCTTCAAAGTTTTGAGTTCCTTCCAAAGTGGACAGCAAAAGCCCCCCCCCTTCCCATCCCCAAACAAAACCAACACACAACCCAAACCAAATACCATCCAACTGGTTTTAAGGTTGAGCTTGATCACTCTGTGCACTGTGTAAAAGAAAGGGAATCCTCATGACAAAAAGGAGACCAATGCTTGTGGTCTGTGACATTTCATTCTGAGCAATGTTGTTCTTCTACAGTCCCATTTCAAACCATTCTTAACATTTTCCAAGTCTTCCTTTTTCTTGTGAGAAAATGAAGAATAAGCAGAAAGTGGTTTTGTTTTTCTTTTTGCTA
Organism: Dromococcyx pavoninus; assembly: GCA_033558185.1. Lineage (NCBI taxonomy): Eukaryota > Metazoa > Chordata > Aves > Cuculiformes > Neomorphidae > Dromococcyx > Dromococcyx pavoninus. The sequence continues at coordinate 1,258,565 of JAUMJL010000583.1, forward strand.
TCCTCAAGATTGTAATAATTTAAGGTGTTCCTCTCCCCTGCTTCCTGCAGGCTGAGAAGGGGAAGGAAACCAGAATAACAGCTGCAATATTCACAAAATAGCAAAGTCAGTTCTTAGTCACCTCTCAGCAGTGCTACAAATAAAGACTATTGTGCAGAAATAAGAGAAAAGATCCCAACGAGAGACCTCTCCAAGTCTTATACTTTCTTTGGGAATGGAAAAGTGCAGTTTTGATTCTGTTGGCAAAGACCTCAGTGCCAAAGCAGGAGGAAAAGATTTAATCTTCTTTTAGTTGGCCTTTTGATTAGCACAGACAATCCACTGGCAAGAAGCAGTCGCCTCATGTTTAATGTTTATATAAACTTACTCTGATAAGTGCATACTGTACTGCAGAATTTCAATGCTAGGGGAGGAACATTGCCTCTCATCAAGGTATTTTGTTTAACACTCAATTTCCACTTAGTAAATTTCTCACAGAAACTTCTTAACATCCCAATCTGTAGTAAAATTAGAATAATTAAACTTTTAATGTCACTAAATATTTGTCATTTAACACATATTGCAGCACGTACTTTTCCCTACGCATTTTCTCTTACCTGTTGTCCTTTGGGCCCTGGTGATCCAGGCAAACCAGCATCACCCTTTGGTCCCTGAGAGCCCTAAGTAAAAATAAGTACATAACTCCATGGTGAGATCTGTAAGAATATGGAGCTAGGCCATTTTACTAAATGCAGTTTTAAATAACTGGAAAACTTGAACTTGAATCACTCTGTTGCAAGACTAAATTGCTGTCTGAATCAAAGTATCCCTGAAACAAATATCATACAGGGAGAATCTGTTAAAAAGAACAAAACACACCCCCCCTGATGTTTATCACAGCATAGATGATACACACCTTCACAAAGAGAAATAAGCAAACGTTAACAAGAGTGGAAATTCAGTCTAAAATCCTGTATTTCCTTCCTACTCTATTCTCTCTCCCCCCACACTCAGCCAGATTGATTTTCAACAGAATTTCAGAAGCAATATTTTTAACAGTACTTCAAAAATATATTTTTATCTGAAATAGAGATTATATACTTGAAAATTAGATCATTTCTGTATCTGTTCAGTAGTGAAAGCATTCCAGTCAGATAATATTTTGTTTTACAATTGTTCAGAAGAGTTTTTTTACACATCAAGAACTAAATTCAAGTCCACAGGATTTCTACATTACCGAAAAGATAAAGAAAAGACCTGAGATAAGAACTAGAATAGTGTTTTCATGTCTGTATTAATTCTGAAATGATAGAGAGACCATGATATATTCATGATATAATTTTCTACTATCAGGTACACATTGTGTCCTTCCTTGTTTCATCAGCAGCTGGACGTGAGGGAGAGAACTGTGCTCCCAAACAGAGAAAACAAAATAACAACAGTTCACAAACAAAAACTGTGAAGGAAACTTTTTTGTTTAGAGGTACTAAAATTTAGTGAAGTGCAATATGTTGTGCACTTTCAAACAAGTTAGAATAGACTCCACAGCCTGGAAAAGGTAGATTTTTCTTTGAAATCAGTCCTGGGAATTTGGAAACGTTACCAAGAAGCATTCAGAATTTCAAATATTTGACTGAACTATTTTTCAGCTATACTCTAGCTGCAAAACAGAATTTGAAATTTCACATGTTCTCTCATGAAATTTCCAGCTTTTCATCCACAGCTATAATTGCTGTGAGACTAAACTCATACACAGGAGCCTAGCACTTCTACTTCCAGTCTCAAGCAGAATTTTATGACTTGAAAAATAAGAATACAAGAAAAAAATTAAAGAAATGCTATGTCAATCTTGGTGCTAATTTTTGCATCAGTTCCACATTTCTGTCATTCTGATCATATAGTTCAGATCTGAGCTAAGACAATTCCTTTCTTTCATACAAATATGTGCAATCAATTAATTCACACAGAATTCAGTTCTGCCTTGAGGTCCTTTCACAGAGCTTAGTGCTGGAGATAGCAGGAACACAATTCTAAAGCACTGGGAACTCAGGTCTAGGTGATACATAAAACGAGATACCGAAGACAGAGAAAATCCAAAAATGTAATAAATCAGCGTATACTCACTGGAGGCCCAAGCAGTCCTTTAATCCCAGTAAAGTTAAAAACTCCATCTGTATCATTGAATAGTAGCTAAAAAAGTTGCTAAGGAACAGGTCATTTCAAATACCAAATTGATTGTCTAGGGCACACATACACTTTTAGAAATGTATAGGCATTTAAAGCATTCCTTATTTCTGGAGAAAACCAGAAATAAGGCCACAGAAAAGGCTCTCTACTTTTAATTCTTGTTATACGTCTTGAATAACAAAACATAGCATTTGTTTTAGTCTTTTCATGTAAGGATCTTGGAATTGTTTCAAATCTTCCATTAAATGACTTTTATTTTTTTATTTGAAAACTATGACACTAAATGTTGCAGCCTGAAATGATTTCTGTTCAGTAAGATGAAAATCAAAATGAAGGTTTTATATTCCAATATGTTGCTGCATTCTAAGATGGTGAATCTTTTTCACCACACTTATCCTGTTGTAGAGTTGAAGTTATAATTATACACTGGACAGGTTCTGCACCACACCATACAGTGCCATGCAGTGATTCTTAAGTCAGCTCTGATTGTGCCTCTGTGTCTGAAATCCATGAACCAACTTGGATTCCCAAACAGTATAGACACTTCAATGTGGAGTAGCACCCAAGCTAATCAGCTTTGAGTCTCAAGAAGCCTGTACGGAGCAGTTTAACAGCAATGCTGCTGTACTGCTTCATATCCTGGAATTAGTGAGCTCAGAATTATTACTTCATGCATTTCTGCATAATTTGACCACAGAATCAGAAGAATACAGCTGGACAGGGACATGATCCTTGGATATAATCCGGCCCAATTCCCTCCTCAATGCAGGTCTAATGGATCAGGTCACTCAGAGACTTGTCCAGTTGAACACCTTTAAGGATGAAAATGCCACAATTGTTCTGGGCAACCGGTTCCAGTATTTGGGCATTGTCAGAGCAAAATTTTTTGCTTGCATGTAATTGAAGCTTTCCACATTCAGTTTGTGTCCATTATAGCCTTGTCATACACCTCCAAGAAGAGTGTACCTCCATCTTCTCTAGGCAGGTGTAAACAGCAGCAAATTCTCTCCTTAGCCTTCCTTCCTCCAGGCTAAGTAGACACAGGTCTCCCAGTGTTCTGTTTCCCTGACCCTCTTGGTAGCCCTGCACTGGGCTGGCTCCACTATCTCATTATCTTTCTTGTGCTGTGTATCTCACAGCTGGTCGTGGTACTCCAGACGCGATCATCACATCAATGTCAATCGCAGCTCTCCAAGTCCATCAGCAAAGCCAATTTTCCTCCTATTTTATCACCCATTTATCCAATTCATAGGTCACCAGTTTGATGACAGCAGTACTAAGGGAGACTGTGTCAGAAATGTTGCTAAAGCAAGGGTGTACAACATTCAGTGTGCATCCCTTGTCCACAGACAAACAATCATTTTGGTGAGGAATGAACCCATTTGTAAACCCATGTTGGCTTCTCCCAACCAGATTATTGTTCTGATGTTATAATTAGCCCTTCATTTTGGTTTCAGGTAGCTACCTTTCTGGTTTCAATAGAAGTTCTCAATACTATATCGTACGGTCAACTCGTACAGTGTAACTTCTTGCTCCACATAAATGTTGTAGGTGAAAAGAGATCCTACTCAGTTTTCTATCATTTGTTTCATTTCTCTACCTCCAACAGTCCAATTTATTACATGACAATTTAGCCTTGTTTGGGATTCAGAAGTACATACTCAATCTCCTTAGAGGCTGGAACTAGTCTGCTCATTTAGAAAGCAAGAAGTGCCATCCATTTCAATATAAGGCTCTGTGTGCAGCTCCACGTCCTCATTCAGTGCACTGAAAATCATCTGAATTTCACAAGGCCAGGCAGGGCATGCCCTCAGGTGCCAGGAATTCACTTAGCACATGAATAAGCACGTTGCCACTGAGGTATTGTGAAATCGAAACAACATCTTCTGCTTGTAACCATGTGCAAATCAATACTATCAGATCACAATCTTTTGCAACATTTCTTATGAATACAAACTAAGTTTGAAGCTACATCTGCTTTGAATAGGAGGTTTGACCACATGGTCTCCAGAGGTCACTTCCAGCTATCTTATGTGTTTTTGCTTACTATTTTTCTAATCTTGGATGTGAAGCAGAAGACAAAAGAGGAGAGACCTGGTTGGTCTTCTATCCTATCCTATCCTATCCTATCCTATCCTATCCTATCCTATCCTATCCTATCCTATCCTGTCCTGTCCTGTCCTGTCCTGTCCTGTCCTGTCCTGTCCTGTCCTATCCCATCAGCACATGGCAGTGTATACCCAGCTTTCTGTACTTTGAGGTCATGTTGGCATTATGATTCATGCAGCTAAAGCTTTTTACTTTTACTGAGTTCTACCTGCTACCTGTCCTCATGTTCTACAAAAGCCACTAGAAAATTGTCAAATAAAAAGACAATTTAAGTCCTGGAGGAAGCACTCCATCTCCCAGCCTGTATGAGCTCTTTGCTGCATTGCTCCAGAGGTAACACGATGCCATTGGTTCCACTGTATTCCCAACTCTAAACGGCACATAAAGGGAACAGGACATGGACTATTACTTTAATTACAGTAATAAAAGAGTTGTGTTGCTGCAATTATTCTGCTTTATCTGTAACTGGTGGAAGAAATCCAGCGGTCCTGATTTTATACTGATTTTTTTCAGTGTGGAATTATTTTGGGGCTTAATTGAAATTAGTGGAAAGCATCCCAAAGGCTTTGCTGAGCTTGGGGTTATACATTTTGTATATTTTATAAACAGATTTTAGCTGCAAATGGAAATTGTGGGTCAGAAAACTGTACTCAGTGCTGAAGAAGATATGGTGCTCTTCACAATCTGCTCCAGTTATATAGTTATTTATCTTCATTTTGATTGTGCAAGCGGCTTTAATAACAACGGTCCAGCAATGTAATTTTTCAATATATCAAATCAGTTCAGAAAGTGCTGACTACAAAGTAAGGACACTGTTTTTCACATTTTCTTCACTGTTACAAAGAAGAAGAAACAGTATTTTTTAGTGTGATTGTCTGGGTTCGCTTCTAAGTAAACGTTCAGCTTTGTATTCAAACGGCGTGAGAACACCTTTATTACAATTACAGAAAGAATATTGGAAATGCAAAATCTTTTTTGCATTTGCTTCACACTCTCAACATCAATCTTTCTCCAGGTCTTTCATTCTCTTCTTGTACCTAACTATGGATGAATAGTGGCAGCAATAGATAATTGTTTAAAAGTTTTACGTTTAAATCCAGTAAAATTTCTCTATTCAAAGTTATTTCTGTGCTGCATCCAACTAAATTGAAGTCATAAAATCGTAGCAAGAGTTAATATGGTTTACTGTTTATCATGATTCCATGCATGAAAATGTACTATCACAGATTATGCTCCAAAAGAGTGAAATATAGCCAATATAGGATGAGAAATATTGATTTTGGTATTTTGGAATATCAAACAGCAGCAAAGGGAGGGACATTATTTTTTAAATAGGACAGCTCGGAGCAAGCTTTCTGACTGACAGCAGGAGGAAAGAGGGGAGGCAGAAAGCCTCTGAGACCCACAATGCTGGTAGATGCTAGAGAAGCCTGAAAATGGCAAGGTTCCACTGCAGACGTCAGTTTTATCTTACCATGTCTTTTCACAGTGCTAGAAGCGGCTTCTGAAGTAATCAAATCCCCTCAGTTCACATAGGGACCAGGTTAAATAAGGAGGAAACCAAGGTCCACTTTTCAGTGTAGTTCAAAGTGCTATTGGCCAGATACTGGTGAGGCCTGGCTGTGAGCCACAGTTGTCCATGCCAGATCTTAATATTGCAACAATACTGAAACTGTACCAGCTCTTCAATTTCTTTTATTTTGATCAGGCAGCATAAAATCTATTTAGTCGTAGCCACAGAGCCCTTTGTAAGAAAACTTATTTCTAACTCTTATAGATCGGTCCATTGGACTTTATAGCCCAAGAAGTATTGTTGTCTTTCGCTATTGAACAGTTAAATGAATGAACTAATAGACTCTGGCCTGGGGACTGATCTCTCTAACTGCCCTGTGGTTCACTTAGATCACTTAAATCACCTCTGCTACTTGACCCATCAAGCCAATATCCACATTGCAACAGCTGATACTGGTATTTATTTTAGTTCTGTAATTCCAACTGCAATTGATAGGTTTACTTGCAGTAGCTCTTTCCATATCTGAAGCTAACTACAGAAGATGAAAGGCTGAGTCAACAAAATGTATTTGGATAATTTAATCTTCTATCTCAGCAAATGTGTAGTAAAGAAAGGTCCCGTTCTTATACAAACACTTGTGAGGTGAGTAAAACTCAACGTCATCTATAGTGACATACGCTTATACTCACACATATTTAATTAGCTGTATCAAAATCCAGCATATCAAGTCCTCAGTGAAATCATCTGCTTAACAGTAGAAGATTTGAAGTTTATAAGGAGAGATGCCTCTTGCTGTACTGCCCCAGAACACTGGATTGCTACAAATGTGCGTAATGCCACATTTATTATGCACTCTATTTTGTAAGAGAGCTTACTTGTTAAGCTCAAGGTATTCAAAGAATAGGTTTTAGGAATTCAGGAAACAGGTTTCTGTATGGTTTTGCAATACACCTTCCTATTTTGCCTTTTCAAAACAAATCCATTTGTTGTAGAGACAAACTGACAATTTTTTTCAATCTATGACCTGAATATTAACAGCAGAACTTCCAGTTCGTCAATCGCTTGAGCCCTCTTCTCTGTAAGATGAGTTACAGAGATTTTAATGCTTGACAAACATGCTCACCTCAGGTATTGCTATGACTGATCCTGGTGGTCCTGGTGGTCCAGGTGGTCCCACGATACTCTTTCCATCTTTTCCAGGTTCACCCTATTTCAAAAACATTACAGATGGAAAACCCGTCTACTAAGTACTGCATTTCACGTAAGTTTCTCAGAAGGAACACAATCTACACAATCTCACCTGGGGTCCTGGGTCACCCTTCTCCCCTTTAGGCCCCTGTATGTGATAAAAATTGAGTGTAAGTGATTTAAAAGGAAAACTTGTGAAAATGTACTTATTCTAGCTTCACAAAAAAGCCTGACAATAAAATGCAGGACCAGAATTACCGATCTTCAGTGCTCTCAAACCACAGATGGGGTCAGCTAGTTTCAACTCAGACCCTTTGAGGATTTGATGTTTGAAAGTATTTCCCAGTACATTTGAGAGAGTTCATAGACAACCAAGAGCAAATGGACACACAGCATTTCATTGATTGGGGATTAATTCAACGAGCCTTTCTTTTACTGCAGTGAAATCAGACTTGATTGGCTCCTTCCTTTTTCAGCCCAAACCACCTCAGTTGTGTCTGGGATTGCTCAGTGGGTCAGGCAGAGGAACATAGGTGAGCTGAATGGTCATTTTTCAGGCAGGTTATTTCTAAATTGGGTCAGCCCCTCATTACAACTTACTGTTCTGGGAATACAGACAGCTTGTCTGGCACGAGTGAAAGGAAGATGGAAGGTGATGGACGTGGGACTTCCCATCTAAACAGCCCTGTAGTTCTTGAGGTTTTTAAGCATGAGAAACTCATTAAAATTACCTATGAACCTGTTGGCTTTCCTCTAGTTAAGAGCAGAGCTAATTCCTGAATAATTATATGCAAAATGAGCATAAAAAAATTGGAACTAGTCTCTGGAGATGCCTGTGACAGAGGTGAGGGCAAGGACACTCGCTGCTAACAAGTATTGTTAGGGCTCCTGCTGATCCTTAACGCATAGGTTTGGGAGCCAGTGTGTATTAGGTGATCACAGATTATGATAGCCCTACTCACCACATTGCTGGGATGTCCAGCAATGCCAGGAAAGCCCAGTTTTCCATCTGTACCCAGCATTCCCTGCCACACAAATATACTGTTACTTTCTGTAAATTGTATTCAGTTTGATATAAGCAGGCGGCTGCCCCTCTTGGAAGGGACACGGTATAGTTCTGAATGGACTACGGGGCCAGTTTGGGGGGGTGCTCTGTGGAGTCAGCATCATCAATCACATCAGCCATCTGCACTGTCAGCTCCTTATGCTGCTTCCCTCTCTTCAGAGCAGGTTTTTTTTAACACAGTTTCATTCATTCTTCTCCACTGGTCCTGCCTCTGCTTAGCAAAATGGTGAATTCTGTTGCTTGCCCTCCAAGACACATTTTATGCGTTATTTCCACCCTTCAGTTAAGTGACTCCCAGGCTGGAGGAAGAGGAGGGAGAGGCATTTAATGTACACAGAGGCTGGTATGTGGGTAGTAAGTTTTATAGCCCCTGCTCTACTTTAATGCAGGGCCATATATCACTGCTAAAAATCTGATCATTTATTCTTTTCTATGTGAAAAACAGAAATATCGCTCAGTAATGATAATACAGTTCACCCAGAGAAAAAGAGATAAAAGAACACTCAGAATTCGTGAAGGACCAGATAAACAGTGAACTAGATTTTTGGCATTTGTTTTTCTGCATGTCATATGAAAGAGCAAAGGAAATGACACAGAGCAGCCTAAATGAATCATCCAGGTTACAGATTAGCCATGTTTTTTTTTAGTAGTGGGGCGCTTTTTTTTGTCTCTTTTCTTGTTTGGTTGTTTTGTGGGTGGTTTTTTTTGTTTGTTTGGGCTTTGTGTTTTTTGGGGGGGCAGTGGGATGTTTTCAGGGTTTTTTTTAAGGAAAAGGCTCTTTTCGTTCTTTCTTTTGGTTTTGCTTCAAGAAAATATTTTTGGGCTCTACATAAATAGTACCATGAAAATCATAAACAATTCCATTAAATGGTCGGTTCAGCAGCTGTAAAAAAATTATACCGAATACAATAAATTGCTACAGGAGGGATAGAAAAGAGAGACAGAACATTACTATGCCACTGTATATACTTATACTATGCTCATAATTCGAATTCTGCACCCTCCATTCACATTTTTCATCTTGAAAAGGATCTCGTGAAAGCAGAACTTCAGAAAAGGCCAATGGAAATAATGGAAGGTACCGAATGGCTTCTGCGTGAGACACGATGGTGTAAGCTATGACTCTTTAGCTTGGAAAACTAAAGGTGGTTGAAGGATATTGTAGAGGTTTCTAAAGTGGAGAGTCATTAAGGATTCACTTCTAAGAGAAGAAATAGAACATATCAAAAGAGAACAGCTAGAAGAGGTTCATGGGATGTATAGTCACACTGACAAAGCAACTCGCCTCAAGGTCTTGTAGACTGTAGAAGTTTGCAGAGTTCCTGGGGAGACATGAAGCTAGCTTGAAGAGATATAGTTATGATTCAAGCACCATTTCTAGCCAAGAAATTCCTTGTGGCACAAATTGTTGGATTCTAGGAGGTCACTCAGGACTACTTGTCCTTTTACGAGGTCAAATTGCATCTAAACATCTCTTCAAACTGCATATGCTTTTGACATTGTTAGAGACGGGGTACTGGAATGCGTAGAAGTGACCCACTGAGAGTAATCTAATATTCTACAAGTGTACATTAAAGAACAACAGAGTTTCAAAGTGTCCAAAGTCAAATGGTCTTCTCTGCTGCATTTCTGGTGGGATAGAAGAAGTTAAAATTAACAGTTCACAGGATGCAAAATCCTCTCCCTTCTTATGCCTTTCTACAGAACTAGCAGCATGAAAGATCTAAGACATTCGTTTCATTAAGAAAGGATATTCTCACTGTTAGTTCTATTTTTTCCTGATCATCAGCAAAGCATGTAGCTCAGCAAAAAATACTCTATTTATTAAGATAATTTCTGACATACTCTAATTTTTGTTTTATACACAAATGCATCATAAAAGGTGTTTCTGAATACTTACGGCATTTAGGCTCCTAAGCAGCTACTGGGATTTTAGCACCTACATGACTAGTAAAAAATGGTACCAGGGACTTAAATGTCTTCAGTGCTTCTGGAAAATTCTATGTATCTATCTGCAGTGAAGACAATCAGGCAGAGGAAATAACCTTTGACTAACAGCATTTCTAAACCAGAATGTTTTCATTTCAACAGCTACCTGCAGATCAGCTTCCTATGATTACAAATGTTGAATAATTTTACCAATTCATTTTCTTAAAGAAATTAATTTTTGAAAGAAAATGTGCAGGATAGGGACTGTTTTTTACTGTAAATAATGTATCCAGAAACTTTCTAACTGCCTCCATATTTTAAAAATGTAGCTCATTGGTCAAATATAAGAGAACTAAGATCTTTTTTTTTAATCTGAAGATTGAAGAGACAGAATGATTATTTTTAAATAGCACTGTAGTCACTCCTCTTAGAATATATGCCTGTATTTGAAATAGATCTACTACGTCAACAATAATAATTACCAGAACAGTGATGACAGAATAAATCACTTTTATGCATAATAAAGGAAATTATCTAGTCTCAAAAAGATTTCTAAGAAGAGTTAAACAACCCTCCTAGGCATCAGTGTATCAGTTTTAATTATCATGCTGACTAACATCTCTGTGAAATGGCAACACTCAAAATACGTACAGCAGATGGAATTTATTAAGCAGAGTCCTGGTACACTGTTATTTAAAAAAAACCAAACAACCAACAAGCAGATGCTGCTAGAAGACTGTGATAATACTCTTGTAAATATTCAGCAAACAGAAGGGTAGAATGAAAATTGCTTTTATCTTGTTTCCTAGAACAACTCTTCATTTCAGTGCTATCCCAGATGTTTTGTTTTCGTTTTATTTTAAATTTTCTTTTGGGTCCATCACCGCCCTCTGCTGGCTTATGCCTGCAAAAAGGCACGAAAATTAGCCAGGCACTGGCAAAACCCAGCACAGATACAAACAGAAGCTTTGGGAGGGCTCCAAGAGGATAATGATAGAGAAGGATAAGGATAAAGACAATGACAGGGAAGATTACAGGGAAAGAATGGACTACACCTCCATTCTCTTCAGCACTAACACTGTGTAAAGCAGTGTAAACCAGCCAGTTTCACGTCTAGAAGTCGCACACCAGATTGGGTGAGCACACCTAGGCTTTAATATGCTAACAGAGCAAGAAATGTTCATTATTCCCCAAGTGCATCAACAGAAGAAAGGAAACTAAGAGGAAAAAATCTGAAGTTAAATGAATTTACCACCTTTGAACCTGGTAGAACAACGTTCCCTCTTCCTCCCTGAAACAGAGACACCGTAGAACCCATATATCAAAGTGAACATCAATTACAAGGATTTCAAACAGGTGTTTTACTTTTCTTAAAAACAAATGGACTGAATGGAGTAAAATTATTAGCAAAAATAGGGCATATTTTTGGTAAAGTGACAGCTCTACTAATTTGGGGTATCTGAAGCATGTAGGATATATGAAATGTGACTGTAATTTAAACGCCTCACGATGCATTGGTTTTTGGACTCGAATGGTTGTTGTATTTTGCTTTTGTTGCCTAGTAAAGTAATTTATAGCCATGTAAAGTGGGTGTAAAATTCATCTTCATGAAAATGTTCGCGTGTTAGAACTGCTTTGTGTTATTTGCCCTGTAGTGTACTTGATTTTGTAAGACATCAGACAGGAATATGTTCCTTTCTGTGTCTCCATGATCTTGCAGATGAATAACTCAAGATTAAGCAACAAAAATCTTAGTGTAGGTGTTGGTGAAGTCTCTTGGCTAAGCTTTATGACCATTTTCAGTCCCAGTCCAGCTCCTAAACCCTAGGAGTCATGCTGCCTCATTTCTGAAGTCTTTGTGAAACAGTATTTCCACAATATTTCAGAGACAAAATTTCTAGTTAAGGGCAGAGTGTAAGTTTTTTTTTAAAAAGAGTATTTTCAGTATGGAGACTCAGCACCTACTCCTGTTCATACAGCAGCACCATGCGAGAGCATGTCTGGTTTAGCCAGCTCTTTGCAGTAACATTCAATCACACATGCTGTGCAAATACTCATAATTAAAGTTTTCCTCTAGCATTAACAGGAGTACAGACTCAATGGAGGGACTTTTATCAGCCCTATAAGCTGAGCTCCATAGATTCTTTGATTGCAGTTGTTCTATGAAAGAGGTGCATGCAATTACTGCTGGCAATGAGCTTTCTGGTAGTGAGTGGCCTGTGCTGTGGGTGTTCACATATAAATTTTAGGAAGAGTGAATGGAGGCCCCCATCATTGTTTTCCAATTCCATTTCCCTCAACGTTACTGTCGTTTCCCAGGGCAACGAAGACTTTGAATTTAACTCCATATTTAAAGTGCTGAAAAGATGTTGTGATTCTATAGTATTAACTTGACTGGTTATGGAGCTTTACATAGGAAAACAAACAACCTCTTCTGGTCTAATGCTGCATTCTGCAAACCTGACCTTTTGTCTCCGGTTTTATGTCTCTCAGTTTTTTTCCTCATGGGTTGCTTAACCACTACCAGCATCAAAGTGGAAAAATTCAGTCACTATAGAGCTCAAATCAAAACCAAGGCAAAGTAGTCACCACATCTCCCTTCTTGCTCCTAGCATCTTCCAGAACATTTTCCTTTCACTTTCTGGGATCATGCTAGTAACAAAGGACCAAGGTCTTTCCCTGCAGCTTTCTCTTTCAACAGCATACATGTAACCTCTTGGAAATTAGAGTGATACATAAATGAGTGACAAAGAGAAACTGCCCAATGTCCTAAAAAAATTAAACAGAAATGCCACGTTACAAGTGCCTTGGACTCAGCTGGTATTTACCTACTATTCTGCTGCAGACAAATAATTTTATTAAAACACATTCTGGGTGGATACTCAGTGTAAATTTGTTGAATGCTTAGTCAGTATATGAATGTCAATCAAAAGCTGGTTTGTTGAGTCAAATATAGAATATTTGGGGAATATAGAAATAAAAAAAATGCCCCAGAACAATAGTTTCTCTGTCAAGTGTTCCTTGTTAGGTAGTGTACCTTTGGTCCTAAAGGCCCACACTGTCCATGTGTTCCTGCAGAACCCTATAAAATCACACTGACTTTACTGGTAAATGCATTTCATACTAAATTTTTTCAGGATAAAAGCCTAATTCGTAACCACAACTGTTACAAAAACAATTTTGGAGACCGGTTGTATCAACAGGGAGGAATAAAATGTAAGCACTGCTTTAGATTTTTTGTTCTAAAAAGTAGTGCATTGCTCTGTATTACCAGGCAAAGAGCTAAAGATTTTTAGTTGTCTTAAAGTTTTAGTTGTTTTAAAGTTGTCTTAAAAAGACAACTTTAATCTTGCCACTGTATACCATACATTTTTTGGAAAGTATCAGAAATAAAATTGTCCAACTGCAACACAGCATTGTCATGCTAGGTGTCAAATTTGGAGATGCAAACTCCTCTCTTGTCTTTATATGGTGATATCAATTTTAAAGTACAGTTATGACTCTTGATCATAAAATGAACAACAGTTCATTATTGATCATTTTAGAAAGTTGAAAGAAAAAATAATTCAACAAAGTTGTCTGGAATATGAAGACAAGGCATAAATGAATGAAACACCAACAAAACTTCACACTGATATGTGGAAGAAAGTAAACAGAACCCCTGGAAATGATAGCTGAGCCTAAGGACAAAATAATTTTGATATTTCTGCTTCGAAACATAACCACTACTTTCTCACTGAAGATTAATAAAAAATTCAACAAATACAGTGAAAATAAACATAATTATTTCCTATCGGTTGTTTTGAGTTACAGCTCTCTTAGAATAGATGCTCTTTTTTCACTCAAACACAATCAGGTACCTCTGGAGTTGTTACAGGGTGTAAGAGGCTCGTAATATTCTAATGCAGTATGAATAAGTATGTATAACAAATTTTATGATTCCCTATCCCAGGAAAGTTCCTATCCCAGGAAAGTTCTTATGGGCCTTCTTTACTGGCTCAAACTACGCAGCACCAGGAAAACAAAATTCTGGGATTTTGTTCAGCTGCAATAAGACATTTTTTTTCAACATTTATAGCTGAGTGACTTGGAAACAATGTTAAAAAAACAAAACTGAGAGTAAAGCTGTTATTTAGGCAGGTCAGAACGGGCTGCTTTGGAACTGATTTTGGACATCTCATTTTGGACAGTAGCTTGTTTCATCTAACAAATTTTATTCTTATTTTCATTACTGTATTTTTTGTGGCCATTTTTTTAGTACCTAGGAAAAGATGTTAAACTGAGTCAGCTATAACTTCAGTGACTCACAATTAGTAGCATTATGAGTACCACAGTAAAGAGTTTCTAAAACTTGCATCTGTCTCCAGTGAGTGTTCAGTTCATTTCCGAGGATTCATGGAAACAGGGTGGTACCGGGCCTCTGGAGGCCATCTAATCCACTCACCTTCTTTAAGCAGAACACCTCCAGATCAGGACAGTCATGGCCCTGTCCAGCAAAGCCTTGAAAACTTCCAAGAACAGAGCTTCCACAACATCTCTAGCCAAATCGTCCCTGTTCTGCACCAACCTCCTAGTGAAGAGATTTCTCCTGAGGGTTTAGCCTGAAAGTCTCAAGCTGCAAATTGTGCTCACTACCCCTTGTTGCACTATCTGGCATGAAAAGGAACAGTTTTGCTTAATCACATTTGAAATTGCCTCTCAAAGGCTTGTAAGCAGCTATTAGATCATGACTTTTTGTCTCTGTTTTGCCAGACTAAACCATTTGAGCTCCGTCAGTCTCTCCTCACTGGTCATACACTGAAGCCTCCATGCAGAGTATAAGCCCTCTGCTGGACTGTTCTACTGGGAACATTTTTTTTAAATGAAGTGGTATTTCAAATTTTGCACATTTGATTGTCAAACTATAATATTTCAGTTTCTTTTGTACATGTAATTCATCCTCATATGTAAGTAGGGAATTTGTTAGGGTAAAACTACAAATAGAGAGCTAGATAATATATACCCTCATTTCATCCTTTAACCTCTTAGAAATATAACATAGCAGAATCTAAAATTCATTAGCTAACCATGTATCACAGAAAAACTGTTCAAATTCTTTGGCATGCACTTATTTTAATGGTATTCTAGAGCAACTGAATCCAGTGGAATGCAGTGGCTCCAAATCCATAGCTGGCTGAAGCTAAGCATTTCCAAAAAGCAGAGAGGAGGACATTTTTGATCCTGAAAAGAAAAAAGCCAACAACAAAAAACATTCCCCTCCCCCAAAGAATCAACTTGCCTTTGGCCCTCTTGATCCTGGAATTCTGGACTCTCTTAACAGGCCAATGCTACCTGATCCTTTCATGTCCTAATGGAAGAGAAAAAATGCTACACAATTTAAGAACTTATCACATCCTCCCCTTTTTTTATCCTAACTGCTCTGTTTTCTGGAGTCCTGTAAAGACCTGAAAAGATACTGAACACAAATATTCTGCAGACAGGCTCCACTCAAATGTGATAAGGACATGCTGATCTTCCCTAGAGAAACTCTGCCTCTTACAGTCTTGCTGATTTGACACCATTTCTCCAGCAGCATCAGGCAGTAGTGAGACAGCATCACAGGTTTAAGTATGTGCTACAGCAGTATTTTTCTGTTCAGCATTTGCCTGCCACCTGGCTACTAAAATACTGTAATGACTAGTAAGGGTTACCTAACTGATTTAAGGCAGGCAGAACTTGCAGGTAGCTTGTTAACAGTGGCAATCATTATTCAAAAATGAAGATCTTTACTAATTCTCACAGTTGAATGTCGAACTCCTGCTAAAATACAGCTTACTGAACTGACACTGAGCAGAAAAAAATGTTCTATCACAAAATTTAGAATTAATCATGCTGGGATGGATCTCAGAGGCTACCTAGTTCAGAGGCTACCTAAAAGATCTCAGAGGCTCCCTGAAAGCAGCCAAAGAAATAAAACTGCAGGCTGCCATAATTATCTGTACTTCCAGCATCATCGCAGCCACGTGTCCCAGCCCTTGCCTTATACCTAATTTAGCACATGTGCTTCAAAACATCTGTGTGAACCATACCAGTAGGAAACTCTTCACTTGCTGCGTTTTCAAATGCAGCTGTGCTGGCTTAGGTGTTTCGTTCTTCTGAAAAGGGAAAATCTTGATCTTTATTCACTCCACTTCCTTTCCTACAGCCTTACAACCTTCATTTTCAAAATCTGTGCCACGTGTTGAATTCTCTCACTTTCCCATGAGCCACTTCACTAAAATGGCAGAAAATACGTAACTTTTGGGGAGTGGGATGGTTCTCTAAAATTCTAGTAAATCAAATTGGCTTATGGAAGAATTGATGGAACCCTGGATGCTGGAGTACCTTGCCTACTTAGCTTTTTGCTAGTTAGTGACCTGAAACGGTTCAGATTACCTTAGATCCAATGCTCTCTGGAGATGGCGTAAGGGAAAGAGTGGAAGACAAATTAGATTAGCTTAAACTCTTACGGAATGAAAGCCTAATCCCAAAGTTCTAGAAAACATCAACTGATCTGTCTCCAGTGAAAAAGATATCTCATTATTTGCCCTCTTCCACTAGCTCCACAACAGCAAGAACAAGAGAAGCAGACGGAATGCACAGCTGGAATTAGGTCCTTCCTTTCAGAGACCAAGTTAGGAGACACTGAGTCATCAGTTTGGCTCAAGTCCTTTCATGCAACTTCACCTGAGTCTAAATGTTATTCAGAGTTTTGGTTTGTTCCTCCATCAGCTATCATTGCATCAAATACCAACACATAATCTGATATTGTTTGGCGTGTTTAACCCAACACTTAGGGTAAACCGCAAGCTGTGTTTCTGGGTCCTTCTTTCCCTTACCTCCACTATGCCAAAATATTTTTCCTGTTAAGAGACTGCTTGACGCCTGCTTTACATAACACACACCATGGCTTTTGACATCTGCATGTTTTTAATGGGTTTAAACACTTCTGCAGCTCAAACTGTTCTTTTGGCAAGCGTAAGTGCCAGGAAACCCCATGCTATTTGTTTTTTGCACATTGCTGATCACAGATGCTAACGAGTGCTAACAGGAATATTTTGCAGCAACAGCCTTACAGCAATAAACAGACTGCTAACCAAAAGGTAGAGTTGGCCTAACAAACAGGCAGATCACAGTGCTGCCTTAACAGATGGCAGGGCTGGGAATCCTAAAGATCAGCTAGAACTAGCAACCGTGTTAACAGTAGTATTCCTCTCAGGGAAATGACATGCCAATTCTGTTTGAGCTAGATGGAGTTCAAGAGGAAGCCAGTCAAGATACTATTGCTGTAGTTAATGCTAGGATCCTTCCGTGTTTGTGTCCAAAGATGTGGGGACTTGCAGTTTTCACTCCCTCCTGCTCATCTGCTAGCTTTTCTCCTCTGAGATTTATGTATCAGAAGTGGCAGAGTTTGGTCCTAAGTACCCACCTACAGAGGAACTCTTTGGTGGCATAATAAAGCAAAGTTGGCTTTTACTCAAATGGTGTGCATGGGGACAAGCGGAGAACATCTTAACTTCGGCTTCTCAAGGGTCACAGAAGATGACTCTAAGTCAAAGAAGCCATCATCCTGGGCTAAAACTCAGACCAGGGATAAAGATTTGGCTTAGCAGTAGTCCTGATCTCATTCTGAGACAGGTACACATGTATTCAGGAGAGACTTTGTACCTGTCTTTATAGTGTGCCTAAGTTAACCCAGCATTTGTACACTTTGTGTGACTTTATGCTGTTCCTTGCTAACGGTAAGAACTTGTGAAGTGCTGGAGAGATTTTTTCATCCATTGAAATCCACTAACATCAGATTATTAACCCGTAGTGTATCTAGCACAATATTATTTAGTCAGACATGAAAAATCAGATGTCTCTAAATAAGTATTAGAGGTCACCTCTGTACTTAAGAGTACTCAAAAAGTCTCTAGAGTAAAGAAAAGAGAAATACAGAAGGAGTAGTGTAGATACCAGGAAAAACCTGTGAGTAAAGTGTTACCTTTTAAGCACTACCACCTTACTGAATATTGATGCAGGCAATTCGTTCACCTCCCTTCACAAAGATATTAAAGCAGTAGCTCTAGTTCTTGAACTTGAGTGTGCTCTCTTTGCCCACCTGTACTGTAAAGCCATTTTTTTCTCCAAAATGATCACCCTTATGAGCAGTTCTCAAATGACATACAAAACTCAGCTTGAGCTGGCCAGATCTCATTTTTTGAAGTGGTGAAGGTATTATTTTCAGAAGTAGAAAGAGTAGCAGCTACAGTTTCAGGGTTTTTGTTTTAGCAGAACATTTTCATTCTGAGTAGAACAAACCATGAGGTCAGAAATGTCTAAGATGTGTCTCTGTATTTACATATTATGGAAGTGACATGCCTAAACTAAAGTGACATGCCTCAAGAATGACAGCATGGGAAAAGTCACAGCTTAAGAGCGACTCGTAGTTTGATTTTAATTAATACTATCAGGTCTCTGTTTATATTTAGATCATTGATTTAAATTATTTACGTGGAAAAAAGTGATAAGGAAGTTTTCCTTGCAGTACAGTACTTACATATTTTATCAATAATATGAACATTAAAAATAGCATTTGTACATTGCTACTGCTAAACAGTTTCACAAAATTTGCCTAAAGAAATCCATTACTTCCATGGTCCAGGCATGGTCAATTATATGGTCAAACGTCAAGGAATTGTAGGCTATTCCTAGACAAATTTCAGCCTAGAGCAAATGGCTCCATCTGTCATCAGCCTTAAACTGCTGTGAAATACACAGGTGATTACACTGTCCATCCTCTGAAAGAAGTGGATGCACAGCTACAACAAACCCCACAGTAGCAAAATACCTCAAACCCCGAACTGTAGCTTCGTCCTGGGTGTCCAGGAGGTCCAGGCGGCCCAGGGGGCCCAGGAGGTCCTGGTGGTCCATGTTTCCCAGGTGACCCAACAGCACCAGCTTCTCCTTTGGGGCCTCTTGATCCAGTGATTCCAGTATCACCCTAAACCAGACAGACAGCCTATTGGTATACCAAACATGCATAAATGGATGCACGTTAAGTAGAATCACAGAACGGTTTGGATTGGAAGGGACATTAAAGATCATCCAGTTCCAACCCCCCCTGCCATGGGCAGGGACACCTTCCACTAGATCAGGTTCCTCAAAGCCTCATCCAAACTGGCCTTGAACACGTCCAGGGATGGGGCTTCCACATCTTCTCTGAGCAACCTGTTCCAGTGCCTCACCACCCTCATAGGAAAAAATTTCCTCCGAATATCTAATCTAAATCTTCTCAGTTTCAAACTGTTACCCCTCATCTGATCTCCACAGGCCCTGACAAAGAGCCTTTCCCAGCTTCCCTGTAGACCCCCTTTCAGCACTGGTAGGCTGCAATAAGGTCTCCCTAGAACCTTCTCTTCCCTAGGTTAAACAACTCCAGCTCTTTAAGCCTGTCCTTGTGTGGGAGGTGTTCTACCCCTGAGCACCCTCATGGCCCTTCTACGGACTTGCTCAGCCAAGCAGGACCATGTCTTCTGCTGGGGACCCCAGAGCTGAACACAGTACTCCAGCTGGGGTCTCATGAGACCTGAGCAGAGGGAAGAATCACCTCCCTTGACCTCCTGGCCACACTTAGAGAAGTCCTTTGACCAGCTGAGAAGCCAAGTTTGCCAACTTCAGTAGGTTTCACAGTAATAATTTTTTTAGGCTTCTCAGCCCTTTTCAGTAATGTACTGTATCAGAGTGATACTGTTATCCTATAAAGATGCTGTCTTTTTTCCTACCTTTGGGCCAACAGGACCAGGAAGACCTTGACCACCCTGTAAAAGAAAACCAAGCCTCATTACTTTACAGTAAGACAAGCAATAAAAAGACATTTATGATATTTTTGCTTAATCAAAATACCCACTGATTTCTATTGCTCGATTTCATGTCATAATGTCCTTTACATGAAACGTAAGATCTGTTAGTTAAAAGGTAAACCATCTGTAATTCAGGAGTTATAATAACAAATGAACAGCTCTAGTCTAGTCTGCAGACAGGATGTAATCTTGTTTTTCAATTATTGCTGTGGATTTTGAAGGTCTGGAGCACACAGAATTAAATATTGTGGGTCACATCCTCATGCTTCTGAACTTAAATGTCAAAACTCTCATGGGGTATAACAGAACCAGGAACCAATCCCACACAACTTGTCTAGGGTTCTGCTCTAAACAAGGGATGTGATGACCACTATGATTTTATGGCTCCACTGCAGAAATCAAGCTATTGATTTGCTTCTCTACACTTTTCTTAGGTACTGTTTTTTTCACTTCTAGTACATGGAATAGCCAGATTATTGCAGCATGCAAATACTTCTTTTCCAAATTGCAGTGAATATAATAGAATTAATTGCTATATTGGCAAGCTCCTGTCCTTACTCTTTCAACAGAAATATTACTTGAGTAAGAGCTGAAAAAAATGAGTATGCACCAGGAGTGAAAGGATAACAATGTTTTCTTCCAAAAGTAATGGCAAAAACCAGCACCAATTTTCACTCTGAAAAGCAAATTGACTTTACTTTTGGTGCAGTTTCTCCCTGAAATAATCTCTGGATTAATTTGGAATAATGATTAAAAATAGATATTGCAATATAGATGAAATAAAAGTTTTCTGAAAAAAATGCATAGTAGAAATGGAAAAATCTTATTATCCCAAGATGCTGAGGATTGTATTGTTTTCTAATGAAACTTTTATCAAATATACAAATTGTAGCAAACAGGCTCAGTGAGCCAAAACATTTGAAATTTTTTTTGAGGATTATGCCCTTTTCAAAAATTTAATTTTTCTTCCATTTACTTCTCTTTTCATTTTAGTCTTTTGCTACAATATGTAATTCATGTTTGGTCTGCTTCAGCTAGACTTTTTTTCTATTCTTAGACTTTATGTAAAACATGCCATTGATTGCAATGTACACAAGTTTTGGATGTCTTATTGTAACACAGATACTGCATTTTCTGCATAGCTGCTCTATCCAACATGTGCTGCAGTTTTATCAAACTTAGGTTTTTGAAATCAGAACTCAGATCCTTTAGTCTCCAGAACTGATTTAAAAAAATACAAACGAATGCCTCTTGAGGTTTTAAAAATAAAAAGTATTCTGGCCATTTTAATTTCCCTTACAGTACGTGAGCTTTCAACGCACACTTGGCAAACTACTTCCAAGTTCTTTCTTCATGCATGAAGCCAATCATTGCAGCAAATCAACAGAAGACTAAGTAATCCTGTGCTGCCAGGTTAGGATGCTGAAATATCTCATCAAGGGGCGAATGAAGGCCAGAACTGCTGCAAACGTCAGGGTGGGATATCGTAGCTTGAGGCGGCAGCGGCGCAGCAGTCAGCAGTTGAGAGCAATACGGGCCGCTGCGCAAGAGTATAAAACTTGATGTGTCCATGGCCCACAAGATCCAAACTTCAGTAATTCTCATTGTCCTGGTAAACAGATCACCACGGAGAGAGCTTTCTGTAGGGAGCATACCATCAGTCTGTGCCAGCCTGGACTAGCTGGAGATCGTTCTTTCCTCCTGCAGGCTCACCTGCATGAGTCCAGTCATGACTGGCTTTTTACTGGCAAATCACAACACAGTATCTCATATCGCATTTTGAATATTCAATGCTGCAGAAAATGAGACTGTGCCCAAAAGGGAATTCTGCATTCCTGAATATGCCTTTTGAGATGTGTTCTAATAAGCCATTAGCGGCTGGATTCAACGAAAAAAAATATCGAAGCCATCCAACACTATGTTGCAGGGACAACGATTTGTGAATTTTACAGCCTCCTACTGAAGTAGGAGAAGGACACAGCCTTTTAACTTACCTTTTCTCCTTTCTGTCCTGGTGGTCCAACCACTCCATCAAGACCAGGAGGACCTTGAGGACCCTGCAGATGACAGTAAATCTAAAGCAGGTACCTCTTGAGAATTCCCTTCCTAGCACACAGCTGTTTATCATCTGAGTAGTTTGGACCAAGTGATGATACAGCATTATGAAAGACTAATGTGTAGCACCAGGTAGCCCTGAACACTGTTAAGTTCTAACATTTGTATTTCTTCTCTTCTGAGAGTTTGGCTGTGTATTTAAATATATTTTAAAAGAAAACTATATCAAACACTCGAAACAATAAAAAAGAATGCCAACATAAAGTAAATGAAATATTAGCATGTAAAGTAATGGTGCTGTACAAGCAGGTCTTGACAACACCGCTCACAAATGCGATGAAATTGAAATTGATATGCACTTCAGCCATCCACACTTTTGGTAAACTCAGTGCCAGATGAGAGCTAGCTGTGAAAATGTTGGTATTGACAAAGTCAGAAAATGGCCCAGGGTTTCTCTGTAATGATTCACTTTAAATTTTGCCGTTGAAAATTTTATATTTAATTCTCCACCCAATTTCCTATGTTGCATCCATGACTGAACATGCATTTGAATCAGTAACCAAACTGGGAAAAACTCTCTCTGCAGGTTCAACCGGTCAATCAGTACAGATATTGAAGTCAGGCCCACATTAACTATACATGCAAGAAAGAGAACAGTGACACACATATTTGCATGCCCTGTGTTTTCAAAATTGGGCTCTGAAATCCTTTAATTAAATTTAGAGATGTGTATTCTGGCCTCTGAGGATCTTTTACCCATTTATTCATCCATTTGTTTTGGAGAAGGATATAAATGGTTGCCCTTTGGATGCACTGTTTGTGACGGAATAACTAATTGATTCTTTTTAACATTAAAAAGATCAGAAATATTTTCAGTAAGTTTCAAACATTTTCTTATTTTATTTTGCCTACACATAGACAGAGGAGATATAGAAAAGAAGATGGGCTAACAAAAATAATTGTTCTAAATCTCAGTGACTATCTCCCCTATACTGGTTTAGCAATTTTAAGTTTCACTGCTCTGAAATTGCTTAATTCCTTTACAGCTTTTGAACTCTTCTCTCAGGTGACCAGTGACAGAACCAGAGGGCATGGACTCAAGCTTCGACAGGGAAAGTTTAGGCTTGATGTGAGGAAGAAGTTCTTCACTGAAAGGGTGATTGGCCACTGGAATGAGCTGCCCAGGGAGGGGGTGGAGTCACCGACCCTGGAGGTGTTTAAGGGGAGACTGGATGAGGCACTGAGTGCCATGGTTTAGATGATGGTTGGTGTTAGTGTTGGGTTATAGGTTGGACTTGATGATCTCAGAGGTCCTTTCCAACCTTGTGATACTGTGATACTGTGAATAGTCTCTCTCATGTAGCTAGCAAGTAACATGTAGAGATGTGATTCACTGCAGAGTGTATTCATGCATTTGTGAGCTACTTTAAAAAAATAACCATAGAATATACCCTTATACAATGCCAGGAGGCAATTTAACTTCATGTAGCATTTAGAAAGTATATATTTAATCAGATTCAATATCACATCAGTATCAGATGCAACTTGGAGATAGTTACAGGTATGTCCTGTAACAAAAGGCAGCCTTTACCCAAACATTTCCAAGGTGTCTTTCTCATGAGAAGAGAAGTTGCATCACAAAGTTCTTGATTTAGCAAGAACTTAAGCCTGCACACAACTTCCAGTAATTGGTTAGTCTTCTGAAATTAGGATTTGCAGCCGAAGACCTTCAGTCACACAATTACTGAATGAGGAATCGCATCAAAAAAATTCTGCTGTGAATAGATCTCACTTCATTTATCCAGTGTGCAAATGTGATTTCTGACTTGTGTTGCATGGACACTCCATCTTGTGAGGGCCTAAAGCTTGGATGAACAAAGATTTGTGATGCTCACACTTCCAGTAGGCTGAGTATGAGACTCAGCTCCTGATAGAAAAGGTGTAGTTTTCAGGATAAAGCTCTGAACTATTGGATGGAGGTATCTCCTTGCAGCTCTAAGAGAGATGTATATACAACTCAGGCTATTCTCAGTGTTTCCCTACAGGTTATATGCACCCTCACCTCTTGGTTTTCATTGCATTTTCATTTTGTTGTTTGGGTTTTTTCCACGCAGATGCTGATTGGATCCCATTTTCAAGACTTTCAGGTGCTTACTTTCTGTCCACACAAAGGATGTAGCCTTCCACCTTGATGACCAGACACTTAAAATTTACCACATACACCTTTTTAGATTTTGTATTAACTCCATGCTTGGTTATCCTCAAAAAAGCCCAGCATGGCTAAGATGAGGTGAGATTGCTTTAACATGTGGCACACTTCTTTATTAAATACTAGTTACACCTTGTCAGATACAACAACGGAGACCCACTTTGAAGGTGACACCTAGTCCTCAGAACAACTGCTACTGGCAGATGGTTGACAGAGAATAAGGGAATGGTATTAGTATATATAATTCCAGAGAGCATTCAGAGAGGATCAATGCTAGAAAAAAATAGTTTTCTTCACTGAAAAAAAAAAAACTTTACTGGGGATTTATTAACAAATATGTAACATTTGAACTTTTAGTAGCATTTTTATAGTAGAACCGTATTACACACGTCCACAGGAAAAAGTGTTTCTACCTAGTTGAAGAAGGAAGAGAGTTCCTGAAAGAGGAAAATGAAATTTATGTTAAAAAATCCTGCATATTATGTAAATGATTTAGCAAGTTTTATTTTCCTGAAGTAATCCTTAGCTTTATTCAGTGTTGGTAAAAGCACTCTTACTTTTTATTTAGCCTGGTCTTGGTTCACAAGTATCTGTCTGTGCCAAACGTACATCCTGCTGTGGACTACTGCACTTTTAACTAGACATTTATTTTGTTATTTTTTTGTGAAATGTGCATAAAATCCAAGCTCTTCATTAAAAATATTCTGCAATATTATTAAGAATTACAGAGACTGCAAGGCTTAGAACTTAGTGTTGTAGGATGGAAACACAGTAATGTTTGCACACAAATGGGTACTCACTTTAGGACCTGCTTCACCAGAAGCTCCATCTTCCCCCGGTGACCCAGGAGGTCCCACAACTGAGTCAGGTGCTGGCTTTCCCGGAAGACCAGGCAGCCCTGGAGGGCCTGGTGACCCAGGAAGACCCTGGATAAATCAGCAGCATTGTTAGAAGCAGCACTAACCAGGTCCATCTGTACATACACGGAACAGGAAAACATAGCTCACGCAGACTGTTCAGCTTTATAAAACTCTGAGTTTGGATTACCACCCTCCTTATGCTTTATTAAGAACCAATTCTATATGCTTTTCACATCAGGTCACAATGACCTTCTCAATCCTTGCTCTCTGAATTGTGCCATCTCATGGCATGCAACAGCAAGCAGTAAGTTAAAAACCAGAAAATTCTGTATCAGCTCTATGTAACCCAGTAAAGTCCTTAGAGATATTCCAATGATCGACCTAATGTTAAGAAAATTAACCAACATGAAATCACGGGATCATTGATCAGAGAGAAGAGGTTAGTTTATCCTCCACTCATTTCAAAGGGTTTATCACTAATATTGCTGGAGCACTGAGAATCTGTACTCATGGTCAAGACCCAACTGTGTTTAGTGCTGTAAAAATGGCCCCTGCTCTATCTATCTCTCATCTATCCTGCATGGAAATGAGCAGATCTATTCCAATTTAATAAAATGAATGAAATATGGTAGTTTAGGAGAAACAAAACATTTTCAAATATCCTCTCTCATGTGCAAGTCAATCCTTGTTACTGAGCATTAGCAGGCAAACTCGGACGGTTTGAAATTTTGGGGCACGGCACTGTAAGGCAAAAGCTCTTTCATTCTGACTTAGGGCCATAAACAGGAGCCTGTTAGGAAGATGGACATCTTCAATTTTTCAGTACAGTCAACTGAGCCTTCTGCAGGGAGCCATTCCAAGCACTCACCTGTCTTATTAACTACTCAGGAGGCTGGTTTCCTAAATTGGGCAAGATGACTAACTTTCAACACATGACAATTCCTTCCTGAAGAGCATTGGGAATAAGGTATTCAGCACTTTGGAGGAAAGAAGAAACAGCAAAGAAGTCTTCAGGCTTCTCTTCAGTCTGAGAGAATGAAAAACATCACTAGATGCATTGCAAAAGAGAGGCCTCAGAATACCCTCTGGAGTTCACAGGAGACAGGCATCCAGAGAGTTCATTCCTCAGAAAGCTGCAATATTATAGATGAAACAGCTTCTAAAGAAAGCATGGAAATGCTTCATCCCGAAGATGGATCAGTAAAAGCCTCCTCATTTATGTCTCTTCATCTTCAGTCACTTCCCATTTTCCTAAAATTTGTCCTTAACTGTAATATATTGCCTGATTCATTACACATCTGACTGATTCTATGGATGGAAAACCATATTATTTGCAACTGCAATGCATGTTTTATAGGTTGCTACTTGGATTTTCAACAAGAGCATGGCAAAAGTAGATCTGGCAGACTGTTTAGAGATAATGGGTAAAGCAGTGGCTCAAAAACAAAGCAAAACATAAAAAATAATTCCAAATCTAATAGTAAGTTCTACTTAATTGATGTTATTTTTCCCCCCCGAAAAGGCACCATGTTCTGTGCAGGATGTTTAGGAAACATAGCCTCTCTCTGAAAAAATAAGCCCAGTAAAAAATAAGTAGGAAAAAAATCCCTCTCCAAAGGAAGAAGGAATCCCTCTCTGCTCAGAAGAAGAGCAGGAAGAAACCAGCTATTCCATTTTTAGTTCAGAGCCATGCTCATTAGAGTACAGTTTCTCAAAATACGTCTAGTCTCTGTGAAGGGAAAGCACAAGACCAATGTACCAGTTCAATCCCTACAAAAATACTTACTTGAGGCTATTGGCACAAAATGCTAGGAGTGACAGAATAAGTTGAAATGTTAAACCAGTACCCATCATCACATTCCATCCAATGACAGAAGTCTGTTGTCCCATGTTAGCCCAGAGAATAGCCCGGACAATCTTACTAGAAATATGTGCATCAAAATCTTAATTAACTTTCACTAACCCAAAGCATCTCGCTCTACTACTTAGCCTTGATGTGTTAAAATTCTTCACAAAAGCAAAGATACAAGGAAGTTTAAATTACCATCAAATTGGATTAACACTAGAAGTTGCAGTTCAAAGTATTTCACACAGACAAACTTATTTTTTAGAACAGTTACTCCAAATTTAAAGAAGCAAAGAATACCATTATTCCAATCTCTCTCCTCTTTACTGTCTTTTCAGAATCAGATTAAATGCATTTTCTCATTTAAAAAAACTCTTCTTGCCATTATTTCATTGTTGTCCTCTTTCTTCCTCACACCACTTCTGCACTCACACACACTTAGACCTTTTCAGATGTTGAAATGTAACCCTACAAAGCATTTTTGGATGCTATGAATTAAGCGTGCACAAAATTTGCATTGTGAGATGGACCTTCTAGAATATGGTTGAGCAAAGCAGAACTCTTTATTATGCTACTGAGAAATAAAAATCAATATATACTTACTCTTAAAATCTCAGTCTCTCTATCAATGTCTCCAGAACCCGATTCTTCAGGTTCCAGTCTATTCTGAAATTAGGAGAATTCTACTTTAAAATATTGCTTCTAAAGATGACAAATTAAAATATCCCTTGCTTGTTACTGGAAATACAATTATAGCCAATAACTTTGCAGCAGAATTATTGGTGAAATAAACTATAACAAAAATATTTCAATCATGTTTCTGGTATTTCACACCACATTATTTTGTAGACACTTAGCTCTGTATTTACCTACAGATGCCCTTAGAGTACAATGATAAATATCCTGCAGGACGTGGATGCCGAATGACTGTTTAAATGAATTGAAGACGAAGCAATTTTAGTTTTGGAAAGGTACTTGTCAACATTATGATTATCCTAAAATGCATACTTAACAACTAACCACTGCTTCCTAGAACGTGCCTCTAAGTTCAAAAGCCAAATTCTGAGATTCCTAGAATTGGAATCCAAAGAGACATCTTATAAAGGGAAATTAATAATATTTTCTCAAATATTTTGTTAGAAAAACGGTTTTGTTGTATTAATTCAATCTTATTGTACTAATCTAAAAGGCAATTCCATAGATTCAAGCTGCTTCAGTTTCAAACCTTCCTATTTATGGAACCTATAGTGGAAACTACAGTCAGTTTACATAGTGTTAAGGAATTCTTTAAAACCTCTAAAGAAAAAAAAGTATTTTTCATGGAAAATTTCCCATGATTTGTCTACCCTATTTTTATGCTACAGAAAAAGACTGATATAATTTAGCAGACCCAAATGATGGGAGCCTATAATCCATTTTGGTTACTGGAATATGTTTTATCTTTTTGAATACTGACAATACTCAGTGTGACAGATAGTAATGTTTCAAAGTCCATCGCAGGACTTCCACTGCTATCAGCGGTGGGCTGTGTCTGCACCTAAAATCAGCTCCCACACCAGGAACTGAAAATTCAGGCCAGATTCCTTCTTCAGCTGTATACATACAGATCCTCAGGGAAAAACAATGGAAAGAACCAAGTACAGAAGAGAGATGAGTCTGGAACATATTCTTTAACGTTGCCTGAGTACTGAGCATTCGTAACAGGAACACTGTCACCACGCTGCTGTGTGTTGTAGTATTTAATAACAGCAAACCAAACCATTTCTCTGTTCAGTAGTGGGAAGAAATGAAGAATTTAGACTCATAATGCCTTTTTCAGGAAATTTTTGTCTCTTATGTCCCATATATTATTGCTTTTGCTTAGGAGAGCACACACATAAACTGGCTTTTCAAAATGTGAATACCAGGTCTTTATACAGATTACAATATTGACAAATTTTAGCCAGACATTTATTTGCATTTCTGCGTAAGTGTTTTAGTAAACATTATTATCTCTGTAGCAGCCAGGCTGCTTTTCCAGAGAAAACCTTCTATTAAGTTTGGATTCCTCTATGGCAAGCTGATGTTATTGACAGAGAACCTGAAATACCCACTAATTCTCTGGAAGGAGCAGATGGTCCTGCAGTTCCTGGTAGCTCATGGGATCTTGGCAATTCCTCACTAGGATCACCCTAAAACAGGAATGAAGATAAATCAGCAAGGATCTAATTGTGTAAATGCAGCGTAGGGTTTTTTAGCACTAGCTGCAATCTGTGTGGATTTCTAGTCACAAGAAACAACACAAATGTCTGCTTAGACCAGAGTTGAACTTTGGTTCATTTCTAAGAAAAGCTCCCAAGAAACACAACCTTTGCATTGGCAAAGGAAGAAAAGACTTCTCCCTTCTAATTCTGCAATAAATCCACAAATGTACAAAAAGCTTTAACAGCATTAAACTGTCAATATTTCTTGTCAGAATAATGTTTTTCTGTGGATCTTCCATTTTTTAGGTACTTACTGCACATCCCACCCCAATAAAAGTGGAGAGTGTGGTGCTGAATAAGTAAATATCTTAATTTTGCTGCTATCATCTGTAATGCCTTTTCCAATACCACCTTGTTAAGATTATTATTCTATGTGTTGACCTTTAGCTATTGTCAATACAATGAAAGACCTTGTTTAGACGTGTGTCACTTTCCCTCATGATTACTGCCAAGTCATCTTCTTTGGCTTTCTTACATCTCCTCTAGCATTTTGCTAAGGTTAGTTTGAAGTGCTTCTGCTTAAAAGATTTACATATCTTAATCAATTTTCTGCTCAACTCCATATTTTTTCACTCAGGAGTTGAGGTTCTGCCTCAACTTTTTTAATCTTAAGTTGAAAGTCTTTTATAATGTATCTTTTGATTCTCAACTACCTGGAGAATTCAATTAGCAGGACTGGCAGGTTACCTGGACGGTAACTCAAGTAAGAGTTGGTATATAAAGAGGTAGTTTGCATAAACTATAAATTTTCAGATTAGTCTGTGGGCAGCTAAAGAAAGCCAGAGATACACGTATTAGGCATAGATTCCTCTAGAGGAGGAGTTTGTGTTTTAGTGTCAGTCTTCTTTTTGGATCACCTGATAATGAAGCACTGTGCTAATGAAGTGCTTCTTTGCTTCACACAGAAGCACCTGATGAACACTCAAAGGGTTCAATTTTGTATCTCTTGATATACCACACTTCTGAGAAGGAAGCAGTACTCTCCTGCAAGGCAGTTACTGTAAGACCAAGATGCATGCTTTTAGGGAATAAAAATTGTGGGCTTTTATGTTGCAGATTTATTTATGTTACTTATTTTGTTTGTTTCTCACTTTTGTAAACACAAAATGAAAAAAATGCAAAACTAAAAGAAAAAATTCATTTTGATACTCAAAAATCTCAAGCCCATCTCAATGGTTATAGATCCAAACTTCTGCATAATGTCAGTGCTTTTTAGTCTGATATCTGAGAGGACATATAAGAATTCCGTTTTGGAATGCTGCAAAGATGGAACAGATAAAGGTACCACTCAGCAAGCACCTAGAATTCATATGTTTTCCTGCTCTTGGGACAAACAAAAAAGACATATGATAAACCCATTGTACAGACCTCTTCTCTGCTTACTCCTGCCAAAACACTAGCATCAGAGCCATCTTCTTCTTTAAAGATTTTCTGTGTGGCAGTGGTAGACTCACTGTTGCTTTGCCCAGTTTTCATGACAGCTGAACCTAAATAAAATGATCAATAATTAATAAGAGACAGAGCAAAATAAAACCCACCCAGAGGCTTGTATAAGAGCACACTACAGATCCTGCAAGTTGTATGAAAAAAGAAATTATTCAGATTCTGACAAAATACATTCCAAAGATTAATATTAGTCATATTATAACTCTGAAATTTTGAGAAGGAAAGAAAACAAGAGAAGTGAGGATAAAATTATCAAACAAATGTCTATTTTAAGGACACATTCTGTATTGCATCATCTTCTTTGCCTTAACATCTAGTTAACAGTAGCCTGTTTTTCATTTATATAACAAAGAGCTATACACAACAAGTACTACCCGAAGTGTGTATGAAGTTTTAACAAGAACATTGTCTTTGGCCTTATTAAGATAACTGGCTTTACTTTTTGTTTTCTAGGAATGTGCTGAAATTGTGCTGCTAGTGGGGGACTGGATTATTCAGTGCATTATGCCCTGCTCTTACTATTTTGCTGCCTACACTTGCCTACAAAAGACCCCCATGGGTACACTAGACAGATTCACACCTTTTGGAGGGAACATAAGTAGGACACAGTTATTTATTCAGTGGTGGTGTTCAGTTTTATGTGAAAGGCTGTGCTTCTTTATAACGCAAGGTCATAAAATTAAATACTCAAATTCCTTTCTAAAGGTGCCACGTGGCTTTAGAGCCAGTAGCACTATTTGCAGAGGATAATCTCAAGAAGTGCCATGCTTCTAACTGGCCCAAGCAGAATGAGGAATATTTTTCTCTTTTCATTCCCTTTGTCTAACGCTTGCACTTTTATGGAGAGTTGCAGAGTATTACAGAAACAGCTCCTCAGCTCAGCTTCTTTGTTTTATCCAATTTTTTTACCATTTCAAAATAGAAACCATAATTCTGTGACTGAAACTTCTGCACTATAGATGGGTAAATCTGTTTGCTCTAGGTTTAACAACAATGCCAAAATAAACACCTAAATAGTGTGAAAAGTGAGATATGTGTTGAACAATGTTGATACCAGCAAAGGTAAGTAGTAGCAGCTACAGCCAAATTGCAGTTTAACAGGCTGTAGTTTCAAAGACCAAATGTTTGATATGCCAGTTCTTTTCTAACACACAGGACATCCAAAACCATATGATTTTCCATTCCTGGCAGCACTCAAAACACGAAGTTGCTTTTGATACATGCGGAAATGACAGGCTCAGACCTAGAGAATCTCAATGTATCTGCCCTTGCCTCACCTCTGCATCCCAACCTCCCCCCAAAAAAGAGGCAGCATCTTGGTCTTTAAGTTTACCTGCTTCAGAAGTTTCTTCTGATCTGTGATTTCCAGAGAAATTGTTTTCTTCCAAATAAGACAAGATAGTTGGGGGGCCTTCCACTGTCTCAGCCAATATATCTTTAGGCTAAAAAAACCCGTAAAATCCCAAAGAACTCTTTAGAGAAAAGGCTTATCACATATTATAAAGCACAAATCAGTAGATCACCTTCCTCAAAGCATAGCAATCAGAACCACTACATTTAAGAGGCAAAAGAGAAATCCAGATCTCTCCCACTTAAATATCTTGCCAGTGTCTGTCCTTACTCTCACACTTCCCTTAGAAATACTAACTGTCATTGCTACCATAAAACCTGAAATTTATTGATGGTCAATATATACAACCTGTTTCATTTACAACCTTTTAATTTATTTCACTTTCTATTTAATTTTTCCTCTGTACAGGACACTTCTATATTCTGCGTAAAGCAGATGTCACACTGATTTGGTCAAGCTCTTGAGAACACATAGCCAAATACCTTTGAACTCCATTCCTCCAAACCAAGTGATGTGCACTTCACAAACCCATAGAGAGGGAGAAAAATACAAGGAATGTAAAGCTATCACTACAAGCTTAAATGCCTAGAGCTGGCTGGTACCCAACATTTCTGATGATGGCTCCGGGTAGGCAAGAGGTGGCCATTTAGATAACCTGGTATCAGCTGCATGCAGGAATGCAGAAAGCCTCCTCCCTGCTGGAATTAGAAACACGAAGATCTGCCATCTCAATGTAGTGAGAATACTTCATGCAAACCTGCATTTGCAATTTAAAAGTGATTATGTTGCCATGGTAGCCTGGAGCAGACTTTATGGGCCAAGCATCCTGGTCTTGAACCAGGTTAAAATGTGCAAAATGGCACAACAGGGTTTGCTGAAATAGCTCCCAAGTTGTCAGCGAAAGGAAGAGTGGTAACATCATTGGCATGACTTTTATCCCATTGGTTTTGTATCTTTATAACTGAGGAAAAGCTTCAAGATATTTCTTGTTATTAAGAAATAAAAAAATAAAATAGGCTTAGGAGATCTATTTGAAGAGAAAAGGAAATCTTTTCCACAGTGGGCTTGATCTGATCCCCACTAGAGCTGATAGAAGTACTTTCATTTGATTTCAGTTTTATTTACTTCACTTTAGAAAGAAACAAACCCATGTTTCCTCTGCTCTTATTTCTCTTATAACTACATACCTGGTTCTTGACATTCTGAGTAGGACTGTTTCAATTAATCTTTAGAGACTAATAAACCTTTTTATACAGCCTGTTTATCTGAACTGTAGTAATCTTACTGTGTTAAGACAGTCACGTATTACAGGGCTTTGTGTTTTAAAATCCTTAATAAAAGCGAGTCTTGGCTACTTTGGGAAAGGAGGACCAACTTTTCTTTTTAAATTTAAAATCCAGTGACTTCTTTCTTCTCATATAGAATAACCAATACTTCAGACGAACAGTAGAATATAATTTGCACAATTCAGAATATGCTCAACTGTATTGTCTATAAAGCATTCCCAGTATCTATTTCCCACTGAGAAGATAAATAAAGCAACAGTACAACAAAGATAAATATCTCATTTTGAGAAATAATTAAAAAAACCCTATAAAATGGATCCCTCTTCCCATATTAGTAAAAAGCTCAAATCTAACTCTCTGCACTAGAAATCAATGGGAAAAATAAAGATATTTACTTGAAGATAGTAGGAAAAAAAAACCCCATACTTCACACTACCCTCGTAAGAATATATAAACTTGATAGATAGTGATTACCCACCTGATGGAATTATAAGAATTAGGTTAATTTTAAAAGCACATTTGTAATTTAGTGAAGTAATTGGAAGAAAAACTTGAACAAAATTTCTTGAAATACTCCTAGACAGTTTAGGTGTGAAGACCTATCTGTGGAATAAAGAAGTAGTATCTAATAACCACATATAAAAGCTGGTGAATGGTTGAATGGATGTGTCTAGTAAAGGAATGGTAGGGTAGGTATCCTCTACTCGTCCGCATACACTCCCTGTGCACAAAGGCAACGGGGTAATGGATTAAGAGATTACAGGTGGGCATTTTAGTGTCTTCTCTTGCCCCTCAGAAAATATATCAACTTACCACTTAATGCAGACTGCCCATGGCAGTCTTTGTTAGAGACCTATATTAGTATACTTGTATATGTATACAGAGCTCAGAAGTCAGTGAGCTCTGAGAAGCTCTGAGAGTCCCTTTGCTTTCCCATCTACAGCTCCTAATGAACAGGACACTACGGAGACGACAACCAGTTACAATTTAGCTCCTGCAGGGGACCAAACTCAAAAGAAATACCTAAAGCCAAAGTCACAAAAGGTTATGCCTGACTCTGTGCATAAAACCAGATCCAGCATATTCTCCTGCTGTCCTGCCCAGCTCAAAATTTTCCTTCAGAAATGAATGTTTCTTGGGAAACTCGTAGATATTGTATTCTCCAGATTTTCTGTCCTCTGGTGATAAGGAAAAGACATTCTGTGTTACCTAGACCATGTCCTTGTAGCTTAGACTTCTTCTTTGACAGTTCGTAGAACCTATACATACACCCCAATTCATGCACTGAAGATTTTCTTCCCTCAGGAAAAGTCCAGTATTTACAGAGAGCCCTCAGTAAATCTTAGTTGGGAGGAACATCTTGGGTTACGTAACTAGACCTCTCATGTTAAGTAGATCAGCTCAGCCATGACTTTGTCAACCCAAATCTTGAAAACTTTCAAGCACAAAGATTTGAAGTAAGTCTAGTTCCATGTTCGTTTGTGTCAATATGCTTAACGGTGCGTGTGTCACTCTTGTAAAGACCACAGATTAAATAATGAGGATCTAGATTACTGAAAGATTAAATCTGTTAGTGGATTTTATATTTAACTCTGAATGAAGAAACAGAGACAAATTCTTTAGAATCCCCATAAAAAGAATTATTTTTAAAATGGCAGAAATCATTTGGACCATTTCCCCTCAGATTATTAACTTACTCCAAAGCCAGAAGAACAATCCCCTTTACTACAGAATGTTCAGCCTCAATTAGATTTCTGGGAAAACCATGAGGTAAATTCTCTCAGAACATGTTTCTAGGCACACAAAGGAGAAGAATGGAATCATCCCTGGCCAACCTGATTGTCTTATGAGATAAAATGACTGGATTGCGGATGAGAACAAAGCAGTAGATGTCACCCACCCTGACTTTAGCAAGGTTTTAACACTGCCTGCCACAATATTCTTGTATCCAAGTTAGATACAGTTTCAAATGGAGAGCAACAAGATGGATTCAAAAAATGGTGGCTGATTGAACTATAACTACAGTGTTTAATGGAACACACTTATGGGTCCATCCTGGGATCTGTTCTGTTGAACATCTTTGCCAACAACCTAAGGAAGCATCACAGTGCTTGCTCATAAAGTTTGCAGAGTGGGAACTGGAAGTTCATCAATTAATATGCTCAAGTGCAGGGATATGGGCAGGCTAGAGAACTATACCATCATGAACCTTATGAAATCCAGCAAAGAAAACAAAAAGTTTTGCATTTGGGAAGGAAGAATCCCTTGCAATGACAGACAAACCTGGAAGCAGCTCTACATAGAATGAGCCGGCGAACTTCATGGACAGCAAACAGAATTCCACCTGGAGTACTGCATACAGCTCTGGAGTCCTCATCACAGGAAAGACACAGTCCAGAGGAGGGCCATGAAAATGACCAGAGGGATGGAACATCTCTCCTGTGAAGAAAGGCTGAGAGAGCTGGGGTTGCTCAGTCTAGAGAAGAAAAGACCCTGGGGAGACTGTATTGTAGCCTTTCAGTACTTAAAGGGAGCCTACAAGAAAGAGGACAAACTTTTTAGCAGGGCCTGTAGTGATGGGACAAAGGGTAGTGTTTTCAAACTAAAAGAGGGTAGATGTAGACTAGATATAAAGAAGATTGTTTTTTACATTGGAAATGGTGAAACACTGGAACAGGCTGCCCAGAGAGGTGATGCACGCCTTATCCCTGAAAACTTCCAGGTCATGTTGGATGGGGCTCTGAGAAACCTGATCCAGTTGAAGATGTCCCTGCAATAAGCAGGTTGGCCTAGATGACCTTTAAAGATCCATTCCAACCCAAACCATTCTATTATTCTATGAAACCATGACACTTGCAAAAGGAGGAATACCATCCAAAACTACCACCGTTGCAGTTCGTAATTTTAAACAGCATAGTAATTATGAAGATTAGTGAACAGAAACTTAAAGAAATAGCTAAAAGAATTGATTTTTTTTTTTCTGGATAGACTAAAGTCAGACATCTTTCCTGAATTAGCTACGGTAGTATCCAAATGAGAAAAAGTGAAAGCACAATATGATTTCATGGGTTAAATTTTGTTCCGTGACGCAAAATGGAGAGGAGTCATCAAGGCACCAGGTGATTTTGCTGCCATTCAGAAGATCCCCAGCTGGTTGCAGAAATAAGCAGACAAGAATCTCCTGAAGTTCAGAAAAGTAAAATGCGAGTCCTGCATCTGGGGCAATTACCCCATGCAGCGGTACTGGCTGAAGGCCAACCAGCTGGAAAGCAGCTTTTCAGGAAAGGAATACTGGTAGACAAGTGAAAGAAGAGCCAGCAATGTGCCCTTCTGGTAAATGCAGCCCACAGCATCCTCGTCTTCATCAGGAAGAGTATCACCAGTAGGCTGAGGGAGGTGATCCTTCCGTATTAAGCAATGGTGAGACTCCCATCTTGAGTGCTGTCTCCAGGTCTGGGCTCATGGATATATTGAACCAAGTCATCAAAGGTCCATGCAGATTATTAAGAAACTCAGGGTTTTGAACTTCGAGAGGAAGATAAGAGAGCAAGAGCGCTCAGAGAAACCTTAACGTGTACGAAATCCTGATAGGAGACAGTAAAAAAGACAGAGCCATAACCTTCTCAGTGGTAGCCAGTGAAGGGAAAACAGACAACAAACACAAATTAAAATACAAGAGATTCTGGTTCTACATCAGAAAAAGAAAATACACTGGAGCAGAGAGGCAGTGAAATCTCCATTCTTGAGGAAATTAAAAATCCACTGGCACTGAGCAATCTGCTTACAGAGCAACCTGCTGTACTTGACTCTGCTTTGAGAAGGAAATTGGACAGGACAGTCTTCAGAGGTCCCTGTCAAACTCAGCTAGTCTGTGATTCTATGAAAAAAAAAAAGGTAGGCCAAAATGAGTTTAATGAGCCATATGTAAAAGGCATAAAAATTAATAATAAATCTCTTTTCAAACATATCAGGTGCAGGAAGCCAGGTCAATACAAAAGCTGTAAAAAAGTACTCAGAGAATTTTAAATCATAGCAGAAAAAATATTTTTTTGCATTCATGTGGACCATGTAAGAGTTAAAATTCCCCCAAAAGAATATCCTTGGGAAATTCAGCAGAAAAAATGTCTAAAACTGACAAGAAAAGAATAGGAAACACACTGACTAAGTGAGTGGCCACAAAACACCACAATCAAACAGTATTCACCCACAAGTTCTGAAGGATTCAACCTCAACAAGCTGAAGTGTGTACTAGATCAGAGAAATGTGGATATGTTTTCTAGAGAAAAGTAATTTTTCACAACCCTACTGGTTTCCTCTAAAGGAGTCAATGAGAACTTGGATAAAAGAAGAATGCTTGATATAAGCTGCATGGAAAGCTTCATTATGAGGAATGAACTGGAACATTTCAGCCTGGCACAAAAATCAAGGAGGAACACCATGTGATAGGAATCTCTAAAATCACAGATGTTATGGTGACCAAGGAACAACTGTTTACTTTGTCTTCCAGTACAGTAATCACGAAATGAAACCTGCAGTTGGGATGATCAAAAGGCAAGCAAAAGGTTAAAATCCTTCACAAAGCATGTCATTAAACAAGCTAAGGAACGTCACATCAGAAAGCTGAGGATGATAAAATTCTCATGGGTTAAAAAATAAACAAAGCAAAAGATTCAAGGGTAAAAGACTCAGCTGAGGTCCACTAAACACAAACAGATACGCTCCTGACTCAAGCATTTCCTGAGGTGGAAAGTATTGCAGAGTAAAATAGTTTTCAAAACAAGTGTCACATTTAGGTTCTTGATATGTTCTCGATATTCTTCCCAAAGTACTGGTTGCTGATTGTTCTCAAATATTCTAGATATTTGGCACAGTGCAACCATTCTTGTGGATGGGTGCACGTTGTTCTCATAGGTTTCTTTGGAAGCTGACACATATGAAAAACTAGTGACAAAATCCAGACCTCACTATATAGAAAAGTAATATTAAGACATAAATATAAAGCAAATAAATAAAATAAATTTACCCTTATGGGTAGAGGAGAAGGTGCAAGAACTTCTTGTGTTTCAGAAATACTTTCATGTTCTTGATTGCTGCCATTGCCACTGATGCTTCCTGAAGCCTGTGCAAAACCCAATGATATTACTTTGAAATCTCTGAAGCAGTGAGGACAAAGAACTGTTTATAAGAATACTTACATAAGGATCATCATCTTCACAATAATCTTCAGTAGCCCTTGGGTCAGATCTGATCGTCAATTGTTGAATTGAGCCCTACATGAAACAACAAAAACAGTTAAAGGAAGTAATATGTAGCATGTCTGAAGGAGTGGTGGAGGGCTGGGAACTAAACAAATAAACAAAAAACTCCAGACTTTGTTCTGATTTTCTTGGAAAATTAGCTGATGCATAAAATTTTATTGTAATAAACCCAGTTTAAAAATATGTTCTTATATTTTCCTCTTGCAAAATACAGAAAAAAATTGAAGCTGCCAGAATACAATGACTATCATGACCCAATGACAATATAATTCCTACACTGTATTATTAGTGCCTTGACTGGATGATCTAGCCCTAGATTACGTCCTAAAGCCTATAAAGCACTGACATTTTTTGTCTAGTTAAGATGAGGATTGCAGTTCCAAAAATGTCATGTGAAAACCCCTAAAAACGGAGACAAAGGATGGGAAGGAAATACCAGTAAGTGGCAAAGTGGGTCAGGGATATAACAGCTTAAATCTTTTCAAAGTGGAAAGAAAGGAGATGGATTTTCTGATAACAAATGTTTCTTACTTTTGGAGTTATATTCAAATGTTTCTTACTTTCAGAGTTATATTTCTCAGTCTGACATGCTGAAGGAGCAACAACTATCTCATTTTAGACATTTAGGTTTTGATCACAAAGACTCAAAGTGTTTTAAGAAACATGTGAGGATGTTTTCTTGTTATGAGATCTCACAGAGTTAGGCATAATGCACACATCAGACAAAAAGATGGGCATTCAAATCAAGAGCTATCTTATCTAACACACATGACCTGTCTCTTCCTGTTTTGCTGTCTGTATATGTTGTTTCTATGCTTTTGCATTTTCTGTAAAGGAGAGTCTGAAGAAGCTGACAGATTTAGTATTTCTCTCAAGACAGACACAGTCAAGTGTCTTCTCTTCAAGGAGCTAGAGCATTTACACCATGCAATGGTATCTTGGTTGGGCTCTGTCTGCTGACAGACAGACTTACACAGCCAGACAGCTGATTTCCTCACTCAGATGTATAGAAAGCTATTGAGATGAGAAAAGCTGCATTGTTTTCCTCTTACTTAAAGCCAACAAAAAATGTAAACTCCAGAGAAGGAGTTACTTGCAAGGGACGCTTTATTTTCACAGAGTGAGTGAATCACATTTATAGAACACATTTTTCTCCTCTTGCTCTGTCTGTGGCCCTGGATGGTAAAGGAAGCAAAAGGAAAGCTCTAATGTTTCCCAATTGTGCTGCTATCCACTCACTCCAACCAGGAAAGTCAGGCCAAGTCTGCCACGGTATGGACAATAGGTGTGATGCATTGTAGTCCCTCTCTGGGTTCTTGTGCCTGCTGCTGGCTTCCCTCTTAAAGCTGGTTTGCAGAATTTGGCATCATCACTGATTCAGCTACATTTGGTTGTTGTCTGTTTTCTGCTTTTCTTTACAAGCACCAGGGCTAGAATTTCCTTTTGTTTCCATAAAATCTGATGAGAGTTATATCCTTTTGCATCTGGCAGCCAGAGCCTTAGATACACAGATTCCCACCAGTCAAAGCAAACCAGCAACTGACATTCACTCAGAGTCATCTACATAATCTGATGTGAGTTTGGGGCAATTGATGTGAACAGTTCTTGTCATACAAATAGAGCCTGAGGAGGAATTAACCATTTAGTTTTTCTAACCAAAAGCAATTGTGATATGATGCATGAAGAAATAAAGGCATGAGGCTTAGAGAACAGAATCAGACAGAGTCAGAGAATGACAGGCGTTGGAAGGGACCTCTGCAGGTCGTCTAGTGCAGCAGAGGGGCTAAAGCAGGCTCAACTAGAGCAGGTTGCACAGGAACATGTCCTGGTGGGTTTTGAGTATCTCCAGAGAAGGAGACTCCATAACCTCTGGGAAGTCCATTTCAGTGCTCTGTCACTCTCACAGTAAAGAAGATTTTCCTCATGTTCAGGTGGAATTTCCTGTGTTCCAGTTCGTGCCCATTGGCCCTTGTCCTGTCATTGGGCACTACTGAAAAGAGTCTGGCCCCATCCTCTTGACATCCATCTTTTAGGTATTTGTAAGCACTGATAAGATCTCCCTCAGTCTTCTCTCCTTCAGGCTAAACAGACCCAGGTCTTTCAGCCTTTCCTCATAAGAGAGCTGCTCTGGTCCCCTGATCATCTTCATGGTCCTCCACTGGACTCTCTCCAGTAGTTCCTTGTCCTTCTTCAACCAGGGAGCCCAGAAGTAGACGCAGCCCTCCAGATCGGGCATCACTGCAGCAGAGCAGAGGAGGAGGATAACCTCCCTTGACCTACTGGTCACACTCTTCTTGATGTACCCCAGGATACCATTGGAATTCCCGGTCATGAAGACGCAGGTCGTACTCTGCAGAGCTGATTTCCAGCTGGTCAACCCCTAACCTGTACTGGTGCAGGGGGTTGTTCCACCCTAGATGCAGAATCCTACACTTGCCTTTGTTGAACTTCATTAGGTTCCTCTCTGCTCAACTTTCCAGCCTCTCCAGGTCTTGCTGAACGGCAGCACAGTCTTCTGATGTATCAGCCACTCTTCCCATTTTGTACCAGCAAATTTGCTGAGGGAACACTCTGTCCCCTCCTCCAGGGGTTGAACGAGACTGGGCCCAGTACCAGCTCCTGGGGAACACTGGCAGCTATATGCTTCCAACTAGACTCTGTGCCACTAATTACAACCCTCTGAGCTCTGCCATCCAGTCAGTTCTCAATCCATTTCACTGTCCACTCATTTAACCCCCTAAGCTTATCAACGAGGATGTTGGGGCAGGCAGCGTCAAAAACCTTGCTGAAGTCAAGACAGACAACATCCACTGCTCTCCCCTCATCTACCCACCCAGTTATGCCATCATAGAGAGCTATCAGATCGGTCAAGCATGATTTCCTCTTGGTGAATCCATGTTGACCACTCCAAATAACCTTCTCTTTCTCCAGATACTTGGTGACGACCTCCAGTATGAGCTGTTCCATCACCTTTCCAGGGATAGAGGTGAGGCTGACTGACGTGTAGTTTCAAAGGTCCTCCTTCTTGCCCTTTTTGAAGATTGGAGTGACACTGGCTCTTCTTCAGTCCTCAGTTCTTGTTCTCCATGATCTTTCAAAGATAATGGAGAGCAGTTTAGCAATAACATCTGCCAGCTCTCTCAGCGCTCATGGTTGCATCTCATCAAAGACCAAGGATCTATGGATGTCCAGTTTGCCTAAAAGATCTCTAATCAGATCCTCTTCGACCAAAGGGCAGTCTTCTTTTCTCCAGATTTTTTTCTCTTTCCTCCAGGATCTAGGATTCCTTAGGGCCAGCCTTAGCAGTAAAGACTAAAGAAAAGAAGGCATTCAGTAATTCTGCCTTCTCTGTATACTACCTCACCAGGGCACCCACCTGATTCAGCTGTGGGTCCACATTTTCCCTAGTCTTCCTTTTGCTACTGGTGTACTCGAAGAAGCCCTTCTTGTTGTCCTACACAATACCTTGTCAGATTTAATTCCAAATGGGTCTTAGCCTTCCTCTTTGCATCCCTACACACACTGGAAACATTCCTGTATTCCTCCAAAATAGAGACTACATGCATAAAACACCGAGGCAGGAGAATTTATCAGAAAGTACTTACTGTGAACGTTTCCAATCCTGTAGCTCCTGCATTACCGATAAATATCCCAGAGCCAGACTCAAATGCCAAGGCTTGAGCTGACCTTTGAAACTGAACTCTCTGATATTCTTCACAGTCCATGAACAAAGCAACAGCATTTCCCTGAACAGTCACTGTAAACCTGTTCCACCTGTTAGTCATCACTGGCACTTTAAATGAAGCAGCTTCTTGAGAGATGTAGGAACCAGGCTCTGTGTAGTATGTAATTATTCTCTGGGTGCTGTCATCAACTGGTGAAAGTCTCATTCCCAGGTAAATAGTTTTCCGGAAGGCATCTGTTATTGCAAACAGCACTCCTCCATGATCACTGTTTGGTTTCACTGTAGCTATAATAGCAAAATCTCTATAGAAAGGCAATGGT
This sequence comes from Dromococcyx pavoninus, assembly GCA_033558185.1. NCBI lineage: Eukaryota > Metazoa > Chordata > Aves > Cuculiformes > Neomorphidae > Dromococcyx > Dromococcyx pavoninus. Next base: position 1,300,958 of record JAUMJL010000583.1, read on the forward strand.
ATTATAGCACTTGTCAACCGACCAACATTAGCATCAGGACCAAAGCTGTAAGCTGGAAACCCTCCATAGCCGGTGACAAAGTGGACAGAAGGAGGAAGAGGAACTCCTATTAACTCCATGAGGTCAAGATGTCCTTTTGAAGCTCGTTCTGTAAAGTGTGTGAGAAAAAACATGTTATTTATTCTTGAGAAGAAAGCTCATTTAATTTATATTATTTATATTATTTAAGAAAGGCCTTAAAACCTGTGATGCAGTGTTATAAATACCATTAACATATTCTAATACTTTAGGTCCCAGTTCAGTTAGTGCTTAAACATATCTAGTTAAGTACAAGTGTCATTCTTTGTCCTTTGACTAACTGAGCTTATTCATGTAATAATCATGATCCAAGAAAGTCAGATTTTTAAACCACTTTCTTGATCACACACATCCTAGCCTCTCTCTACATTCTTCTTTGATAAAAATCTTCAGATCCCAGGTAAAAGAAAGGATGTATTTGGAACTACTGTTTTTGCAATTCCTTTCTTTATCTACCTCACACTCTAGTTTACCCCATTTCCCAGATTAGCTTTGTCAGATAAAAAAGTAGGTCTTGTGATAGAACAACACAGATAAGACAAATAGTCTTGAAAACTCACTAAGAACAGATTGAATTTGTGTCTCATACTTTTCTTCCCCCACTTCTACCTCAGCAGGTGTAAATAACATGTCTGGAAAAGTATCTGTGGTGGTGAGGTACTTCTTTGTACCTACAGAGCCTATTTGTATTAGCTGACCAGTTCAGGCATGATAAATGGCCATCAAGAAGGAGCAATTTGATAATTAACCTCATAGCTCTCACCATAGCTTTCTCTCATGAAGATACTAATATGCTACTCCCACATTGTGTGGTTGGAGATTTCAATAATAGAACAGGATGAGTGCCCATTAGCTGTTTATATGGAGAGCCCTCTGTTACAGGGAAGATAATGGGAAGAAATTAAACCGAGAAAAGGAGAAAACGATCTTAATCTGAGGAAAATAATACTAACAATGGTGCTTCTTTGCCTACAGTCTAATCCTTCAAGGGAGACAGTGACCTTCCCCCAGGTTGTTGATTCAAAACAAAACTGTACAAAATACTTAAAAATGACTGCAAGAACAATTTCAAAGTTCTTGGTTATAGCATGACTTTTAATCTTTGTTGCATGATTTGTAAACATTTCCAATTCCTTCATAATGTATATATTTGTGCAGTGTGGACTGATGAAATATCTTTCAGTTTTTACAATTACTCAGTGTAACTGTAATAGCTTTACAGGCTGCATAAATTCAAATGAAATAGAAATGGAAAAGTATGACAGTCCACCTGAATGCTGCAAAAAAAGTGAACTGAAAAACTTTGCTTAAAATACATGATTAATGGTAAGATAAATGAATCTTGCACTTTGCTCTGCAACCTGGCAAGCTGGTTCTGATGAAGAGCTAGAGAGGTTCTTCAGCTGAAATACAACTCTGTTATTCATTATTCATATAGAGTACCATCTTGGGCTATGTGTTGCAAAGTGGTTTACATTGTCCTAGCGGCTTTGCAAAGAAATGGTGACATGTTCTCCCTGTGCCAAAGGTTATACAGTCCAATCGAAATCAGCTCTAATCTATGGTCTTCTCTGTACTTTAGCTTCAGCACTTACTTGCTAAGGAAAGCACTACCTGGAAAAAGTCTGATGTGCTTAATGCAGAAACAATTTCCCTTATATTTCTTTAGAAAGTATAGAAGCTATGTTTAGAAGTAGGAAAACTAGCTCCTTACCCAGAAACTGTTGCCCTTAGGCACATTTAAATGTTTTGCCCCTTCGTAATAGCTTGAAAAGTGGACAAACTTTGGTTTTTTTTTGCCAAAGCTAATGATTTTTCAGTTGTGAATCTAATATTCAGTCATGTTTTATATGCACACACATGCATACATATAAAGGAACCTTCAGCTACAAATAAAATGCATAAAGAGTTACTCAAGAGTAAAAAGTAAGGAAAATAGTAAACGATGGATAATACAGAATCTGTACACAGATATTAAACCTACTTCCAAACACTCATGGGAAAAGTGACCTAGAAAGCAGATAGAGAATGTCTAAGGTGGCCAGCAATAAGTTTATCAGACCTGGATAGTAGGACACATCCTAGAAGTAATTCTAATAAACAGAACTGTATTTTCGCACTTCCCACTCTCAAAGGAAAATTTGGCAAATGCAAAAAAAATGCTGTTAATCCTCCTTACACAGCATGTGGTACTGCAGTCCAGCTGCAGCTTTCTAGACAGATGCAAAATAGTAACATACAAAGCCTAAAACACTTGCTCTTTTAGCACAGGCTCCGAGACGAAACGTATTTGCAAAAGACAGTAAAGGACAATCAGGATTTCATTTCAAAATAAAACAAGTCAGCAAATATCTGAACTTCAGTGATACTGAGGCAGAAGCTTGAACCTATCCACTACAGAAGAGCAAAACAAGAAGCTTCTAACCAAATTCTGTACATACTGATTATCCCCAACTCCTAATGGATTTATTGGGAACTACAGTTGCAGTTAAGAGCAGAATATGGACTTACAGCCATAGGTTTTGTTCCTATTCAATTATAATTCATGTCCCTCTGTTGAAATCATTTTAGAATAAAAATGCCTTCTTATTTCCTTAAAATCATTAGGAAAACATTGTGCTTTTAAAGAATTCCTTTAGGCTAGCAGAGCACTACATGGCCCAATAAAATTTTGTTTCAAGCATCCATTGCTACTAAGCCGCTGGATGTTGCGAAGCATCCAGAATTCATCCAATTTATGTCCATGGTTCCTACACCTGGGCACTGTAAGAAGAAGCAGCTTCAATATTAGCAATATCTCAAAAAAAAAAAAGTAGTAGAATAGCATACATTGTGATGGTATTTTTATAATTCTAGAGTTATGAGCTGTGTTATAATTTGTATTTGTTACCGTGTGTTACTGTATATTGTAGTTGGAGTTTAAAATTTGCAAATAGCTGGAGATTCCCACTGAGTAGCTTCAGTGACCAGCTGAGAAGTAAAAGCGTGTAATAATCCTGTAAAACAATATGTGGATTTTTTCAGGACTGAAGATTCAATTAATTTACCTTATTAGATCCATCTATAACTGTGAGGGTAGGAGCCTTCTTTTGGATTCATTAGTTGTTGTCAAGGAAAGAGAGCACAGTGTAACCAGCGGCACCAAAAGGCAATTTCCTACAATCTAACAGCTTCTGGAGGATTGTCACTCTCACAATTTATATGCACATATTTGCCTTTCACCCTTAAAGGAAATGAACCCAAGTTCAAAACACGGCGCAGAAGAAGGACATATCCAAAGGTCTGGCTGTATCTGTACTATATAAATGATAGCAGCGGCAAATATTCCTGAATCACTGAAAGAACACAGATGAAGAAAAAACTGCGTGGTCACTTGAGGTGGGGCAGAGAGTCTGGTTGGATTTACAGTTTCTAGAACCCAGATGAGAGCTCTCTGGACTGTGCATGCACATGACATCATATAGACTGCCTCCTCTTATGCTTTCATATGTGGACCAGGGCAGTCCCCAACGCTGGGCCTGATCCAAAATCACTGGACGGTCAGGTTTCATCAGACCAAACCAGTCCACTGAAATTCGTAGAAAGACTTCTTGTGAACCTAGAAGGCTTTGTGTCAGACTAACACTGTCTTTATCACTGGATTCACCTACTTGTTTATCCACTTTTAACAAGTGCCTGTGAGGTGACATACGTCTGCTAGAAGTGCCTGCAACTCCATTACCAAGACTGAATTTGCCTGCCTTTTATGTTAATGCTATCAGGAACGTCAAGGTTTACATTAAAAGCTATTTTAGATATAAAGATAGAATCTGAATCTTTCTTACAAGTAGTAATTATAAACCTGAAATCTTCTGACACCTGGAGTAGAGTATTTGTATTTCCTGTTGTCTAACAGGGCTCATGTAAAACATAAAATACCCACAGCCCCTGTTTCTAGCTAAAACACTGCACTTCCACACAACCTAACTTCTAAGGCTGTAAAAAGTATACCAGTATAAAAGCTTTAGGAAACCTCCTGCAACAGAGTCAAAGGCTACAGGATTACTGACAGGGACACTGTGAGTATACTTTTATCCTTGGTTTCGCCACTAGAAAATATGTCAGAAGCAGATTTCAAAGGCAAGGCTGCCATTCCTGACCTGGATAGAATTATCTCTTAGCCACATTTTAAGACATACAGTTACAAAGCCCCCATTCTAAAAAAAAAGAAAGAAAAGAAAAGAAATATTGACATCAAGTCATTTTAGTACAAGAAAATAATTATCACTGTATGGTGAGACCAACCCATGTTGCATTACCATAAAATAAACACACTGCTCTTCTCTTCCTTGCTGTAAAAAGATGCTTGAGCTCAAATTCCTCAATTACATGAATGCAAAAACTGAAGTTGCACATAAAGGACTGTTACATTTGGCCTCAACCTCTAAATTTTTAGCAGTAATATTTGATCAGCTGATATCTTAAGGTTTGTCACAATTAATTCATCCATCAGGTTTTTAGCTAGAAATGCCTTTTAACACAATTATTTGGGTACATCAGGTGCCACATTTAGAAAAATTCCAATCCAGCTTAGTGAATCTTAACAGGTACATAAGAGAGTCAGAATAATATGCTTAAGCAGATGCTGTTTGCTAAATGTAAGCAGTCAACCATCCTGTAGCTAAAATCACAGCAGCTGTTTTTAACTCCGAAGGTGTGGATGACTGCAGAGATCTGGCGATGGCAGTGGGGTGGGTGCTGGCTTTTGAACGAAATTATCACTTTTATTTTCTTTTCAATGTATAAATCAAATTCACTTAAGTGTTTGCCCTTGTTTCTCTTCAGACATTTTGTATCAGAGTTGCTGTCCATAATCCTGCACCACACTTGTAAAAGCCCATTCTCTCCATGGTGGATGGCTTTGCTTCCTGTGAAAGAATGTCTTATTTTACTGATGTTTGCTGACGCACAAGCCTTGTTGTCAGCTCCTTTTCGTGCTCTTTTAAGGCAATAGAATAAAAGCAATATTCTATGAAGGCTTTCAAAACCAGACCAGAGTCAGAGCAGCCAATGTCAGGCACTTCAGTGTCAGCAAACTTGAACCAAGCTGACCTTGCCTCTCTGACTTCTTCCAGTCCAAATAATCATAAACCTAGCTTGTAAGCTCCCTTTTCATCAGGGTAAATAAACCATTTCTGCAATGCACAGCCTGTACATTCACTGTTCTGCATTCAAAGAAATGTTGTAACTGTAACAGAATATTATTTTACACTTGATGGAGTTGTGAGGTGCAGTAAGAAAATGTCTTCTTCCCTGCTGCCAAATAGTGGGGGGGTTTGCAAGTAACAAGAAATATTTATAGCAATAACATAAAGTAGAGAAGGATTTCCACATCTACAAAATAAAATTTAATCACATACTGCAAAGGGAAAAATAAGGAAAATATTTTGACACAGTTCAAGAAGTGCTACATAAAACAGAAGACAACACATTTCTAGTTGCCACTGATTACAGAATACCAGGTTGGAAGGGACCTCAAGGATCACCTTGTCCAACCTTTTCTGGCAAAAGCATGGTCTAGACAAGATGGCCCAGCATCCTGTCCAGCTGAATCTTAAGTGTCCAGTGTTGGGGAATCCATCAATTCCCTGGGGAAATCATTCCAATGCCTCAGTGTTCTCATTATGAAAAATTGTCCTCTTGAATCCAATTGCAATCTTTCTAGGAGTTACTGGTACTCGCCTCCCCTTGTTTTCCATGTACCTCCTTGTACAAAGTGAGTCTCCATCTTCTTTGTAGTCATCCTTTAAATATTGGAACATGATTATAAGGTCTCACTTAAGCCTGACATTAAAATCCTTGAGGCACTGCACTTGTGACAGGTTGCCATTTTGAAAAGGAGCTGTTTACCATCACTGTTTTCTGCTGCTGATCAAGGGCAACCTTACAGCCTGGGCTATGTTTAAGTTAAAAAAAATCACAGTGACCCATCTAGTTTTATAACAATGAACAACTGTGTGTGCACTTGTGTAAGCATAAAGAGCTCATGGAGCTGGTAGACCCCTGAAGAATTAGCACAAGAAAAGGGAATAATATTTGAAGGGATATTGTTCACAGGTAACTAAATGGCCTAAAAAGCCTCATAAGCAAAGCATGAACCAGGCATGGAAGGAGTACAACAAGTACAGAGAAAAGTGTCAGGGGGCTACAAGGTTAGAAGGAGGAACAGGACTGAATTTCATGTTCACTAGTGAAAAAAACAAAGGCAAATTATCAACAATGCCCTTCATGGAGAAAGATTTCCAAACTTGCAACAGTATTTCTGTGTAAAAAGACCTTCGATCAACCACCACCACAACCCCACCTCCCCTCCCCAACAGCAGTAACAACTTACCCTCTAAACATTGCAAAATACTTACCCTGAATTTAGAAGTCTGCAAGGGCAACGCAGCAAGACACAAGCAGTCCATGAGACTTTTGGACTGCACTAATGACAGCCTCCCAACAAAGGTGATCATGAGGCCAATGAGAGGACGCTGGGCCTCATACTTACAATTGAGGAAGAAAATTGGGGGAAGCCTTTGTTGCACTCATCATAAGATGATGTTCATTACTTGATCTTTTCAGGATCCCCAGGAAAAGGAAAAAGGCATTACAGCCTCACCCGAGTAGCTGACTCCAGTTGACCCTGCTTTGGGGTTCAACTAGTTGAACTCCAGAGGTCCCTTTCAACCTCAATGATTCTTTCATTCTATGAGTCTAAGCATAATTATCGTGCCACACAAACAGTTCCACTGCCTTCTGAAATGAGAATTTTGAAGAAACCTGCTCTTATAGTATTCACACCAGTATTCAAGCAAGCGATGAGTGACCGTCCTCTGGCATGGACAAGAGTCTTCCATGCTTCCTTTCAGTAGATGGAATCCTACAACACCTATACACACTAGCAAGTTCCTCAGACAGATACACACTACCAAGCCTAAAACTCCTTCCATGCACTTTTCATTCCTGGGCAAAATAAAACATATTCTATTTGGCCAATTCTACCTTGAACCTGGAGGTCTCCAGGGCTTGGCTAGGCAAATTCAAAATCTTAGTGCTGGTGATAGTCCTGCTTTGAAGAGGGGGCTGGATCAGACCTCCAGAGGTTCCTTCTAAGTGACATTTCTTTGATGAAAAATAGACTTTTTGGCTATCAGAATGGTGCAGTAGTATAAATACTCGGGATAAATGGTTAATTACTTCTGTGTACCCTGTTAGATTATGTTGACGGAGAATACAGTAATTTCTTGATTCTATTTTGAAATATTAAGGTCAGTGGAAGTCTAAGAACCGAGTCTTTCAGAAATCTGATTGATCTTTTATAGCTCATACTAACTTCCAGTATTTGGGACTACGGATTCTTTTCCCACTCTCAATACTTGAGGAAGGTTGATCAGTAGCAATAGACATCCACAAACATTTCCAGCTTGGTTTTCACATCGAGTTACCATTTGAAATACTTCCTTTCTAATTTTTATCTTCTTAACTGACTTCATGCTTTGAGTTGGTGGCATGCATGAACTCTCTGACTAAATCAATCTGCCTTCCTCCAGCCCTTGACGAACATATTGGACAAGAAACAAAGCTTCCTTTTCTCCATTGCCTGATTGTATTTGGATGAGATTTGCTGCTGGACAGTTGGCAGCTGTGCATCGTGAGTGGTCTTTGTGTATAACTAGTAGTAGTTACTTTTAACACAAGTAGTACTACTACTCCTCAGCCAAATAGCCAGATCAGATAGTAGATATAGCATGGAACTTTTTTCCAGACACAACAAAACTATCTGCTTGTCAGCATACAAGAGTGCTTGTTGCACTGTAGAATCAGGGTATGTTTAGACACGTGGAGATTTCTACTTAGATCAATCTCACTTTGAATTAGCAACCACTCGTTTTCCTCCTTCACCTACCACTTATCCATTTCTATGCATGGTCGAGGGAGGTGCTATACAGCAAGTTCACTCAGCTCCTTTCTGTGTGCACAGTTCTGATCTTGGCAAACAGCAGCAAACAAGATGTTATCTGCAGTGCACAGCAAGCTCACTTAGCCCTTCGCAAAACAGAAACCATGAGATGCAATCTGTTGAGAATTTTTCTATTAGGTAATTGTTTACACCCATGAAAACAACTGTCCTTACAGGACATATGAAAGCAAAGGAATGTGCAGAAGTCTGTTCCACAAATTTCTTTATTTTGTTCCACAACTCAGTCTAGTACTGACTCTTAAATTTTTCACTAGCTGGTACACAATATAGGCATAGAATCACGTCATTATTTATATTTGTTAAGATTTCAGTGGAAAAAGTATATTTCAGGATAAGGTCTTCTGTATTGTCTCACAGTTATAATTTTAATATATTTGCTAAATAATATTTTCCATTTGTATTTCAAAAAGTGCTCTGCTAGGACACACAATTTATCACAGGTAAATAAATGATTCTCAGTGGAAGTTACTTCTTAAAACATGGGTATCACATTACTGCATCAATCTCCCCAGTACTACCTCAAATATATTCTGGCAGCTCAGCAAAACATTTTGCTGATCTTTAAGATCAAGAAGGGATCATAACTTATTAGTAATTTGCCTGAGCCTTAAATTTACAGCGCTTCCTTTAAATCCTGCCCTTTTAAATACTCAGGTTTTCCTCAGAGACCTGTTTCTGATCTTAAAGTCAGTAGGAATATCCTCATGAATTTCAATGGATATGAGCTTTTATCCTGCACTATTTTGGTAATATTTATTCTCTTAAAAAATGTGTGGGTCAGTAGCTAGCAGATCATTGGATAAGAACCCTAAAGTGTGGCGCAGCTTTCTGAAAGCGCTACCCAGACTTCTGAAAGGGAACATACTAAAAATCTCCAAATATCTGACCCATGGTTCCTCTGGTACTAAGTAGCATTTACAACCACAGCAACAAAATGTAGAACTAACCTCTGTCATTGCAGTACAATGCAATTCATGTTTCTTTTGAGTCCAGTGCTGACACTCAATAGATCACAATAAGGAGCCTTCTTTGCTGGATGTTGAATGAAATTTCTAGATATGACCTTACCAGGTTATCTGTAGAAAATTACACCAAGTTCTCCATGAACATGAGGTAAATGAGTAGTGCCTTCTTTCTCTGAACACGTACCTGGTGTGGGAGGAATAGTTCATCTCTGGAAGGTGACAGGGATGTTTTAAAGATAAAGGCTGCATGACTAGGATTCACTGAGTTAAAGGACATCCCCGAGGCCGTATATTCAGCTGTAATCCTGGCTAAGGCACTTGGACAAGGAGCAGCAACAGCAGGAGTGAAGGAGAGAAGGAGGATTAGCTGGAAGAGAGGAAGAAAGGTGTCAGATGCTATGCTGGTGTCTGTGTCAGGAAGAATATGGAAATAGGGTGGATGGAAGGGACCAGAGTCCTAGGGGGAAACAGAGAGTAGCAGAACTTGAGCAGCTGAAATGTGGTTGGAGACTCAGAAGGGATGAGGCTTGGGATAAGAAGGAGCTCATCTGAGGTGCTCATCTGAAAAGGGATTCAGCACAAGGTAAGAGAACAAAACCTTATACAAAAATACAACTTTCCTATTTCTTTAGAAATACAGAACCCTACCCCATCTGGCACTGAAATGGGTTTTAAGCAGTTCTTGCATTCAGAATGATGCAAAGCTGCTATTGCATCCAGCCTTGTTCAAGGCAGGGCAGACGTGTGTATAAGAAGGAAAGAGCAGGCTTCTAGGACATCCACCCTCCTGCAGATAAATGAGCAAAGTTAACCTGTATAAGAATTACAGAGTCTGCATTAAATATTGCAGCTGTCCAATACCGTGCGCCTGCGGCAAGGCTCGACACGGGGTTTATGGAATGAAATTTGTGTGTGGTGTGAATATGTAAAATATGATGTGGGCACTATCATCTCCCTAGAGGGGCAAGTATGACTTTAATGACTGCAGGAATGGGAGATTCTGCATTTCACCACTAGACAGCAACACAGCACTTCATAAATTGTATTGGAGCTTTGGTTTAGGAAAGGAGAACATTGCTTATGAAACATCAGTGTCTGCTGTGTGTGTGTTCTTTTACAACATCTAAGCTAGCATACATTTTCATTCCCATTACATAACAAAACAGGAGTGAATTATTGCCTTGCCCTTTTTCTTTCACAATGACCTTGGAAATCAGAAAAAATACATTAAACTAAGTTTGCTGTGTATTTTCATGGGTAAAAAAATTAAATTGCTGTTCTTGTTTTCTCTTTCCCTCTCTCTTTTTTCATCTTGAATTTTAAGAGAGAAAATCCTTGTAAGGCCATGACCAACACCCTCATTGCCAAAATATCTATTACTAAGATGATGAAGACAGTTCTCTTGTAAAGTACTGGGAGACATGTCTGACACTCTTCCTAGATTTAACAGTTGTATATGCCAGCAAAGAGTCTCTGCCCAAATGTGGAAAAAACAGACACTGACACAGTCTGGTACACTAACCTGGATATAAATTCTCATCCCATATAAAGAGGTTTAATGGGAAACCAGGATAGAGAACACTTAGCAACTGTAGTTGCTCCTGCTGTCTCTGGTAGTCTCCATTTCCAGGACAAAGTTCTGTCTTTGGAGCAGGGGCGTAAGAAGGATATGAGCAGATCGGAATTGGGGGTTATAATTTGTTGTAAGAAAATTAGAAACCTTCACCCAGAGATGCTCCTTCCCTCCTCACACCTACCACACCATATCTCTTAGCTCAATCAAATGATCTGAAACACTACTATCTCCCTGTATTTCCTGCGTGTAACTTAGCACTCCTTTCTGCTTTTCATCTGATACTGAGAATGATCCAGGATTCTCTCTCTTGTCAGAAAATCCTACTCCGGATCATCGCTTGCATAATCAGTGCTGCTCTAAGAAGACAAATGTTATGCTCCCTGCTTGTACAATTTTCACAACATCTATTCCATTACAGCACTGAGAGCCGGGCTTATCCTCAGGCCATATTTGTACACGACATGCAGATTCATCTTCCAAGCAGAGCCTCAAGTCTACACATGAACGCCCAAGGGCAAGTATTATCCCAATGCTGGAATGGCTGCCCGCAGGGAGTCTTTGAGTAGGACATGAGAGAAACAAATAACTCATACATTTGTGTAGCTTCTACAGTCTGGCACGGTCTCCATGGCTGATACATCTACAGGGTATCACCAGAGCTTTAGGCGAAGCTTTATGAGACCTTTCACTAATCTCAGACTGAATTCCGGATCAGGCTAGATCAGAATAGAAAAACAAAAATATTGTAGTGACTGGCTTTTGGGTTTTTGTTGTTCTTGTTGAAATTAAGGACTATAAAACACTAAGATAATGAAAAATAAAGGCTTTTTTAATGAATCCTTGACTCTTACAAAGCACTTTGAGACCTAGTGGACCATATTCCTCTCTCAGATGACCAAACTATCCATTCTTTTATCTTAAACAACAGAAATTGATACTTTGTTAATAAAATTTTAAACACCCTGGAGGTGTTTAAAACAGACCGGATGAGGCACTGAGTGCCATGGTTTAGATGATGGTGTTAGTGTTGGTGTTAGTGTTGGGTCATAGGTTGGACTCGATGGTCTCCGAAGTCTTTTCCGACCTTGTGACACTGTGATACTGTGAATAAGAAACTGCTGTGAGCAGCGGAAGTGCCAAAGCCCCATTTTGACTAGAATTTTTTCTTGGATTCGGTCATCAGGAAGGGGCAAAGCTCACACTAAAACTCACTAAAGCTTTTCCAGCATTTAAAACACCTTACGTAAATTTGCTGGTTCTCTAACCAGTCTCTCAGTGAATACGTGAGCAGAGTTTCTCATCCTTACTCTGTTCCTAATCCAGGGGGCCTGTTAGACCTTAACAGCCATCAGGCCTCTGTGTCCTTGTCAGATTTGGTACATACAATCTCAGACTCAAAGCAGACTTGAGAAAATGTTATATATACACCTCATTTCCTTGTGAAACCATTTTAAACTTAATACATTACTGTAATACATGCCTATCACTCTTCTCTTGAACACAAACACAGCAGGCTCTTTCTTCAGCTCAGTGGAGTAACAGCTTTTACAGCTTACAAACCACAGATTTCCCACTGTGGACCTCACATATGATCTCAAGCCACAGTAAACTAAGCAAATATGATTTTTGTTACATGACTTCATAAAAAAAAATTCACAAAGCACCTTTTAGGGGAATTGTTATCTTCATTAAGAAGAATATAAACATCTTCATAATAACAGCAAAATTAAAACTAAATCTACTTGAACTTAGCATAAGACATATCAATGGGATGCTGGTTACAGATATTTCAGATTTTGCACGTATAGATGGAGTAAATCACTTTAGTGGCTTTACTTTCACCTAGCTTCAGATGTAGACAGCCTCAGGCATTACATTATCCAGTTTTCAGTGTACTTGCTTCAGAACAGAAATACAACAAGTTCAAAAATAAATTCTCAGGTATAGGCCTAAACTGGTGTGACTGTTGGCTCTGTCAGACAGCTCCAAAAAGGCCAATACAGTCATTACAAGCTCTACAAACAAAATCTATCATAATTTTTCTTATTTTAACCCCACCATAGAACACTAATAAATTTTTCTGATTTTAACCCCACCATAGAACACTAATAAATTGATGATTTTTTTCCAAAAGGGCTCCATGAAGAAAGTGACCATGTGGTGAGATGTATTATGTGATATAGGTGAAGACCAGGAGTCTCTCCTCGCAGTGCGGCCGCATTTGCAGGCACGCATCCCCGCTCTCACTCCAACCTTATCTGCCCCCATCACATGACCCAAAATGCAGTCCCACACAGTAGCTTGAGAAGCTTGAGAGGGCAAAGACAAAACTTTTTCTCTGATTCAAAGCTACATTTCCCATGTGTTTTTCCAAGGGAATATGACAGGAGCAGTATGACAACGTTAGAGCCGCTGTATGAATCAGATATTTCATCCGTGTAGTTCACTACTGTAATCAGACTCCAGCATGTAAACATTTTATATGTATATCAAAGCTTGAGTTATTTAGCTATGACAAAATTCATCAGTGTCTGGTGACTAAATCAGATTGTCAGGTAGATCATAATTAATAGCAAGATCACTGACTCAGACTGGAAGAGTAGATAATACATTCTCCAACTTGCTAACATTCATTTTAACAGATCTACTCTCATGCTTAATTATTGAACTAATTCTTTTGTCTCTGTAACTTATTGCCCTCAAGAGCAGAACTCCACGGCTCATATAAAATGTGGATTGATCAATAACTTATGTCTAGAATAATCGAACTGTCTGTTAGATTTTTGTTCAGAATCTAAAGTTGTATGACCAAAGCGTCAAAAATGAACTTCATAACTTTATCTTTTTTTTTCCATGGAAAGAATATATTATGTTTCAGGTGTGAATGGCCAAAAATAACTTAATTCCCTCCAGAGTACACAGAGAACAGCAGAAGTATTCTTTTTGCTGAACATTACATTTTTAGTTTGTTCAAAATGTTATTTGATCCAAGAGCTGAAAAAAAGACAAAAAGACCATATTTGAATAGGTTAAACCTGAAACAATTCTGAAAACTGAGGAGGAAAAATTGTTTTTAAATTGGTGTCTTCACTCCCCAAAGCTCTGTAGTTGTTAGAAAACCAAAGAGTGTAACTAATTTTCAGATGGAGTGAATTATAGTAGTTCTATTGCTTTCAGTACAGCTGTGATGATTTTATATAACATAGCAGCTTCCCTCAATACATAAACTGAGACTCCACAAATGTAGAAACACGTTTGACAGTAAAATCAAGCCTTTATTAATCAATTATTTCATCACCCTCTTGTTTTCTGTTTTAATCATCACCCTCTCGTGAGGGTGATGATCCCCTCTGGGGGTTGCCTGCCCACCTCAATCAAGCACACGGCTGCAGAACTGACAATTTCTGCTGCCGGTCCTCACCGAGTTTGACATTCACAATACAGAGATGGAAATATCAATTTCTTCACACCCTCCCCAAGAACTTTTCCATAAAGTTTAACTTCCTTGCAAATCAGGTCAGTTCCCAATGGTCTATCTGGCAGCTGCATCGCTTGCTTTGGAATAACACTATGGAACTAACCAGTTCACTCTGTGGGGTCTTATGTAGGTGGTTTTTATGTTATTTTAAAGCAAGGAAAATAATCACAAAATTATTTGGACTTACAGAATGCAACTACAGAACTCCAGACAACAGGCAGGACATTTGTCTTGGATCTGACAGGATATCTCTTTCTGCAACTGCAATTTTGTGGTTCTGCTACATGACCTCATAGCCAAAGTTACATAAAACTTAACGGCTACTCTCTCATATCTAGTATGTGAACATTTGCAGTGACCTGAATTAACTTAGCAAATTCTGATAAGCAAGAAAATAATTAATGGGGTTTTTTTTAAAAGTGAGTAGATACAGAGTTGTGTCTCAGTGGAGGGATGGGTGCATGTCTGAAAGGGATCCAACAGAAAAATGCACACTCTGCGACAGAGGAAAAGCAGTGCTCAAAAGAAATACCAGCAACATTATCACTATCTTTTTACTCCTGTCTTGTTTTGTAACTTTTGGTGGTTAATAGTAACTGCTTTTAATTACTAAAAGTAATAGCTGCTTAATAATGCAGTTCATGGCAGCAGCTTAGAATCATAGAATCATAAGGTTGGAAGAGACCTCTGAGATCATCGAGTCCAACCGTGCCTGTCTCCTTACTAAACCATGTCCCTAAGAAACTCATCTGTTCATAATAAACAACCTACTTATGAAGCAGTGGTGTATTTGAATGGCAACATAACAGATGCAGTTGAAAAAGGGTGGGTGTTCTCACCACTGCCCTTCGTTTTGAGCCTTTTCCTTGCCTTCATAAGCACTTTTTGAGAAAGTGATACCCTGATCCATTGGTTTGGCCATAGTGGCACAGACCTCATATTGTGGCAAAGACTTCCTTGAAAGCAAAGGAAGGTTATTATAAGGAACCAGAAAGAGCTTCTTTATATAAATACATATTTTTACCTATACACATACACACATACGTGTTTTCTGCATGAAATGTGGCTGGAGAAAAGAGAGCGTGGGTCCTTTGAAGCCTCTTTTTTTCTGAAACTATTAGAGGCATCTTTCTCAAAGGAGCGTCAAGGATTTGATACACTGGACCTTATTATTATATTCTTATTAATATATATAAATACTGGCCAGGCTCTTTTCAGTGGTGCCCAGGGACCAGAAACGAGGCAATGAGCACAAACTGAAACACAAACTGAAATGTTTCCTCTGAGCACGAGGAAACACTTTTTCACTGTGAGGGTGACTAAGCACTGGTGCAGCTTACTCAGGGAGTTTGTGGAGTCTCCATCATTTAAGATATTAAAAAAATGTCCAGATATGACCCTGGGCAAAAGGCTGTAGGTAGCCCTAGTTGAACATGGGAGCTGGATCAAATGACCTTCAGGTATCCCTTCTAATTTAGACCATTCTGTGGTTCTGTGACCAAATGACAAGATTACAACAGATGATCAAGCCTAACCTTACAGTTCCTTCACCCTTTACCTCCAGTTAAAACTGTTTCTAACAGTTGTGCAAGTGTCTCAAAAAACAAAAGGGAACAGAAAGTGTCCAAGCACAACATTTTGCAGGAGAGGAGGTTAAATTCTTGAGAGACAAAAAAAAGGTGAAAAGCCACATATTAATATATATTAAAAATAATTTGTATTCATCATAAATTAGGAATTAATATATTCTAAAGTATTTATATATTTATATAGAATAAATATATAATACATATAAATAATATATATATAATAATAATATATAATAATAAATATAAAAATATTTATTATAGTGGAGAGTCACTGATTGACTTGGAAGCTGCATTTTACTTCCACCAAAAGCCTACAAGCATGTACTCTGCTCTTGGTCAATGCTGCTGAGATACACATATGTATATATGCATGTATATATGCTTATATACACACATGCACATTTTTAAACAAGAATTAACTTACCCTCTTGTGACTCTATATTGATAAAAGTTTTCTTTGTGCGACTACACGATTCAAACTATACAAGTGTCACAAATTCATTCAAATTATGCAGTCACTCTGGAATTCCCACAAACATTAAACCAGTGTGTGGTAACAGATTTTTTCTCCTGAACAAGAGCTGTTCAGTCTAGAAAGCAGCCAGTGAAGTGTTTGCTAACAGTGATGCAGCTTTGCCTGTGTGGCAGCTACAGATATTTCAGATCAAAGATTGGATATCTATTGCACATTCATTTCCATTCTGACAAGTCTTCAACAAGCACTTGTATTTGTACTTAATCCAGTGGCAGCACAAAATGAAAATGCAAACCTAATTCTCCAGCATGCTTGCTGCACCTGAATACAAGCACCAAAGAGATGCAGAACACAAGTAGTGGTTTGCCCTCTTGAAGAAAAACAAATAGTGGACACAAGGCAGAGGAATAATATGAGAGAAAAAAAAGAACACATCCTCTACAGACAACTGAAAGGATAACACACTTCCCTTTGGAAATGAAAGTTTATTTTGCCGATGGGCCATTAACTGGCAACAGGACTGTAACATTTACTTACTAATAAAATTAACTAACTGTGCCATATTTGGGCTGAAAACAACACTTCATATAGGTCACAGAAAGTTAGTTCAACAGGGATTAAAAATACCTTGTGAGCTCTGAGGACTTTCACGCAACCATTCTGTTTGTTTTTTCATTAGACTTCGTCAATTCATGAAAACAATGAAAAAAATTGGTTTGATATGCAAGTGATTCTTTTGAGAGATGCATTAATGCACATCATATCATTATAAAATAAAACACGAAGCCATGTCAGATGTCTTTGGATTGTAAGTCCAGGATGGTTTAAGCATACAATAAATTTAGATTCCAAGGTCTCTGGAATTGTACCATTGTATATCATCACCACCTAATTTTAAGGCAGTATGTACTCGACTAACTCGATTGCCTTTTCGATCTGCCAGGAATCATTTGTATCCTCACGAGTACTATAAAACCAATCTGGTAGAATTAGAGACTTGAGCATGAAGTCTGGATTTGTGTATTCCCGAACTGCCCAGTTCTAGTACTTTGATCTGGATCAGACACAGGCAAACCGCAAAATTTCATTCGAATCAGTGAAATATCCTGCCTGGTTGATATAAAATAAATTATTTTTCATGAGTGGACAATGCACAGATGAGCTATTAAAGACTGTGGAAGCACATATTTTGTGGTTCAGAATTACTGAAGCAGAACACTTCTGCAGGAATAACTGTCTAACGTATCTTTGTCACTTTTTGTAGTGCACGGAGAAATATTCCTACATTTGTGACTCTGACTTTTAAAATATATGTCAGTATTTTCTATGTAGGTGCACAGTAAGGAGAAAAGGTAACGTGTGTTTATTTACCTTTAGTAACCATATTCTGATAGAACTGCACAGCCTGTTTGCTCAATATCATAATTACATTTAATTCACATAGACCTACTTCTATGTGGAATTTCAAATCCTTCAGCCCAATCTGACTACTGGGTTCTTACTACTAAAATTATTCTACTTGGCTCACAGACTATCACTCTTTTCTTTCAATTTTTTTTTTCTGTTGAAAACTGTGAAAGCTAATAATTTCCACAGAGAGTTTATAGCTTACACATATAACTCTATTATTTAGATACTGATGTACTAGGAATATTCCCAGAGTTCACTCCCTTCAGTGAACTAAACATTCTCCACTGTAGAAAAGAAACTGTGATTTATGGAACACATTTAGTTTCGGCTTTTGGAAATTTAGAGCTAGGGAAAGGTAAATTGAAACACTATTTAAATACTTGTCATATTTTTCTACTTCATTTCCAAGATGATTCCAAGCTGAGAGAGGAAGCAGATTAATTGTATGCCTAAACATGATTCCTCTCCAGTTTTTCTGCATGTCTTTGTAATTTCATCACACTTGTTTATGACAGTCATGATCTTGACAAGCAGTTTTAAAATTCCTTTCTAAGTCTTGATTTGAAAGTGAAAATGAATGGGAATTCATTGCTTAGCTTCTGATTAAAATTCACCTGTGGTTTAACTCTGAAAATGAAGTCCAGCAAAGAATCATCTGCTAAATGTATTATCTATATGCTAAATATCTCAATAAGCATCATAGCTAAAACGTTATTACAAAACAAGAGGACTTTTTTCAAAGCACACACTGCTTGACTGTTTTCTTGATACAGACTTCTTCAGTGGTTACCTTTCTCTTTCTACAGTTTTCCACATTCCATAGGAATTTCTTTCATTCCATACATCGATCAATGGGGTTACTGTTTGAATAACAGCAGTCTGGATTCACAGTTTGTGAAAGATGTTTTTGTAGGTGCAGGTCTTTAAAAAAATCAGCCACTGCCATGTTTTAACATTTTTGGGGGCAGCTCCACTTCGTTTGTCCCCAGAATGCTAAGGGTTATGAGACGCCATGAGAAGTGAAACTATTTTTTTTAGAATCACATTTAATAACTCTCACATTTTTAAGCATAGATTTTGCACACCACATTTAGAAACAAGAGCAGCCAGAATTCTAGGCTTATTTAATATACTCTCCAGACATGCATTTCAGAACAAACTGATTTGTAATGCCAGTGAAATCAGTACATAGCGTAGGAATGCATGATTAAAGCATAATTTAAAAAGCAGCCCCTTAAAATAGTTACTTCATTTCTGCATCTAAAATGTAAGTTCATGTTTTATTCCTTTCTCTTCAATGATGACACCAGAATACTAAAAATAATATTATAAAAGTAGATAGAACTCTTGCTTCTTCCTTGACAAACCCTTCTAGCTACAGCCTCCAGTGACTGGAACCCAGTGTTATATCAAGACTGGACAAAGTAACAGAGTTCATATAAGAGAATAATGTTGAAGGTGCTGCTTGCAGGATCATATTCCCAAGAAGCATTATGTTTTGCTTTCAATTGTCAGGCCATAGGCAATTTCCAGCCATTTAGAAGTGCTAAAAGACATCACATCTAGGAAGCTCAAAGCTAGCTTTACAAAGTCAAAGGTGATTTGATATAGTCATGATAACAATTTATTTGAGGGGGAAGCTGGAATAGACGATCTTCAAAGTTCCTTTCTTTCCAACCCCCATTTCCATGATGTTGCTTTACAGGTCGATAATCATGTTTTGCAGCTATCATTGCTCATCACTACATTATTGTAAATGTTACTGGAATTTTAAAAGTGACCAGGAGGTAACAAGTCTGCTCTGAGAACTTCAAGACCACATTGCAAAAATTTTTATGCATGCACTTGAAGTCAAGAACCTGTTCCACTGATTTCCAAAGGAAGTAACGCATCTTTATAAAAATCCTGGAGGAGTGGAAGAGTGGTAGACACCATTTTTGTGAAGAAGACACTTTAAAAATAGGTCTGTAGAAAAGTATATGAGGGTGAGAGAGATGTTTAAGCAGCAAATGATAGAAAAGCAGAATGATTAGGAATTGAAGTATGAAAGAAACATGGAAGATATCTCAGGCCGCCAAAGTGCTTTGAAAATCCCTGCCATTAATTTTGTGGTAAGTATTAATGTGACAAACACCTAAACATTCATCCAGCTTTGCTTGCCAAGCATTTTCCATCCCACTGATTTTTGTAGGCAAAATCCCAGGAAGTTTCGAAGAATGGCTTCCCCAGTTCTGCTTCTATCAATTTCAGGAGATATTGGACATTTTCAAGCCACTTCTTAAGATATCAGTATGCTGCAGGATGGTGTTTTTCCAGACTCTGGTTCAGAATGGCACATAGAGATGTAACTTTTGGGACACATAACCCCACTGAAGTGCGTACTCATGTTTCTAAAAGCAGAGACACGCTGAAATACTCTCCTGAACCGTGGCTGTGCTATCTTCTTATTCATAACAATCTCATTGTTAGCAAAGTAATATGAAATTTTCAAAAGAGATCCTTGACAATGAAAACTAACGGTGTAGTTAAAAGGCTGGATATTTTGGTGTTTTTAAGAAAACACTAAAGTTTCCCTCTGTTACGTGGCAAAATCCTCATTGTTCCTGCCAGCAGACATTTTTATTTTCTGGCTAAATTTATGCTGAATTCACATCCCATTGAAACCATCACATAGTTTTAGCAAAAGGATCCTACGCAGTATCACTACTGTAAAAAGCTAACAGAAGTTCTACTGATAAGTAGCATTAAATCTCCCAAAAGTAAAGCTAATGAGTAAAAGGTTATTTGTTTAAAAGGGAAAGAGAAAGCAACTTTGTGTGAAGAGTTATTTCTTAGACACAAAGAGGTTTGTCCAGCTCTGTGATGCAGGGCAATAGTGGACCTGTCTGCCACTGCAGTTCTCAGAGAAGTGATTTATCAAGTCCTTGTATGTTCTTTGATGTGATTACAACCAGTAGGAAACCAGACTTTTACATCATCACTGATCATATATGCTATGGATTGGATCATACAATGCAAAAATATTTGCCTTGCAGCAGGTAGGGTTTTTTAATAATTAACATTCTGAATGTGGCTGTAAACACTAACAGCACTTTAAGTGAAAGGGTCTGCAACAATTTGCAGACAGTAACTATCATGTAAACTGTAACATTTCCAACAAGCATCTCTCCTATGTTAACTTTACTAAATGATATGGATTTTTTGCTGATATACAAGATGAATGAGAAATAATTATGGAGAAACATAAACTCAGAAGCCTTAGAATAGATATTCCTCTGTCACCTGTAACAGAGAACATTAAAATGAGCACATAACAAAGCAAATATTTTGTAGAAGTTCTCCAAGAATTATAAAAGTTTAAGTCCTTGCAACAGGATTGAAGTCAGCATGGGAGAATGTGGAGGAAGAAAAAAAGACAAAGGAAATAAATGTTACAGAAATAAATCTCATAACACGTCCTTAAACTAGTAACTCACAGAAGTCTTGCAGAATCTTGCTGAAACACTGAAAAATATTATTTCAAGCAAATCTTGATATTATAATACTCAGACTACTTTTGCATTTTACGCATATGTTGTTGTTTTCAAAAAACAATCAGGGAGCTTAGCAAATATATTGCAAAACTACTTGGCAATAGTTTTACCTTCTTGAGATAAATCAGACTGCATCTCAGCACCCATGCCTGAGGTACGATGGTACGCTGAAGTATTACTATCACCTTCAGCATACTGCAAGAGAGAAACAGTGGCTCTGTGAGACAGTGCTTGACATCTACCATGATATAATTTTGTTTATTTGCTTATTTTTGTACTTCTCAGTGGCAGCATATCATAGAATCATGGAATAGTTTGGGTTGGAAGGGATCTTAAAGGCCATCTACTTCCAAACCTCTGCCATGGGCAGGGACACCTTCCATTGGATCAGGTTCCTCAAAGCCCTGGCCTCAAACACTGCCAGGGAGGGGACATCCACAATTTCTCTGAGCAACCTGTTCCAGTGTCTCATTACCCTCACAGTAATTTTTTTTCTAATATCACATATAAATTTACTCTCACACTAAAACCATTACTCCTCGTCCTATTACTATGCACCCTATCTTTTAAAGAGTCCCTCCCCATCTTTCCTGTAGGCCCCCTTTAAGTACTGGAAGGTTGCTATAAGGTCTCCTTGGAGTATTCTCTAGGTGAAACAACTGTCAATCTTTCTTCATAGGAAAGTTGTTCCATTCCTCTGTTTTTGTGGCCCTCCTTTGGACCCACTCGAGCAGGCCTATGTCTTTCTTATGCTTAATATTATGCTTTTGAATATTGTGATTGATTGTAGACTGTCATCAGATAAGAGAAAAACTGACAGTGGCATATCTTTAGTCTTACTTTTATCTGCTTTAGAGATAACATAAAAATGTTTTCCCTTTGATTAACTGCTTCTTATATCTCTTATGCAAGACAGCCATAACAATATCCAAATTCCTGCCCAGTCTAGCTTTCCATGTCCAACCAAATTCACAAAATATAACGCCTTTTAGTGAAAAGAGAAATTCTACGTTATGGATCTGGATTGAGCACTTAGAACATTATTGTGTTAAAGAAAAAAAGCTATGGGATTTGCTGTGTATGTCGTATTTCTCTCACCTGAATGCAACTAAAATTGTTTTTGCAACTTCTTATAAGAGGTAGAAAGACAAATCAGCTCTTGATTCTCCCCATGATTTCACACTTCCTATATAAGTCAGCTAAGAGAGAGGCAGAAAGACATGCCACAGACTTCTGATTGTTTTTATGGCTATTATTACCCAAACACAAGGAATCAGTTGCCTGGCAAATTTCATGAGGCAGATTTTGACCGCAGGTAATAGAAACAGAAAAATTTGAGACTAGTCAAATCAAAGTCCTCTTCGATATTTATAAAGCTTGTAATTTAAGACAATTTATTCTGCTTTCTTCCTAAAGGCCTAAACTTTTATCAGGACTTCTGAAAACGAAATTTTGCACCAAATTCACAGTCTCTCCATATAGGCCATTGAAAATGCATTTCTGGAGTTTAGAGCTTCTGTAGAAGTCCTTTCAATATTAACAGTTCTTATAAGGTTCCTGCAAAATTTTGTATGTGAAGTTAAATTTGTATGTGTTTAGTACACCAGGAAATCCATATTAGTCTGTGAAATTCACAGCAACTTTTATAAAGCATTCAGAATTATGTTGGGCAACCTCCAATCTCTGTGCAGTGAAGCCATCTTTCGAACAGTCTCTTGACCCAAAGGGGTCGACTTCACCCCAGTGCCTACTGAACATTTCCAACATTTCTTCACCTTTGAGCCAGCATTCCTAGAAGACTTGAATCAAATGCTTCTCACATCATGGGGAGACCTTCTACAGCTGGTAATCCCTCTGAGCTCTCTGCATCTTGTGACTGACACAAAGCTGGGTGTTTGACTCTTATGAACCACAACTGAATTGGAGATGTTAGAACAGGTTTCCAAGGCTCAGTAACATTTCAGAATTTACTGAGGGAAGTGGAGGAATGTTGGGAAAATGTCAAAGTTTCACTACGTTAAAAAAAAGCCAAACTGTTATCACTATATTTTATTTAAGAGTGTGTCAGAACTGTCAAAGGAATTAAAATGCTGACTTTTGGCCAGAGTAATAGGTAAATCTACAGAAAGCTGATTCTTCATCTCACTCTTGCTTCTGCTGTCTTTCCAGAATAGAACCTCTAAACAAACTTGTAAGGCTTTTTAAGGAAAGAAAAATTACAAGCTAAAAAAGATTTCTATTAAATCATAGCAAGGTTGCCTTGGCCTTGGCATAACTTCAATATTTAAGAGGAATTAGACCCAATTTTGTCTGCAATAGAAAGAAAAGAGATAAATAAAAACCTTAGCACAGCCTGGCCAAGAAGCAGCTTTTTTCTGTACACCGTGAGTCATTTGCTGTCAGCAACAATGAAGACGCCCATTTCCTGTCTCAAAAAACATCTGTTTGCTTCAGTCTTCAATGACGGCTGGTATCCAAAACACATAAGAAAATCCAAAATGAGCAATTATACAATAGACTGCTCATAGGGAAACCTAAATCTAGCAAATCTCGGAAAATCCTCACATGTTTTCACTGGTCAGCTTGTGTCTGGAGGCAATAGAGCTGTATTCCTTCCAGAATTTGTAAAAAAAAGTCCTTCCATTTCCTTTAATAAGCAACTGGAGACCATCTGCTACAACCAAAAGTTATTAAAAGTTGTCAGGTATCCAAAAGGAGTTTTCCTTCGTTAATGTCTATAGATCAACTGCTGCTCTCTGCATCACACTTGTATGTCTTCACTCAGGGTGCACAGACCACCTTTGTCTCACATACGTGTCTGTTTATAGACCGGAGTCAAAGGTGCTAGAGAAATGTCCATGAAAATAAAACATAATCTCTCACAGGATGCATTGCAGTTGACCTTTCTTGAGAAGTGTTACACTCAAGTACTGTAAAACTGCATTCACTTGGTTGGAATTCAAAATAATCAGGTAGAAAATAAGCCAATACCAATCTTGAGTTCAGAAAATGGAGAGTAGTTTCTTTTGAAAAATCCAGGATTCAAAGTAAATTGTCAATGTTCTACATATGCAGAACTATACACTTAAACAGCTGGTCGTAGCATAAAATGCTTTACTGTGTCGAAAAAGTAGACTGCAAGCAGTTATAAATAACAATTTCTCTGAACAATCTCAACATTACTGTATACAATTCCTAAACTACAGTTTAATAATGTCAATTACAATGGACTTCATCAGTCCCTTGGCATGAAATAAAGACACCATGAACACAGACAAAAATATTTGAAGTATTGCAGTTAGCAGGCTGCTGGGTTTTGTCAGATACAGTAAAGATAACTTCAAAAGCCATTTTTTTTTGTCTGCTGAGGTAAGATTCTCAAGAACAATATGCCCTTCCATCTCTCAGAGTTCTTCTCTTGGCTCTTCCAAAATAAGGCAAAATTAGGTAGCAGAGCTAAAGACAAATTATTGCTGATAAGGCAACGTGGTTTCCTTTGGAAAAAATGTCATGCATCTAAGTGTAAGTTACGCTGCCTCTCATCATGCTATGCAGCCCTCATTAGGTTTTGTTATTGTTGGCCATTATGTTATTTATCACATCAATTACTAATTTTCATGTCAGTAGTTATAATGGCACTGGAAACTCAGAGAACGTTTGCTTCTCAGTTTTGGGAAATAAGCATATTTTTCCTCAGCGGGTAAATATAAACAGACCAGTAAAAATACAATGGCGTAGGGAATCTTGGGGGCCAGACAAAATCCATTATAATCAGTGACAGAATAACTTCTGCAGTACAAGCTGCTGCTTTGCATAGTGACATATTCCTGTACTGTAATATTCCATATTACAGTAACATATTCCTGTGTTCTGCTCCAAGTTTTGTTGTTGTTGTTGTTTTTTTCCCTTTTACAGAATTTCAAAACAAAACAAAAGAAAGGGAAAGTGGAAAGGGAATAGAAAGAGGAAGAGGGAAAGGGAGAAGGAAGAACAGAGAAGGGGAAAGAGGAAAGGGAAAAGGGAAAGTGTACAATATTTGACCTCATTTAGACAAATACGTAAATTGGAAAATGAGTATTTGATTCCATACAAATATTTGGTTTAGTGTTACTGATGGCTGAATTAGCATTAGCAGCCTATCAGCTCTCTCACTTGTTCTAACAAGCTCCACAAGCAGCAGTGGATTAAGACAGCCAAGCACGATCCAGGTCTTACAGTATTACCTAAAATCACTCTCCTGATCTTTAACTGCCCTTTTCTGTGATCATGGGCGAATCACTGAGAATGAGACTCACAAAGGAATTAAGTTCTTTATTTAAAACCACAGAAAGAAATAGTTCAGAATGGCACACTAAAGGTCATCTAGTCCAATCTGCTACTCAATACAGGGCTAACAGGGAGAATCAGGTTGCCTAGAGCCCTGTCTAGTCATGTTTAGGATGCCTGCAAGGATGGAAATCCCATGACCTCTCTCAGTAACCTGTTCCAGAACTTAACTGTTGTAATGGTGAAGAATTTTTTTTTCCCACTTGTTCAATCAGTATGTCATTTGTTGCAACTTTTGACTATTTGTTCTGCTCCTTTGTTTTTTTCTCTGAGAAGAGTCTGACTCTGTCATCTCTAGAACCACCCACACAGTGATGATGGGGCCCACATCATTATTTCACCCAGGAGCGGAAACTTCTTGAGATACAGGGTAGCTCAAGTAGTTTACGAGAAAAACTTAGGGTTTACAAGTGAACAGTAATAGAATATTGAACATGAACTGCTGACAAAGTGGTGATGTACCAGTAAGGAGAGAGAGAGGATGTTAAGTGCATATACTATATGCTCCAGGCTGTTCTAGCTGCTTAGTAAAAGTTTTGTCTCCAGGTGAAGAATACTTTAAGTTTTTAAAGTTTTTGAGAAACCCCCAGATACCATAAAGGTGACTCTGTCTTTAGACTCTCCCTACAAATTAAAAGCAATCTGGCTGTTGAGACTTACTTTGTGTCATGGCCATTACAGAGCATGTATAGAATCAACCTGGGTCTGTTAAACTGGTTCACTTGCTCTTACAAAAGACAAAGGCATCAGGACCGAGATCCTCCCTGCTCCTTGTGCCGATACATGAGGATGTTGAGAAGACTGCTGAGTGCCTTCCCGCCTCTTCTGGTTTCTGAACGTAAAGTTTGCTCCTTCTGCACACTTGGAATCAAAAATGGAAAGGTCAAAAGGATTTTGAGACACACAGATGTCCCAGTTTCCTCAGGAAGGAAAAAAATACACATACCAACCACTAGGACGATGGTGTCACTCTACATGACTTTTCCATCATGGCTTTCAGTCTTTATTCTTTGTGTTGCACTGATCTGCACTTAATGATTCAGCCACAATGAAGAGAAAACACAGCAGAACTAAGCATTCAGACCAGGGGAAAATAATTTTAAAATAAAAATATAAATAAATAACTGAAAAATGTATTATATATTATAAATAACACATATATATGTTCATTTTATAAATATAATAAACATATCACACAGGGATAGTGTAAGGAATTACTTAATATTGCCAACATCATGCAATGTATGTCTACAGTATTGCAATTATACACAGAACAGGTGGTAAAACAAGCTATTGATGTAGATAATGTAGCTTTCCCCATAGCTGCCTCAGGGATTTGTACCAAATAATACATTTACTAGTAAAAGTATTTTTCTGCTGACTGTATAAGATCTAAATGAGACATTTATTTCTTCTGGACAGGCTTTATAGGAATGCTGCAATGTGTATGGAAACAATAGGATATTTAAACACTACATTTAGGATACGAGTAACTTCAGTATCCAATAGAGATGCTAAGAAGTATTCATATGACATTCATATTGTAAATACTTGAGGGTGTCTGCATTAACACCTAGTTGGAGTAGCAGCCTTTTCACATTTTTCATGTCTTTTTTTCAGAAATTAAAAGCCACTCTCATAAACACAGATAAAGTTAGTTTTCCAAAGCGAAATTAATATTTGAAGAGAAATTAATATTTGAAGATAAATTAATATTTGAAGAGAAATCAAGAAAACCTTCTCGTTGGACAATTCAAAGTTAGTGCAAGCAAGACAGAGAGTTGTTATAATTCTGTTCTATCTTTTGGAATTCTGTTATAATTCTGTTCTATCTTTTGGAATTCTATGAGAGAAGTATAAAAAGGAGCTGTAATACCTCAGGTCTCCAGTGCTTTGTTTATTTTTCCACACAGAATGCATCCCTTAAAATTTAAGAGTGTTCAGATGAATGAACACCACACCCCCACTCCCACTTATCGTGTCTCTGGGCCACGAAATTACTATGAGCACTTATTTTGTCAGATTTGCATCTCATAATAGATCTACATTTCACTATAAGTGCATCACAAGAAAAACCCTAACATAGCAAGAATGTAGAACCAAGGCCTTGATTATAATACAAGGCCACTTTAGCAGTATTTTGAGTTCAGTCATGTATCATTTGTTAAAAGAAATGCAGTTATACACTAATACATAATACATTATAGAACTATAATTTAAAAATCCAAACCCCTTCAGATAGGCATTTTTACATTAATAAAATTTAACGACAATAACTGATATGTTATTTTGATCAATAGTTATTTTAGCTGAGAAAACTTGCATGTGTCATATACCTTTCCTGTAAATGAATCTGAAAGAAAACTAAAGACACTAAAAAAAAATTAAACTATGTGTGTTAAACCACATTCACAGCTATTTTGAAAAGGAGAAAATCTTTGCCTATTTTTTACAGTGAATAGCAGGAAAGTGTTAGATTCAAACATACACACACTCACAAGCACCACGAAACGTCAGCACTACTGTGGAGTATTCATTGTAGAACACTCCTACCAAGTCAAGAACTATGTTGGTTTGGCAAAGTACTGGAACAGACGGAACTAGAACAGCTTGTGAAAGGCTGAAGACTAAGAAAATGTAACACTTTGGCCCTCTGAGAATTAAAAAGCCAAACAGTCACAGAAGTGATGCGGTGTGTTAAGTTAGTATGTAGTTGACTAAAGTGGGATGGTAGAAATAAAGATCCATACTGTGGAGAGACACTGCTCCCTCAAAACCTCACTCTGTGATGCAGCCAACAGACTGGTCAGGAGGATTATTGAGTCTGATCAATGGTTATTTTGATGTTAGAAATTCAAAAAATGGGAGGATACCTAGAAAGGGCCTGGTAAGGAGGATTATTGAGCCTGATCAATTGATACTTTGATGTTATACGTACAAAATGAGAGAGGATTCCTAGAAAAGCTTTAGATTTGCATGATTTTCCCCTCATTTTCTTCACCACCACACACTTAGCTTTGTAGACCACCACATACAAACTGCTGCCTAATAATTAAAAAAGCTACTAGTATATTTGTTTCAGTTGTCCACAACAGCCCTTTGCCTCTTGAAGCTACACCTTCTAATAAAACATAATACTACCAAGCCAGAAGATTTCTGTGGGTCAGAAAGGAATACAGAGACAAAACCCAACAACTCCAAATTAATGTATTTCAAGAACTATGTACAATGCAATGTATGCATAAGTATGACAGTTGCTAGTTATCAAATTAAGACACCAAACATATTATGCAGTACATATAATACAATGGTGGGGGAAAAAAGGACTTGACACATACCGTCATTTGCTCAGCTTCTTCATCAAGGGGGAGAGAATAACATATCTAGAAAAGCTACATAACTCCTCTCCCACCCTAAACAAATCTGCTCCTTCTTGGTGCCTGTTTATCCCATGAGCATGGCTCATGGCTTAACAAGTCTTAAAATTTTTTGCAGGGATCATTTTTAATTATGGAACTTCCTTGGGGAAAGTGGTAAGTGCTTCTTTTTCACATATTTGTTTCTTGTATACATACATGTTTGAATACATAAATGAAGATCCTGTTGTCAGATTGACATTCTTTTGGGTTTTTTGTAGTACTTGCTATAAAACTGATGAAGGACTTCTCTAAGTTAACAGTGCTATTTGCCTTCTCTCCGCCCATATTCCACGTATTTCAATGTCAGTTGCAAAATCATGTAATCCAAACGGCTTACTCTAAGCTTCACCTTTCTTAGGCAAACAGAGCACTTTTAGGAAGTTTGATTCTGTGATCTACACGTAAAGTTATTGGGAGCTCTACCTTATGCACTAGGAGAGCACTGTCCACACACACATTTCAGTCTGGACTTAAAAATGTCCATGGTCAGTTTTGATTGCATTTGTTGAAATCCGAATCTGAGCATCTTAGCTGTCAGTATTTTATCTTAGATACCACTCAGTTTTGTCTCTCATAGAAGACTCAGCTCTCTGTCAGTTTGGAAAATTCGCTGTTTGGTCAATGAAAGAAAGAAAGAAAATAAAGCCCTTGAAATAAAGTCTATCTTTTTATGCATGCAGTGACTAGTTGCAGCTTGTAGATGCCTTTATTTGCAAGAGTATACTGCAGCTGAACGTCAGGTTTTTACACTATCATGTACAGTAACATTAAACACTACATCCCTACAATGATATGGGTAGGTATGTACACAGATATTCAGAAGTTTACCTTGGTCCTCTGTTCTGCAGAGCACAGAAGAGCCAGTCTTAGTAACTCTTGACTGAGTAAATACCAGGATAATTAACCAGGTAATTAACCAGCCAAAACCAGAATTCCTTAGACCACTCAGCCATTCTAACTCTTCTGCAGGCATTTATACAATATCCTTCCATCTAGGTTAGGAATTGTAACGCTGAATGGGCAAGCAGCTACATAAGTAAATAACTGGTTTGGTGACTGGGCTCGGGTGGTAGTGCTTAATGGGTCATTCTCCACCCTGAGGTAACAAGTGGACCACGGGTGTATACTCTTAAGATCTGTTCTGTTTAACGTCTCTGCCAGTGATCTGAGGAGGCAATGCAGCGTAGCTTCATGAAATTTGCAGGTGATATCAAAGAAGGGGGGAGGGCTGCCACCTAGAGGGATCTAGAAAGGTTGAAGGAATGGACAACAGTGATCTTACATGGGCAGAATTCACCACATTCCGAACTGCTGGCTAATTTTGTTGATTTTTAAACACTCTCTAATTGTGCGCGTTGGCCAACTGGGAAGAGATATTTTGGGTGGCCTAGAAATGGTGGTGGCAAATAGACATCCTCTCTGAAGTAAATAACATTGACATCTGAAATAAACTAATTAGATTTCACCAAACCACACAGTTCACTCTTTCTAGCAAAGACACACTGTAAATTTGCAAAGCCACCACTTGAACTTCATCAAATGCGAGCTCCCACTATGAGAAAAGCCAAACCAATCCACAGCTCCCACACCAAAGGAACGGGGAAGATATCACTGCAAAAGGGAGAGGCAGCCTCTAAGACAAGTGTGTGATTTGGAAATTAACACGTTAGGATAAGAAATAAATTCTTTGGAACTCTCCAAATATCCCAGGCATAAATAGTGCAATCAAACCTTCCCCTCTGCTCACTTATTGAAATGGCAGCTTAGAGCTGAAATCTATATTTGCATCTGTGTTGACCTGCTAGTATCAAACAAGCCAAGGCTGTCCTTATCCACACAGCCTAAATCACTGTATTCTGGTGACTGCTAGGCATTAAAAGCAGGATTTCTTATTCTCTCCAGCCATCTATTCATTTCTGCAGCAAGGAGCGATAGTTCAGTACCTAACACTAGATCATCACAATCAGGCATTGTCCTTAACATATAAGAAACAAATCATAAAATCATAGTTGAAGCATTTTAATTAAATCGATGCTTGTTAGCAGGTACTACCAGAAGTACCTGGAGTACCTGGAATTAGCAGTTTTCACACAGCAGCTGCTGCACAGAACACAAATTGAGTAATAGAGGTATAGTGCAAGGCTGTGGGAAATGTATGAAAGGGCAGGGCAGTGCCCTGAACAGATACATATGAATTTAAACACTCAGGAGACCACTAGGCCTTCTTTCAAGAAATTCTTTTTGTTGAGTTGTCTACAGTGGAGCCAGAACAACCTAGAAAGGAAGTGTTTCAGTATGGTCTTTCTCAGCAGAGCAAGTCCTTCAAACACCACTTAGTGGTAAATGGAAGCACAGCTGAGATTTTAATTTCTATTCAGATCACAGAAACAACTGCATTTTTCAGGCCTCCAGTGTGACAAGAACATCTTCAGAGAGGAAATAAATACAGCCATTATAATGCTATATCCATCCCAGCTGGTTTCACACACTGAGGCCTCAAACAAAAGACCAAGAAAATCTTCTGCTGCCTGGTAGAGTAGCTTAACAAACATGCAGTTAATTGTCCCGAGAATTAGCATGTAGAGAGTGCTACACAGAAAACTAATTCATTTAGAAAAGTGACAAAATGGAACAAATTTACCAAATCAGGTTTGTTCTACTGGTGTTATCAGTCTCTTCAGCCACTCATACAGATGACCCTGACGGAACCCAACTGATTTTCTACAGTAAATTAACTATGTTTTGTATGGAAAAGCTCTTCATCAACTATGAAATCAGGCTCAGCTCCACACTGAAAACATGTACAACAGCTGGCACCAGCCTGAAGATGCCTCCAAAAGATGCACAGTGGCATGTTCGATTTAGACTCAAGTGCAGTTTGATGATGTCCAAATGTTCAGTCTGGTACAACAGGATATAGCACCATCTAAATTATCTTTGTGAAATACTGTGCTCCACACAGACCACCATTACTGTAATTGTGTTCTGTATTAAGAAAGAATAGACTGAGCCATCCCTATCACCACATATGTCAGCATGGCCGTACACAATTAACACTCAAAGCACATACAGTAATTACTTGATAGAAAAAAGTTTTTAAATGCATATACAAATTTATTTACACCCATTATGTTGGTTCATTGTGAAGAGAAGCACAGGCTAGCTGCTTTTATGAATCACACCAGTTATCAACAGCCAATGAAAGCAAATCATTCAGGATTCTACCATTAATCTCAGCAGGTCATGAGTGCAAAGTTTATGTCAACAGCCTAATGACAAGTATTCTGTGTACAGAGAGCCAAGGAGAGAGAGGTGTTCTGAGCAACTTCTATTCTCTATTTTAAGTTATGGTTGAAAATGCAAAGCAACAAGAAGAAGGCATCTGGGGTAATCAATGTAAATCAAGATACATGATCAGGTGTAATTAAAGGCCAAGTACTTGCACCACAAGGCAATACCAGATAATAAGACAGACTACACTTTTACGTACAGATAGAGACATGCTTAATTGTCATTTGAACAAAGGAGAAATGATGAAGTAATTTATTAAGATACCAACACATCTTTAACCCTGCCACCAAAATAAAAAAAAGTAGAATAGGCTACCATATTTGCACCATTTTCATGAACACAGGAAAAAACTACAGAAGGGCTCCATAGTTCAAATGTTCCTGTATTTGGTGAAGAGGAAGAAGGCATATTATTCCTTATTTATGTGCAATACTAGTTGCAGTGAAAGGCAACAAAATCCTCCATCAGAGTCAGTAAAAATTCAGAATTCTAACTGGAAGTGAGTGCTGAGATTTCAGAACTCCTGTTCAGTTTTACTCTAAAGCGTGACCCAAGTATTTCTTAAGAGTTTTCCCGAAACAATGACCAAATCCCACCACTTTGCAGAACATGCAACAGAATTTTAGAATTCTGAATGAAATCTGTCAATTCTTTTTTACATTCTGTCACAACACTTAGCTTGATATACAATTTACGTAACAGGTATCAAACTTCATTTTAACAAGACAAATAGATGTCATTTTGATTTAAAAAGTGTTTCATAAAATAGTAACTCATGATTTTAAATATCAGGTTTTAAATTGTTTTATTGTCTGTCCTCTTTTACAATAAAAGCAGGAATCAGACATTCTAGGACTTGGAAAATGAAAACAACACTTCCACTGAAACAGAAGCCTCAACATCATACAAGTTCACTAAAAAGTTGAACTAAACCCCAAAATTTCTCAAACAATTTAAAAGGCAGCCATCTGAATTTCTCCCCCTACACTTTCCCACCATCCTTTCAGTTGTTTCCTCCTCCTGGGTAGGAGCTGTCCATAATTACATTGTTTCCTTAAGAAGAACACTTTTCCCAATAGGAAACTCATCAAAATTTTCTAACTCATCTTTCTAACGTTTCTCACAAAGACATGGAAGAGCTAAAACCCTTTGCTGGGGGACTGCTTTTTGTTTATCTGCACCCTCCACCCCCCTTCACAATTTGGCACTCCACAAACTGGGGAAACTAAGGCAACATGGCTATAGTTGCAGTACACAAATTCCAGGAAGCAAATTCACTGGACCTCATTGAAGACATAGACTGATCGGTAAAGGCAAAGACGACAACCTTTTTCTCCTTTAAACTCTCTGTGGGCCACTTCTTTTCCTGCAGGTTTGTAAAAAATGTTACTCTGTCCCACTCCTCAGTGAATAATGTAATCGACAAGCAATTTTCTTGACATTATTTAACCAACCCAAAAACATCTCGTTTTTTTTCCCTTTCATTCCCAATTTTTCTTATATGAAAAAGAATTAAGAATTTAGAGATATAAGTAAGTGCTATGGGGAGACAAAGGAACGCCAGCCATCAGAAAAGTAGTGCAGTGATATTCAATGGTCTGGAGAATTCTGGAAAGCAGTAATCTTAAACTAGACATAAGTTTAACAGCAAAAGGCCTGAATACCAGACGGTCAATTCAACTCCCCGGGTCTCCAAACACGTTCATCTTAAGTACACAATTTCTTTCTGCAGTAGTTAGACTGAAAGATTTGAAGTATATACCTCTTCCCTCTATAGAAGTTACAAGAAGAATTTATGTTGTTCATATATTTGCAGCACCAGAAAGAAAAGATTATTCCTATTTCTAACACTCCAACACCTGATTTCAGGACATGAAAACATTTACACCGAGCATCAGGGAAATACTGATTATAACATAGTCCAATGTTGTGGAATAGAAAGTGTGAGATCCCTATTATGTTAGGCACCTAAAATTCAGATGTAAAATAAAAAACATTAGTAAACATTTGGGAACAGGAACTTTTGTATTAACAGACAAAGGAGTAGGGAAGAATGTTAAGCCAGGACAATTGTGCAGGAACGCGTTCCCAGAACAGTCTCCAAATCTCTAAGTACACTTGCACAAGCCTACCTGATCTTCATTCAGGGCAAGTTTAGAAGTTCTTCCAGCAGTAATAAGGTTCTGCACAGGAAGAAACTATCCTGTATCAGTAGGGATTATCTTTCCTACTTTTGACTTCTGATCTGACTTTCATAGGGTAGGATATTTAAAGAACAAAAACTTCAGGTAACACAAACTGGCATAGATCCACCAAAAAAGAAATTGTGTGTCAAATAAATATTTGTTCTTTTTATCACTGAAGTTTTAATGAGCTCGTAGTTTTAATGAGCTTCTGCTTATTAACTTTTATGTGCCAAAACTCGGTTCTCTCCTGTTCAGATCTCACTGCATTGTCATGCAACAGATTTATCTCCAATGTACACGAAACACATCACATTTCTGTCACTACCTAGACATACATTAACATTTTCCTCCTTCTAAAAGCTGGTTGCTGTTTTTTTCCTTAATTAATTGTCTGTAATACAGTATTACATATTTCTTGTGCACTTACAAGTGATAACCAATCTGTGGCTTTTTCTCCTACTCAAACAACTACATAGAGCATTGGCTGTTAGAGGCACCATCTATTCTGTGGCAGTGTCAGACAAAAAGGAAACAAATAGTCTGAGTAACATTAAAGTTCCCATGTGCAATATCTACTTCCCTTCAATGTTTTATAATGCTCTTATCACAGTTATCTAGGGGTCACTTATATAAAAAATTCAGACCATTTTTCATAAGTTAATGGAAAAAATCTTTTTGACATAAGTATCGTTGCTCATAATGGAGAAAGAATATATGAAGCCTTTTCACTTTTCACAAAATTACATGTAAAGTTTTACATCAATGTTCTCTCTCTTGAGTTAAATATGAGGCTATGTGTTCCAGAGATGTGGAAGGATTTGGGTCTGTTACAAGAGCATACAATCTGCAATTACAAAAAGACTTATCACTGAAAGTCCATAAAGCCTAGGCTGATATAACTCAACATTTAAATCAAGACATCTGAAAACCACAATTTGCTCAAACACTTACTATAAGAAATCTCTACCCTCTGGAACAAGCATCACATCTGTGTCTTCGCACTCACACAGTGCCTGGCACATTGCTAATACCTCCAGAGTGACACATAGATCTACCCTAATTGCTTTCTGCTGCCTCTCTCTGATGAGATACACCCAAGCCCATTCAGTGTTCTCCATTTCTTTGAAGTACTTTCTGTAATAATTACACTCTAAAGGAATATTGAGAGAGCAGGCACAGCAGGTTGCCTTACAGCTGAGGAACCAACATATTTACTTTCCCTTTTCCAAAATAAATAGCAATATAAGCACTTAACTTGCTGAAGCTTCCCTAAATGAAATGAAGGACATTAAGGAGCAGAGAAAATTAATATCTGACATGCAGAGTCTCTTTCCATATTTGAAAAGCGTATCCTGAAATTAACCCCTACTGTATAGACATAATTTGGAAAAGTCTTACCTTCTATAATCTCAGCAGCTGGACCAGCATGGATTGAGAAGCCAAAGAGCAGCAGCAGTAAGTCCCAGGTCCACCAGGCATGCCTGGAGCAGGTGTGCCAATAAAAAAAAAAAGAGAAGTGATGTGCAAGGCAGGAAGGAATGAGACCAGAGCGTAATACAGAAACACGGGACGGGACGGGACGGGACGGGACGGGGGACGGGGGGGCAGAAAAAATAAAATTTAGAAGTGAGAGTTCTTACCATGAGAGCATTTTTTGAAAGTCAGTTGAAAGATCTCAAGTGAGGAAAACGTCAGTACACGAGTTTTATGCTTATGAAAATAGGAAGTTAATAAAAACTGGAGCCTGCTGTTTCTCCTCCAACGCTCAGACACAAGTGGAACAAAGGCAGCTCTCTGGCTCTCTGCGTTACTCACTGCAATTCAGTGCTCCAGCTCTGAAATCTGACTCCGTGTAGACTTCCCTGTCAGACCATTGCTGAAATCTTCCTACTCTGTTAATGGACATCCCTTCCTGCTGCACATCAACCCAACGCTGCCATTATCCAGCCTTGTCTTTAACTGTTGCCTACCCCGAGAGATAGTTGCATAGCTTCTCCAGCGTCCCCTTCCCCCTCACCACGCCTCTGCCCACTCACAACTTCCACTTAGCCAATGGAATATGACCTCCAAAATCCTTCCTTCCAGCATTATATAGCCAGTGATATGCATTCTTCTACCGAATAGGACATTTCTCTGGCCATTTTAACCAAATTTAAACAGAAGCAAGTTTTAAGATATAAGCAGGACAGAGCAGAGTTAAATTGCAATATACGCCTGGGAGCTGTGCTGTCTCACAGATTCTGTGACCTCCAGAGCCGTTTTGAACCATACCCTTTTCTGCAACAAATCCTCTAAGTCTAATAGTCCTAATTACAAAGATTTACATCCTGCATGTAGATTCAGAGCACGTGTCTACCTTAGCAGCTGTAATCATGTCTGCTGTGGACATCCTGTAGCTAAGCATTTCTAATACTTTCCACGAAAAGTGTTATTTCACCCCTCCCTCCTAACTTCATGAAAAGCCTTTTTTTCCACATGTGGTTCTTCAAAGCTGATTCTTGCTCAAGGAAGAATTTTTGGAAGAATAAATCTGAGATTAAGCGGGAAGTTTTTAAGTCGTGAGACTTTTTTAAAAGACTGCAGTTGTCACTTTTTGATTGGGACGGGAGAGAGATCAGTGGGTTCTTGGTCGATCTAAACTGGAAGCTACTGAATATTTCTTCAGGAGATTCACAACTAAAAATTAATTTACCTGGGATGTGGTGCAGGGGACAGATGAGTAATTTTTTTTTTCACAGTAATGAAAGGACAAACCCAAGCAATTATCAAAATTAAGATTTTCACTATACCATGAACAAAATGGCCAGGTTTGGGTGTTTGCTTTGTTGACTTTTTGAGGAGAGTTCTTTGTGTTTTGTTTTGGTTTGTTTTTTTAATTTCAGCTGAGCCCCAGGCCAGCATTTTGTGCTCTATCTACCTTCTGCTTAATGATAAGGAAGCAAGCTATCAAGCTAGCTTCTCAGCATGTTTCTTATTATATTCACACAGTATTTTATCTTCTTCAGAGGACCAAAGCCCCACTCTTTTCACTTCCATAGGACTATATCAGGGTTGAAAAAAGTTTCATCATTCACTTTTTCTAAATGATGCTGTCTGCTCTTTTCTTTCTCTCTTCCTAAAGTTTCTTCATTACCGTAACCAGCAGCTTTGCTTATAGGAACAGTATTTGCCACCTTTGGACAAATCATATACCAAAGGCATTTATTTTATGTTGTTATCTTGTACACCAGTTATCACAGGAGTGATAGTTATCACTACTTTTTTAAGCATTCTTAAAACATATATGCATTTAAAACTGGCTCACTTTTCCCAATTTTGCAGATAATCTTTAGCAATAACTACCAAGAGCCATTATTCGTCTTGTCAAACTGTTTTTTAACTCAAGTCCTTCTTGCAATAGTAATTCTTCTATGTCTCTATACATAAAATGCCAGAGGCTTACCTGCAGAATGCCTTCTACTCCAATATATTTTTTCCTGGTATATATTGCTAAAATATACATCTGCTTTGAGGCTTTAGAGTAGACTAACATATGTAAAAGACAAATGCATGATCAGACTCTCAGACTCTAGATTAATAAAATTTAGTTGACTATTAAGGCTTTTTTTGAGTTTATACCTCCAAAGATTTCATTTAAAAATAACATTTCTTCTGCTGTTGACAATATTATGGATTTTTTCCTGTGATTTTAGAAAACCTATGGGAAAAAAAAGAAGCAACACCTCTCCCACAGTAACATAGTGTTCATGCAGATGATGTACATGATATGCTACTGAGAGAGATATTTTAGTTTCTGCTGAATATTTGAATATGGATGTCTGGGCAGTGCCGAATATTTTTAGTGCTACTGTTTAAAGGAAAGCGAGGCAAAACATGTTTTTGATCTCTGCAATCCATTAGTTTTAAAAGGACAATGCAGGAATCTCTAAATACAAACAGTTTATTACCACCACTCCTCTAGGGCCTTGAAATTTCTTGAGTTTCTAGTGTTCATTTGTAGTCCTAAGAATTACAGAATATTCAGAGATTCTCTGTGTCTGCTATCTATCTATCTATCTATCTATGCCTATCTCGTTCCCCACAAGGGCAGTGACATTTGTAGACATCCACTCAGATTTAACCTTGCTATTTGCCTCTTCCTTTTCAAACACAGTAGGACTCCTTCAAATTAGGATGCAAGTCTTCCTTCAGTACTATCTACAGCTGTTTTCAACTAAGCTGGAGTCTTCCTGCTGGTTAAAAATCTCAATTTTCCATGCAGAAGATTTGTTTACTTTCCTCAGCTCTGTCAATTAATTGCATTCCTTAAGATTTCAAATAGTAGACTAAAGTTCTGCTGTTGGAGTTCTCACTCATTCACCGAGTTAGTCTGATTGTGGATTGTGTGTTCTTATATGTCTGATCATCTCTGTGTTAGGAAATTTAATTTTTCCTCCCAACTGCAACACCTTTTTTTTAGCCTCTATATCCATAGGATTTGAGAATTACAAGAGTAGTCTCGTGCAAGATTAGTGCTAGAGAAGCAGCATGCACCAAGTCCTGAGTGAGTTAAGAACCATGCTAGAAAAGTGTAAAAATTTTCCCTTTCGCTTAGACTTCTCCTGAACATATATAAATGTTTGGAATTCACAATATTCTCTGGCAAGGAGGTCCACTGCTCACTTACATCTTTCATAAAGAAGTCTCTTTTTCCTTGTTTTTGACTTGGGTCCTGCTGGTGTTCTTTGATGCCCCCAAAGTCTTGCACTGAATAGGATCCACCTGTTCACCATTCTGTTTTCTCCATGATGTTTGTGATTTCAGACACCTGGGGTTTGTATCCTTTCCACTTGTCTGCTTCCTATACTGAGTGTGAACTTACTGAGTCATTTCTTGCACTGTAAACGTTCCACACCTCTGGTTATCTTTTAAGCCTTTCTCAGAGTTTCTGTGTTCTAGTACATTACTTCTGATCTTTGGTGGAGTCGGAGTAATCATAACTGCACATGATGCAAATAATTCCAAGATTTCTATAGGAACTTAGCCATGTTCTCTGTATTTTTCCTGATGAGAAACACAAGTTGTATACTTCCTTGACTGCACCCAAGGTGATGTTTTCATGGAATCCTTGTAAAGCTCAATAATTTGTAACTAAGTGGTAGTTTTATGTGTACTCAGGATTTCTCCTCCCCCTCTCAATAAATTTATATCCAACAGTAGAAATTAATTTCATCTATCATCCAGTCATTCTTTCTTAGAAGATCCATTTATAAGTCTTTACAGTCTACCCCTGTTTTTATTAAAAATAACCCTCATATCACCAGCACATTTAACGTGCAGGAGTCACATAACTGCTTGACTTCACTAGCAAAGGCAGGCAGTGAAAACCTCTGTAGAATTACAGCAGTGACCTTTCTCTGCTACAAAGACTGACTGTACGTTCCTCACCCCTTTGCATCTCTTTTGACCACTTACTTATGTGCAGATCTCACTTCTCGTGCCTTGGCTTTCTGAAAAGCTGCTGTCTATTAGTCAGAGTACATTGTATAAGTGACAGATTGCTGCAGGTTGTATCAATTGATCCAGAAACTCTGACCAACATTCATTGTATCATCAGCTAACTGCTGTTACATGGCTACTTTCACACTGGTTTGATAATACGCTTTCACAAACACGAAACATTCTTCAATACTCTGTGTTTCTGCTTTTTCCTCCTTTAAACAAGGCACCTTCAGAAAAAAGTCTATAAATGCTGTTTTTAATATCTGCTTATGAAGTAATAGGAGTGTACATTTATGGACTTGAACACAAGCCTCGAACCATATGCTGCAGAAGGATACAAATTAAGGTCAAAGAGGTGAAGAGTTCTGGCATTTTCTAGCTCTTTAGTGCATCATTTCACGTAACTTGAATGTTTCTTCTTCCTTTACCCCTCCCTTACAGTATTATAAAAAGCATTGGAAAAAACATATTAAATCTTTCACACAACTGGGGCTGGATGTAAATCAAGGCACAGAGGAATCAGAGACCTGAAGCTTGCAATGGAAACCCTAGGAAGAAATGAATCTCCTATCAATATTATATTGGAGATGATTTTTAAAAGGGAAGAGGCCAGGTTGCGTACACAGATGGGTATGAAGGGAGTCTGACTAGTGGGGAGGACAGATTACAGAATCACAGAATTGTTTAGGTTGGAAAATACCCTTAAGGTCATCGAGTTCAACCATAAACTTAACACTGCCGATCCACCACTAAGCCGTGTCTCTAGGTGCCACATCTCCACGTCTTTTAAATACCTCTAAGGATGGTAACTCAGCAACTTCTTTAGGTAGCCTGTTCCAATTCTTGATCAACTTTTCAGCAAAGGAATTTTTCCTAATATCCAGTTGAAACCTCCACTGGCACAAATTGAGGCCATTTCTTCTCAGCCTATCACTTGTTACCTGGGAGAAGAGACAAACACCCACCTCACCACAACCTCCTTTCAGGCAGTTGTAGGTAGTGATAAGGTCTCTCTTGAGCCTCCTTTTCTCCAAACTACACAGCCTCAGTTCCCTCAGCTGCTCTTCATCAGACTTGTTCTCTAGACCCTTCACCAGGTTTGTTGTTGTTCTTTGCACATGCTCCAGCAGCTCAATGTCTTTCTTGTAGCCCCAAACTGAACACAGCATTCATAGAATTGACTGGTTGGAAAAGACCTTTGAGATCATTAAAACACCTTACCTGTCCACGACTAAATGATGTCCAAGGCATGGCTTCATCAGTGCCAAGTACAGGGGCATGATCACATCCCTAGTCTGGATGACCATACTATTTCTGATACGGTCCAGGATGCTTCTTCGCTACCCAGGCACCATGCTGGCTCATATTCAGCCAGCCATCAACTAACAACCCCAGGTCCTTTTCTGCCAGGTATCTTTCCAGCCATTTGTCCCAAGTGTAGAGCATTCCATGGTGTTTTTGTGGCTCAAGTACAGGACTTGATACTTAGCCTTGTTGAACCTCATGCAGTCATCCTCAGCCCATCCAGACAGCCTGTCCAGAACCTTCTGTAAAGCCTTCCCTCCATCAAGCACAACAATACTGCCACCCAACTTCGTATCATCTGCAAACTTACTGAGGGTACACTTGATCCTCTCTTCCAGATCATTGATAAATATATTTAACAGAACTGGACCTAACACTGAGTGCTGTGGAACACCACTTGTGACTGACCACCAGGTGGATTTCACTCCATGCACCACAACTCTCTGGGCCTGGCCATTCACCCATTTTATTTACCCACCTATAGAAGCCTTAGGCAGCTAGTTTTTTTCAGAACAATGATGTGGGAAACAGTGTCAAAAGCTTTACTAAAATCTAGGTAGATAACATCCAAAGGCTTTCCCTCATCCACAAAGTGGGTCAGCCTAGATGAATCTACAGAGAAAAGCGTGCGACAATAATAACACTGAGTGCAAGGCCTGGGACAAGAAGTTGTGAAGAAGTGAAGATGAAGCCAGAAAGAGCACTGAAAGTCATTTAGAACACAGAAAGAAAGGGAAGTCTGGGTACATTACCTGACACTAAGAGGCAGAAAAAACAAGAATAAATATTTAGATGTACATATTTCCCTTCTACAGTCTGTGACTCGGTCTTTCACTAGGCAGGATGACTACAAGAGGAAAAATGTGATGCTTCTGCTATAAGCAATCATCCATGAAATTACTAGCAAAGAATGTCTTGTGTGAGGTGTATTTTAAAGGTGATCACAGCTGATTTTCTTAACTTGTTAAATAAAAAGCATTACAGGCAAAGCCTTCAGGGTATTTTTTTGTGTTGGACATTGTACTCTGATAGTTCAAGTGGTGTATGATGTGAATCAGGATATTCCAGTACCTCTGATGGTACATGCAAGTGTCAGTATGCCCCTATGAAATTTTAAGTTCTAAAATGCAAAAGCATTACAACTATTAATCAATTATTTGATGGAGTTATAAAAATTGTCATTTCCAGAAATGGCTGAGCTGTTTTTGAATAAGTTTATGGTAT
Source organism: Dromococcyx pavoninus (assembly GCA_033558185.1). Lineage (NCBI taxonomy): Eukaryota > Metazoa > Chordata > Aves > Cuculiformes > Neomorphidae > Dromococcyx > Dromococcyx pavoninus. Next base: position 1,343,299 of record JAUMJL010000583.1, read on the forward strand.
TGGTATGAGACACAATGTCAGAATTCAAAATGGTCAGTTTTCAGAAACTGAACAAGCAATTGAAATTACTCAATAAATCATGTGGGACAACTGTAAAACCAAGCATAAGTAGATGTTCTGCTTGCAATTGAAACTCACTTGCCTGTCAACACTGATTCCATTGCTGTATTAAATTAATTTATCATTAGCAGAAGGGTACATAGTTTCAAAGCATATTTAAAAAATGTAACTATATTAAGTACATGCATTGCACTGAAAGGCTTCATTCAGACTAAATGTCATACATTCCTGTTATATGAATAAACCCAGAGAGAACCATATGCAGCACTTTCGCTGTGTGTCTCCATGTTCAGCTGAGCTGAAGAAGCCTTTTCTTCTACAAACACATGCACACACACAGGGCATACCACTGGTTATGGAGAGTAAAAGGCTTCACCAGAATCCCTCTCCCCATTCTGTGCAAGCTAACTTGACTCAAATATTTTCCTTTTTAAAATATTTACAGAGCTTGACCCAAGGAGTGACCTCACTGACTACTTTCTACACTGCTTTGAGATGAACTTGTAAAGAGCACACTCTCCTACATGGGGACAAACCTTATGTCCCACTGGTTTATATGAAGTAGGTGTTCTCACAAAAGTAAAATCATACTTTGTAAGCCAATCACAAGGTGATGCAAATGCCAAATCTTTACCCAACATCAGATTATTGTCTCAAATTTCTACTTTGTAAATCATTATGATAACATGGACAGGACTGAAAATCCACCTTCACAGGCAAAAGGAGTACAACTGCTTTGCTTAGATAAAGGTCAAAAATCTAGCCTAATTGAAAAAGATTTTCAAGTGCCTACAGTATGAGGATTCTACCCAACATATTTGCCCTAAATACATGGTTAGACTAAGATAATGCTCAGGATGTGACCTGGTATTTGTACCATGTACATGATAGGAAAGAACACTGCAACATATATTTTCTAGTTATAACACTCAGAATCTTGTTTATTGGTAAAGAGACAACACACATTAAATTCTAATAAATAAAACCAAGAATATTGGGAGAGATAGGATCCACCTCAGTAAGCAGAGGAAAGGTATCTTTGCTGCCAGGATGGCAGACCTGGAAAGACAGGATTTAAACTAGGGATGTCAGTGGAGGGACAGAGTTACCAGCAGCCCTGTGAGGGGGGATGGATAGCGTTGATGAGCAAAGAGCATAGGGTGATGTGCCAGAAAGGAAACCCAAAATCAGCAAAGTAAGGCTTAAGCTGGGTCACCTCCAGCCTTTGCATGTTAATAAGACAACATTATTGGGAAAACACAGACACTTGCTTGCCAATTGGGATTTTGGGGTGCCTCTCTGAAGTGCAGGTACACTAATGTACACAGAATGATGAATACATTCGATGAGTTAGAGCTCTGTGTGCCGCTGCAGGCCTATGATCTTGTTGGAATCACAGAGACATGGTGGGATGGCTTACAATTTATTCCTGTTGTGAGCAGGTTGAAGGAGGCGTTCCTTCTCTTCAGCTCAGCACTGGTGGGTCACACCAGGAGTACCATATCCAGTTCCGGGCTCCCCAGTACAGAAGACACATGGACCTCCTGGAGAAAGTCCGATGAAACATCATGAAGATGATCAAGGGACTGGAGCATCTCTCCAGGCTTGGGGAGAGATCTTATCAATGCATATAAATACCTGAAGGGAGGGTGTAAACAGGATGAAGCCAGGCGCTATTCAGTTGCTCCTTGTGATAGGACCAGAGACAAAGAGCACAAACTGAAACACAGTAAGTGTTTTCTGAATATCAGGAAACATTTGTGAGGTGACTGAGCACTGGCACAGGTTGGTCAGGAAGGTTGTTGAGTGTCTGTCCTTGTAGATATTCAAAAGCCATCCAAACATCCTGAGCAGCTTACTCCAGCCTACTCCTACTTGAGCAGGACCACTAGATCAGATGGCCTCAAGAGGTCCCTTCTCACCTCAAACATCTGTGACTCTCAGATTGTTGGTATAATAGAATTGTTAACAGTCTAATTCAAGAATCACCATTAGTCTTCATCTAATTATTGAAGAAAAAGAATGAACAGTAAAGTAGCTGGAGTACTTATATATAGGAAAAGATGCAATAATAGGAATAATATAATTAAAAATTCAACACACACCTATCTTAACTTCCACTCTTCTTCTGGTGTTATACTCATTCTTCCACTGCTCCTCTGGGTCCTAATGGTGGTTTCACTCTGGTGTTTGCCATGGGGATGAGGTCTTACAGCGAACTGTCGACATTACTTGGAGGAATGTTATATTCATCCTGACAGTTGCTTCTTTCTCCCCCTATAGATTAAAAAGAAGAAATTATCAGTGACCAAAATTGTTCTTGTGCTTTAGCCAGGTAAATTATGTAGTCCTTGAATGCATATTTGGATAAGAAAGAGTGAATCTATTTCTCTTATTGTCTTCAGATAAAGACCGAGTATTTTTCCTGATTTCCTAGAGATTTGCATTTTATATCCTCTAACTGAACAACTCACTGCAGGTGTTACTTCCCTCCACATCCTCTGCCTGTTCTGCTGTGCAGCAGCAGCTGCTCTGGGCAATACATATACACTGATGGAGCCACGTACACTCAAAACAGAGTTCAGTTCTCCTGTCTTCATATCAGTAGCCACACTAGCCTAGGAGGAGGGAGAATATCATTCATGCACAAGCCATTAGTACCACTACATGGATAGGAAATCCTTACTTTTGACAGGTCTACTCTGTTGGTTGACACTAGCTGAAAGCCTCTAGTCTTGCTTGTCCATCAAGACTCCCACTACCTATAATTGCTGTGGTTGTTGTCAGTAAAATCACCTTAAGTATTCATTCTCCCTTTGCTTCTGAGATGCAATGAGCTTCACCTTGTTCATGGGTTAAAAAAACAACTGTAAAAGCTGAGCTTATGTGTTCATGCTTTCTGCCAGATGATTTGTTTGCTTCCTAAAAATAAACTAAAAATTTACTTAGAAATAGTAAATGAATGCATGCAATGCCAACATCCTCCATCTGGCTTTTCAGGTCTGTTTATGATAGCCTTTATCCACAAAATTCTTTATCATTATTCCCTCCTTTATAATACACAAATTAGGCAGTGCTCATTCACTCAGCATCTGTTTACCACTGCCTGACATACGGTCTTGCATTACCTGAATACTAATCAAACTATGTTCTGAATACTGTCATCATATTCCATTGCTTCAGAAACCAGCTGAATAGTGGAGAAGCATGTAGACTCCTGCAGTCCTGAGTTTTGCTTCTCTTGCCCATTACATCAATGTCTCACTTGAAGTCTGTTCAGTGTTTAGTAAATTGTGACCAATATGTTATTAATAGAGAGCCTATGCAGATTATGAAGTCTTTCCACAGATTGAGGCTACATGCTGATCACAGAGCTTCTGCTCTTGCTCAGAAATTTTCTGTTTTCCTTTAGAAGTGCTACAAACAGCAGGAGAGAGAGCACTGGATGAGTGAGTTCCTGTCTATAGGAGCTGCTGCTGCAGAGCAGAGGGATTGTTTCAACTAAAAATTGCATTTACAGAGGAGACTTCTGAAAAATACCTGAAGTTTTGCATTCTGTTTTGTTGTTACTAGCCCTGATGCTAGCATACATAAAAATGGGATTTCACAAGCACTTTGCACATCTGGATGGTAGTTGTACTAATAAAGAAACTGGTGTTTCCTTGGCTCCAAGAAAGTCTAAACAAAGTAGAAATGAGAATACACAAGTAAGATTAACAGTGGATTCTTTCAGCACAGACTCATTTTAGCTTTCCTACATCATTACAATCCAATGCAGATGTTCATTTACCTCATTCTTGGCAGCTGTGTTAGGTGAACTTCCTCTCCTCAAATACATTTTCTCAGGGATTTATTGAGTCCTCACAAAATGTACAATGGACCGTCTTGCAGCCCTTGTGAAATCTATCCTGAGGGAGAAGCTCAGTATCTCAGAGGGAGAAGCTGGGTCACAGCCCGCCGCAGAGCTCAAGGGGGTCTCAGTTTTGATCATTCTTTGTAGGATTGTGAGATGATTGGCTTTGATCAGTATTTTCCATGCTGGCCACAGTGTGGGCTGAGCCATTCTGACATACAATTCAGGCAGCAGACGGCCCACGAGCGGCCAGGGAATGTCTGACCAACCTAGCTCCAGGCCACTGCACTTGTAACCAAGATAACAGCACAAAGGGAGTTCTCAACACAATGGGAGTTCTCAGGGGGCTGCATCACCACAGGTCCACAGTCCCACTCCAGTTGCTGGTACTCAGAATTTACACCTACTATTGAATTTACACACTAACTATTGATCCATCCACTAACTGGCCTTAACAGACAGCCTATCCAGGTGCTGTTCCATTGATCCCCATGTCTTTCAGTTGCCTGGAACATAGAGACACACACATGCAATCAGTTTTTTTTCTGATAGCTAGTCTAGATCTATGGTCCTACCAACAACAAATCCCCAGACCTTGTGGTGCCTTCAATAGCTGGTTGAACCTCCTATTCTCACCAGTAGCCAACTCACACAACGTCTGGTCTCTCCAGTGTCCAGCTCAGACTTATGGTTCCCACTCCAGTTGTTGTCTGAAAAGTGAGATTTGTCATCTGGCATGCAAATAGCCAATTTCACAAGCCAAGTCAAGACATTGATTTTATTTCAGCGTTGTACAAGGCTGGATTCTCAGTGGCTTTCTACAAATCAAGCATGCCTAGACAGAGCCTCCACACTCCATTTATTACAGAAGTTACGAAATGAATACATTTCCCAATTACTTCCGTTTATAAATGATTAGTTAGTGGTTTACATATCATTGAAATAAAGTGTGACAGCATCATACACGTTTTCTACTGTGCATATTCAGTGAGCAGGGGGTCTGCTCCTGGTTGGAGGTGTGTTTTTTTACGTATATGAGCGTATAATGAGATAGGTTCACCTAAAGACACTTTTCCCCTATGTTTCTCTGCCAAACTGGCAATCTTGATGAGAAGGCCTGGTTTATGTCCTTCTTTGGTCCAGATGTCCAAGATGTTCCTTACATCAGATTATGGGTCTTTTGATATTTTAATGAGAATCATAGAATCTTCTGGTTGGAAAAGACTATTGAGTCCAGCCGTACCTGTCCACTCACTAAACTAGATCCTTGAGAAGTTCATCTATCTGTCTTTTAAACACCTCCAGGGATAGTGACTCGAGCATCTCCCTGGACAGCCCATTCCAGTGCCTGACCACCCTTTCAGTGAAGAAATTTTTCCTAATGTCTAGTCTGAACCTCCCATAGTGCAATTTATGGCCATTTCCTCTCATCCTGTCATTTGGGAGAAGAGATCAACACTCACCTCACTACAACCTCCTTTCAGGTAGTTGTAGACAGCGATGAGATCTCCCCTCAGCCTCCTCTTCTCTAGGCTAAACAGCCTCAGTTCCCTCAGTTGCTCCTCATGAGACTTGTTCTCCACCCACTTCACCAGCCTTGTTGCTCTTCTCTGGGCACTCTCCAGCACCTCAATGTCCTTCTTGTACTGAGGGGCCCAGAACTGAACACAGCACTCAAGCTTCACCAGTGCCCAGTACAGGGGGACAGTCCCTTCCCTTGTCCTGGTGGCCACACTGTTTCTGATGCAGGCCAAGATGCCATTGGCCTTCTTGGCCACCTGGGCACACTGCTGGCTCATATTCAGCTGGTTGTCAACCAGCACTCTCAGGCCCTTCTCTGCCAGGCAGCTCTCCAGCCAGTCTTCCCCCCGTCTGTAACGCTGCAGGGGGTTGTTGTGTTCCAACAAGTCTTCCTATTCTATTTAATATAAACAAACTTTAGCCCTTTACTGATTACTATCAAGGTGTTCAGAGCAGCATACACTCTTCTGCAACACAGTTGCTGCCAGTTAAACCTCCATACACAGACACCCACACAGAAGAGATTCCCTTAACCCAGAAAATAGTCAGAAATCGAGTTTATTTAGAAGACATGGCAGTGCACTCACCAGAAACAAGGCATGGCCAGAAAAACATATTGACCAGCTGTTTGTTTACACTTGACCAGTCCCTTTTATGCATCTGTTTTCCCATGCTTGTTCCTCCCCGGACTATTGTGATTCCTCCACCTTTCTCCACCTTTAGTTCTTCTCTTAAGCAATCCCAAGATGCTTCTGCCTTGCACCACACGATGAGTCCCACACTGCTGTAGGCAGCAACCTCCTTCTCTTCCTGTTAGGTGGTCGTGAGAGCTTCTGTCATTGATTCATGTTGATGGGTTTCATGTCCCAGTAGCAGGCTTGTGCACTATCCTGTGATGTCCTGGGAGCAGCTGTGGTCAAGGCATGCTATTCCCCCTAATTTTGTTGTTGGAGTACCTCTGCCTGTCAGGACTCAGTACTCTAGCTTACCTCCCAGGTCCCTTTGACCTTCCCAGGTAATTTTCTTGGAGAGGTTATTACTTGGTTATAAACCTGGTTCTGAGCTACAGGTACGCTGACATACCAGCATGTGTTACCTGCCCAGATGATCCCTACATGTTGGATTGCCTGAAGACTGGAAATTGTTTCTGCCTTTCCCTCCATGTAGGCATGAATTTAGGATTCTTTCATTGAATTCCCACAAAACTCGAAGCAACATCTTTGAAAGTGAATGATTCTTCATCAGGCTTCACTGAAGTTGCCTGTCATAACTCATTGGCACATGGATAGAAGAAAAGGTGTAGAGGGAAGGAGTATTTCTTCTATCAGAGGATGTAAAGAAGGTGTGGAGTGGAGAGGAGAAAAAAACAGATAGTTGGGCAAAAAGAACGTTCAAGATAAAAGCTCCACCTTAGAAAAAAATGATTAAGAGTGAACCCAGCGCTTCAGATCTGTATGTAGACTCATTAGCCAACAACTGACAAACTGAGTTATCAGTCTAGAGGTGCAGGGAAATATTCTAGTGAATGTAGCTAATAATTAGTGCCTGGAACACAGGCAAGAACAAGAATAGCAGTAAGAATGTTTTGCCTGAGTGGTACAGTGACTAAAAGTAAAGGAAAACCAAGGCTGTGGGGTCCCACACTGCTCCTTCATAGCCACTTGCCACTAAATAAATCAGGTCTTTTATCTCTTGGCTGCATGTCTGTGAAAAGTGCAGAAAATTAATCTGCTTGAGGCCCTGGTTGTACCAAATTTTTGAAACTACATAAAAAGTACAGAAAGGATGCAAATGGAGAAACACAAAACATAACATGACACGCACACAAAGTCAGGAGGGTTGCATAAGCCTCATTTCCTTTGGAGGTTCAAGAATATATCTGTAATATATTAAAGGATTTGATCCTGATTTTTAAAAAATATCTTAATTGCAACATTATTTCACAAAATAACAACAACCAACATATTTGGCTCCTTGCTGTTCTGCTAGCGTACATTGTTGTGTGTTTGAAGGATTAGGAGCAGAACAGAAAGTGAGAGAAAGCAGAATTTATATACCCTCAGTAATTAACAAACATGACTATCTGAAACTCAAGTCCATGGCCCAGCACACTAGTATTCCTAGACTGTTGCCACAATCTCAAGATTTCTGACTACACCACAGCAGGAGCATTTACAGCTGCCAGGACTTCTGATACCAGAGCTATCAAAGAGCAGATAAGCAAAAAAATCTTTTGGTCTTTGTAACGACTCCCACCTCTGTAGAGACACCGGGCGGTGCTTCATTTTCATTCCTCAATAATTAAGATACACATTTATGCTCAAACTCCCTCTCTTGGGTGGCATTTCCCCCTCTTTTCACCATATCTCAATCTATTTCTCCCTCACATTACCTGTGGGAGAAATCTGACTTTGGTCTGTTCTTCTCTTACGTTTGTCCCATCTTTTCAACATGACTCACTGAGCATCAGCTTCCTTCCTTGAACCATTTGGACAGAAGAGAATACTCTGAACATCATTTTGTCCCCAGTTTGGTGACTACTGTTACTTCAGATACACGGCCACATAACTGACTTTGTAGAGCTGCTGAGTTTCAGCAGCCTGAAGCATCCTGAGAAAGAATCAGGTGACCATTTTCTCCACTCTGCGCTATCACTAGGTCTCTAAGGGTCAGCTCTGGATTAGTTCTTAGTTTATTCCATGCGAGTTGCAGGATCATATCCAAGCAAAGCCATAAAGATAATTTTGAAGCTCAGTTAAAATTTTGGTTTATTTACAGCAGATAGAATAGACAGCCTTTTCCTGATAATGGCTAGAAGAGAAAAAGAGAAAAAAGAGGTTCACCTGGAAAGGAAACCAGAGATATTTTCTGGTTCCTTTGTCGGACTGGATTGTTCCATTATCACAAGTGCTAATGTTTCCCTCTTCTCCTCAGTTCTGAAAAGAAAAGATCTTTGCAGGACCACTAAGGCAAAGGATCTGCAACCTTTTAGTCTGACTAAGCAGAAAAAATGGATAGATAAATAATTAGAATGCAGGCAACTAAACACTAGTCACATAACTGTCCAAAAAATTACCAATATTATTGGTGTCATTACCCAAGTAAAACAACACATGAGATTTCAAAAAATAAATAATTAAATAATAAATAAATAAATAAATAAATAAATAAATAAATAAATAAAATAAAATAAAAAAATAAATAAATAATTTTTATTGTTCTTCTGGGTTTTTTTCTCCTCAAATGAGCCTGAAATGAAAAATTAGATATTTTCTTAAAGCTTTTCTTTCAAAATATTGTGAATCACTACTTTTAAAATTGTATGACTTCAGGAAGTTTGACATTAAGAAATACATGTATAAATAGTGTAGGTATTGCTAGACCTGCAAATTGTCGTTGGCAATATGAACTAACAGAAAAGCAAATTCAAAAGACAAGTCAAAGACAAAAGTGTCACCCCATATGCAGGGGCCATGGTTCTGAGAGGCACAGACTTGGACATGGATAAAGAAAGGGTTTTTTGTTCTTGGAGAATAATTTACATTTTCAATCCATATTCCTTACTTAGAAATATCTTGACCCACCTCGTATCATCCAAGAAGCAGTCAAATGTGACTAAAATATCTGATACACTTATACTGCAGATCCTGGAGGATTTTTTTAGACTTCTGAAGAGATATATATATGGAGAATCTATCTTTATGCTTGTAAAATGCACTGTGCCTTTAAAAGATCTGAGCCATAACATTTTTCCACTGACAATGTGGGGTTTTTTCTAGGTTACCTTTCAAATATCATTTGGTATCAGCATGACCAAGCTAAAAGTCATTGAATGAAAGCTTATAAAATATAACTGGAGCTTTCTCTTAAAGGTTGAAGAGATGTAAATGTCCACACCTATGGTTATTGCAAGCACAAAAAATATTTGAAAGCTATGAATAGCACTAGAAGATCCATTTTCTCAAAAACTAGTTGCCATTGGTTGGTCACTTGAAATATGTGGATTATTCAAATGGATGTTGCAGAAGAAAACAATGTCTGAATTTTAAACCTATTCTTTAAAATTATTTATCTTTTTTGAATGAGTAACAAAATCAATAATTGAATGTTGACTTTACTATCAGGGCTGAATTAACTTACAAACTGGTCTTTTTGGTTATTTCAGAAGACCCAGGTATGTGCTGTTCTAAAAACTCTGAAATACTCTGCAGAAGCATGACCTGTTTGTAACTCAAACTGTAAACATTTCTGTTGAAAATGCCATGCTGCTTAAAGACGAAGAAAATTCTAAGAGGTATTTTGCTTGACATCCTCCACAACTCTAGTGAGGAAGAAACTGTGATAGAATATGGGAGAAATGATGTGATTGGCTATGAAATGCTTCCTGAAAAGTTAGTGTCAGCAGTGCCTGGTAAAATTAATGATGGAGAGAAAGGGGTTTTTATTTTACATAAAGAGACTCTATTTTTCTCAGTCATTGCTTTCCAAATGAATTATGAAATCATAAAAGTACATAAACAATAGTAACTAATAAAATGTTCCATGTCACTTTCACAAAAGGCTTACTTAATGTTGGATAATAATGTTAAGTATCCTGAATTTAATATTATTCTGCCAATCAAGACTTACGATACAACCGGAGATATAACACGTCAGGAACTACACTTTCATCAGTATTTTTGAGATAAGGGACATATGCTCTTTTTAGGTAAAATCTGCTAACATTTCATCCTGGTTTTTTAACATCTTATTAACTTTATTCTAGCATAAAAATGCTGACCTTTCTTACACTCTAATAGCACGCTGTCACAGAGAGTTAGTGTTTTTCCTTTCTCTGAGAACTTCAGGTGACAGACAGAAGATCCCTAGGGCTCTGTCAGCACTTTCAGAGAAGGAACCTGTCTAGTATGGGCCAGAAATAGCGTGAAGTGGTTGTCCCCCTTTACTTGGTGCTGGTTAAGCTGTGCCTCAAATATTGTGTTCAGATTTTAGCCCCTCACTACAAGAAAGATATTGACCTGCTCAAGCATGTCCGAAGAAGGGCAACGAAGCTGGTGAAGGGTCTAGAGAACAAGTCTTATGATGAGCAGCTGAGGGAGTTGGAGCTGTTTAGACTGGAGAAGAGGAGGCTGAAAGGAAATCTTAATGCTCTTTACAGCTACCTGGGACGAGGTTGTGGTGAGGCACATATTGGTCTCTTCTCCCAAGTAGCAAGTGATAAGATGATAGGAAATGGCCTCAAGTTATGTTAAGGGAGCTTAGACGGGATATTAGGAATAATTTCTTCACTGAAAAGGTTGTCAGGCATTTGAACAGGCTGCTCAGGAAGCTGTTGAGTTACCATCTTTGGAGATATTTGAAAGAGGTGGAGATGTGGTGCTTAGGGATATGTTTTAGTGGTGAACTTGGCAGTGTTAGGTTTACAGTTCGACTCAGTGATCTTAAAGGTCTTTTCCAACATAAATTGTTCTGTGATTCTGTAATCCAGCTTCCTGCTCAAAGAAGTGTCAGATAGACCTCATTATTCATGACTATTCATTCTGGTCATGAAGCTGCCATGGATGAAGAATGCATGGGTTTTCTGTGCAACCTTTTCCATTGCTTGACTGTCCCCATGGTGAAAATCTTTCTCCTTAAATCCAACGGGAACCTCTCTTGTTTCAGCTTACTGCCCACTGTCACTAATCTTCCAACCCATGCACCACTATGAAAAGCCTAGCTCCATGTTCTTGATGATCCCTGTCTATATATTGGAAGGCTGCTGTTAGGCCTCCCAGAAAATTTTCTCTTCTCCAGGATGAAGATGACCAGTTCTCTCGGCCTCTCCTTGTAGGGCAAGTGGTCCAGCTGTTGTGGTTGTGCTTGTTCGCCCTGTTGACCATCTCATGAATTCTCTCCAGTTTATTGATATCTTTCTTGCAACACAGGGCCCAAAACCAGATGCAGTATTCTACACCTGATCTGACAACTGCTTCCCTGGACCTTCCAGCTTGTAACCAGTGTTTCTGTTAATACATCCTGCAGCACATCTCCACCATTGCTGAATGCTTATTCAATGTCTTCATTGGACAGTCTTCCGTACAAGCTGCTGCAGAAACTACTGCTTCTGGAAGCTGCCCTCTAGACCTTGCAGTCAGACCAAAGCATATTTCAGGATGAATTTGTGGCAGAAGTGTTTAGAAGTGGCCAGGTTTTTATCAGCAAATATCTCTAGATACCATCTCAAATGTTCCCACAAGATCTAGGGTATCTACCAGCAGAGTGAAGAAACTGCTTCAAAGACTACTGCATTTTTTGGCTGCCTCCATTTTTTCACTCCTATAGGTCTGATTCCTCTCTCTGCCATCTGAAAGCTCATTGATTTTCACTGACTCTATTAAAATTAGGCTGTTTCTACAGAGTGATTCCTAGCTGACATGTATGCACGAAGCAGGAAAACAGGTGGAGCAGAAAAATACTTTGAATGTAGAATATGATAGAGTAGTACCTGAGGAACAGGAGGCCATGAGAATAATACTGACAGTGCATGGTTATACTAGAAATATAACTTCCTTTGTAGATAACATCTGATGCAGGATTCATGCAACTAATATATATTTTGAATATAATGTAAGCAATGTCTGCAGCCACTCAAGTGAAAATTTTTGAAAAGAATGACTGTGGCTGACTCAGTTGCAAGTCCATTCCACTACTGAATATAAACCAGATTCAAATAGGTTTAAGAATGCCTACATGACATTTAGCATTTTAGTAAAAAACATTGTTTTACAAACATCCTGAGTGGAACTAATATGAATGTTTGTCTAGAGTATGAATCGTTTGTCATTCCAACATTCATATGTTCCTGCATTCTTTGGTCTTCAACATTAACAGGACCTGGGAGGGATGCATGATGTTCTCCAGGATAGAGAAATTACTGTCAGTACTTACTTTCCACTGCTTTTTTGCTTCTGCAGTTAAGAGGAATTCAAATTCCTAAGCCTTTCCTTACATTTTATGAAACTGTTGCACCACAGCATCAAGAAAGCCATCCTTATAGGTGAAAATTTAGATCTTGAAAATTTACCATGTCTGACAGCACTTGCTGAAAAGCAGTGACAGGGAAAATGTGGAAAATATGATTGTATATAAAATAAAAGCTTTAATCTGCTCTCCCACATTACATTCTGAATACTAAACCTGCAAAGAAATTAGTCATTTTAATAATAATATATAAAACGTACAATAATTAATTGATGTGATCAAAATCTATATTCACTCTTACCAAGGAAATATTTACTGTACGCCTTTACGCCCGGTACCTTGGTGTCTAGAGCAGGTCCTGAAATCAGAGAATTAAACCTCAGACATCCCAGCCCACTATGCTGGCTGTTCTTTTATGTTTTTCAGCTAAGTCTTAAGCAGAACCATGCTGGAACCAAAAAGCTTCAGGTAAAAACAGTTTTGTGTATTTGAAAAAAAGACTTATAAAAAAGTGGTTTTGCAAAGTGATGATTTGACTAAGTGATTGTAACAAAAAATATTTAGCTGAAATAGTTCTAGCTAGTGGTACAGTTTGCCTGAATAAAAGCAGTATCTGTTATGTCTCAGAAAAATGCCTATCTGCACAGAGGATACAAGACATGGAAAGTCTGAGGAAGTTCTCTAAATGTCAGACTTGACCTCTCAGAAAACAGGTCTTCATATCAAAAAGCACCCTCATTCAGGCTGAGTGCTTCAGAATATTGCCAGTTTCCCTCATCTCTTTTGACATTTTAAACCTTGGTATAAAACCCATGTTGTTGTAGTCCAAATTACAAGTTTTTCCAAATTAATGTGCTTTTCTGTGTTGACGCGGAAGTCACGGACTCGTCACATGATCAACGTGATCACAGTATCACAGTATCACAAGGTTGGAAAGGACTTCTGAGAACATCAAGTCCAACCTATATTCCAACAATAACACCAACACTAACACCATCATCTAAACCATGGCACTCAGTGCCTCATCCAGTCTCCCCTTAAACACCTCCAGGGTCGGTGACTCCACCCCCTCCCTGGGCAGCGCATTCCAATGGCCAATCACCCTTTCAGTGAAGAACTTCTTCCTCACATCAAGCCTAAACTTTCCCTGTCGAAGCTTGAGTCCATGCCCTCTAGTTCTGTCACTGGTCACCTGAGAGAAGAGACCAACCCCTGCCCGACTACAACCTCCTTTTAGGTAGTTGTAGAGAGCAATGAGGTCTCCCCTGAGCCTCCTCTTCTTCAGACTAAACAGCCCCAACTCCCTCAGTCGCTCCTCGTAGGGCTTGTGCTCCAGCCCCTTTACCATCTTCGTTGCCCTCCTCTGGACACACTCCAGCATCCTGACATCTTTCCCAAACTGGGGGGCCCAGAACTGTACACAATATTCAAGATGAGGCCTGACCAGTGCCGAGTACAGGGGGACGATAACTTCTCTGGTCCTGCTCACCACACTATTCCTGATGCAGGCCAGAATGCCATTGGCCTTCTTGGCCACCTGGGCACACTGCTGGCTCATGTTGAGTTTCCTGTCAACCAGCACTCCCAGGTCCCTTTCTGCCTGACTCCTCTCCAGCCACTCTGTCCCCAGTCTATAGCTCTGCATGGGATTGTTGTGTCCAAAATGAAGTACCCGACATTTGGACTTATTAAACATCATCCCATTAGAATTGGCCCATCTCTCCAATCTGTCCAGGTCCCTCTGCAGGGCCATCCTACCCTGTAACAGATCAACCCTTCTTCCCAGCTTGGTATCATCTGCAAACTTGCTGATAAAGACAGAAGCCGAGTTTATTGCTTTACTGCTAATGGTTATATTCTCTCTCTTCTCTGCTTTCACGTGTAACAATAAGAACGATTGGTTAACATGTGCTGTTCACTCCAATAATGCTTCCTTACAGTAGGTCAGTCTCTACTGTCCATCAGTCTCTGTTGTAAGTTTCAGATCCTGTTCATGGTCTTCGTTTCAATCACGTGTGCATCGCCCCCTTTCTTGGTTTTCACTTGCTGGGCTGTTCATCTTGCCAGATTCCTCTTGCAGGTGTCCTAACAACAACATTCCTGCACGGCCTGCTGATATCTCTATGCCTTAGCCAGACTAAGGTCCTGCTGCTCTGGATTGCCCAGAACATGTCCTTGGTCTTCCAAAACCCTACATTTCTGATTTTGAGAGAGGTGCATTTGACCAGCTACACCTTCACAGCTCGCTATTACGGTGTGTAGTCTATGACAAAGAGAGGAGGGATCTCTAAGAAACCAAAGAGGATGTGCTCCTATTAATGGCTATTAATCCCTAAACTCACACAGAGGCACAGGAGCAAAGCAGTGTGTGAGTTGCTTGCTTGCAGATAAACAGAAGGTTTCTTTTACTAGAGCAAATGCCTCACATTTCCTCGGTATGCATATTAAGAGTATAGGAATTTACTTTCCAAAATGCAGATATGAGTACTGGCTTCTTTGCATAAATGCCACATGTGCAGCTGTACTAAATATAGCAACAGCGTGCAGTGGAGCAGTTTTATTGCCTTGCTCAGTACAATGTGTTACCCATGTATAAATTACATACTGTCAATATCCCAATGTATAATACAAAGCTTAATTTAGTAAAATAATAATATATCATATGATATTAAGTAATCAAGAAATAAAATGCTTATCCACTCACATCTGTGTATCCTGTGTATTAATTACAGATTTGTTTGTGACAAGAAGAACTCAGGCCTCCAAGTCAGAGTCATTCAGTCAAGAAATGCAGCGGTAAAATCACAGGCATGTGGGCTAAATAAAAGTGGTTTATATTCTTCCTGTGGGTCTACAAAAGCATTTTATTTCAGTAACTGAAAAAAAGTCTTCAAATAATATAAAACACAACTTAGTCACTTCAGTAAATGCTTGCTAAGCACTCCAGCCTCCCATTTAGAGATATGGATGATTAAAAAGAGGAGAAATAACAGAGCATCCATATACACTGTGTATTATGTTATTATCAGTATTGAATGCAAAATAGGAACAATGCTGACTGAAATAATAGAAGAAGAAAGCTAAAAAAAGGGAAGAATAAAACATATTCACAGGCTAAAGAACTGTCTTTTGCACAGAGTGAATCCCACGGGTGCCTTCTTCAATCTGGCTCACATCCCATTTATGTATCTGACTAATTGCCTTCTCAAGGCTCCCAAATCCAGTCAAGTATGTGGAGAAGGTTTTACATTAGACAAGAGTCCAAGTATTTAAAATATTACAGCAGCTGCAAAGCAGCTGATCCAAGTTTTTGTTGCAAAGTGCAGAAACAACATGATGAAGTACATTTGGGATGGCATTTAGCTTTAAGGGGCACATGCCATCAGCCAGGTGTCAGGGCTTTGAGTGCACCAGGGCCACCTTAATGGCCCTGAACCCACACCCTGTGCCCAGAGGCTCAGGACCACTGTCAAAGTCCTGGCCTGTGGTGTTACTCTGTGCCTGTAGGTGTGCCAGTTAGAAGTCCTGTCTCTTGGTTCAGCTTTGGACCTGTGCTGTATGTAGCTTGTCTACTGGGTCAGCCCCCTTGGATGTGCATTGTGTACCCCTGCTTCTGGTCCTGATGGATCTGATGGGTTAGATTGACCTGTTAAGAACCTCCAATAGGCCCTGTTCTCAGCCTGCTGCGCAGCCTGCCACGTTCAAAGTCTATGGGATTGCACCCTCATTGGTTACAGAGCCTGTACTGTGATTACCCCCCACTCCCAGTTTATCCATCTTTGAACAGTCTTGCTCCTGCCGCTGCCAGGACCCAGAGACATCGGGAAGCTCGGACCGTGTCAAAGTGATCGGCTGAAACTGCTACCGAAGGGGGACTGAGGTCCATGGGTTCCTCCATGCACTGGCAGATAGTGTTTGTCCTAGAAGGAAGTACTCTATTCTGTTCTCTTTTTCCAAGAGCCAACAGGCTGAAAATTGCTACTGTAATGTAGCATGTAGGTCTGTATTCAGTACAAGTGTAAAAAGCAAGGATGTGTTTTTTCTCAGTATGACTGCTCTAAGTGAGACAGGTGAAAACTGAGGGATAAGATTTCCTTGATAGCAAGCCTGCCTAACTCTTTGCCTTTGGCTCTTCCCTTAGTCTGTCAGCTCTCTCTGCATTCATATGCAAGCATAAATGTGCCTTTTTCAGTTCATGAAGTATCTGGGAGTGCCCAAGTTTCTTGAGAATCATCTTTATTTCAGGTGCATAAACCGCGCTGCCTAGGGACTTAGAGTGATTTGTTGATATGATGCAGCTAAAAACTGGCTGCATCTCACAAGGAAGAAAACTCACTAAATCAGGAGCAAAGCTTCGAGGCTGTGCCACGTGAGCAACTTTCAGGAAGAGCACAGCTGTCGTTCTGCCTACTTGCCAGCTTGTTTTCTTCCTCTCTACAAGGTGCACAGTGATACCTCCATAAAGGCAGGTTACTTCCAAACACTGACAAGCCTGCTGATGCCTCCATAGTGAGAAAGAAGTAGCTAGGAGCACCATTTTCTGATCCACACAGACTGGAGTTAATACTTCCCTCATGTACCTTCACCCTTGAGTGAAACCTACTAAGATGGAGGAAAGAAATTCTCCCTCGACATGTCTTGTAGAGGTTATTGTCCAAAGTTGCATAGGGATTATTGGATACAGGAGGAAGAGAATTTTGGCATCAGGTAAAGTTTATTATGGGATGTTTAAAGGTAAGGATCAAAAGTGAGGAAAGGCAGAGACCAAGATGGATTAGGGAGGAAGAGTGTGGCAAAAATAGAGGGAAAAGTAGATAAGTGTGTCAGTTTTGTGTAAGCAGGAGGCTGCTCAGTAAGCTTGTCTAAGCTATCACCATACTCTGTCCTGACTTAATAAATCCCATTCCCAAGCATTTTCTCTGTGGATGTGCTTGATTATGTGTGTGAAAACTAACAAACTTCAAACCATACACTGTCTGCATCTGTTATGATCTGTGGAATCAGCTGTGTTAACAGTGCCATTGCACAGACCTGCTCGGTCTCACTACTGGCTGAACCTGGGCACGTGGAGCTGCAGCAGGGTTGCATTTGGCAGGTCAGGACAGCAAGAACCTCCACAGGTTCTGAGGCTACCAAAGTTAGCTACCTTCTAGCACACTCCTGAGAAAAAGATAGGAAAACTAGCTTTGGTGTGGGGGTTTTTTTGGATGTGTGTGTGATTTGGGTGTTTTTTTTCCTTCCCATGTCATAAACGGCTGCTCTTCTCATTTTTTCAAACAAAGCATTAGCACAAAGCTAATGCTTCTCAGACAAGTTTACCAAGTCTGCTTCTGATTACTCACCTTTTTTCTTTTTGTCAGAAACCTGTTCATAGTTTCTTCAGAAAGGAATAACCCCTGATGTGGATAATGAAATTCAGATTTCTGGTACAAAAACTTGAGAATAACTGCCCCTGACTCTTGGTTTCTTTCTCAAAGGAACGATCAGTTGAGATGAAGCTTTTACACCACTTAAAGTGAGATTACACTCCCTAAAGGTTCCGTGATTTAGCTATAAGAAAACTGGACATAACCTACTGTTCAGTTTCTGAAGAGTGGCTCTACATTATATTTAATATGCAATGTACAAATAAGAATTGAATGTTAGAACAGTAATTGGCAGCAGGATAATACGGAAAAGAGCTTCTAGTTCCCATGGCACCCCTCCAATATTTGTTTTAAATTTCTGAGAGTAAAGAGAAAAGCAGAACAAATTTTAAACCTCCCCCACAAAATTCTCAAAGTAATACTATTATTCCCCCTAGGCTGCCAGCCTTGCTTGTCAGACTGTTTTTTGTGTCAAGTTTTCAAATGCTTTTCTTGAGAAAAAATAATAATTAAAATTGTCCAAGGTTTAAGTCAGTGATTTTTTCACGCATAGATTAGCTACACACTCTGTCATGAACAATCTTGTATAGTCAGTCATTCATCTCATTTGCAGAGTACAATTACCAAAATTAGAAAAACTTGTATATATGCTTGTGTAGATGGGTTATTTAACTTTGTAAATGGGTTATTATCATCACCTTTACGGGAACACTCCTGGTTTGTATCAGCAATCTCAGTATTTATTCATACAAATGACTTCAGTATTTATTTCTACAAATAAACATTCATTTGTGTAGATATTTTGTTCTGCACCTTCTAATGCTGTTGTACAGCTTCAGATATATTTCCATACTCTTTTTCTTAGCAGTCCTAGTGTCTGATTTGCATAATTTTTGAGCTGAGTAAGAATTTTTCTAGAACGTTTGAGGGGTTTTTTTTTGCTTGATTTTTTTAAAAATTTCAGCTATGTTTACATGCCTCTAGGGAGAGAAAATATTATCAAAGTTCCTTTGTTTATGTTTTCTTTGTAAATATATATTCAACATTGCAGACCTTGGTATTTCTAGAAACTAAATATTAACTTGGCACCTAAGTGGTGGTATCGTATCACAGGTGCTTAAACATTGAAGTGATGCACAATGAGGCAATTCAAGAAATAGAAAGTGACAAAAGCAATACAATTAAGTCAATACTTGGAAACACACCTTAGCTTCTCTGTGCATACATGACAATTTTTCTGTTGTCATTTATTTAGCTTCCACTACAAACTCAAGCTTTCCCTGGACTAAGTGGAAGAGGAGCAGGCAGAGGAGCTCAGACAAGATGCTTTACAGTAGGTGTGGGGTTTAGGCAAAACAGATGCTTAAAAAATATGTTATACAGTCACAGTGTTTGGACATGTGTCCTTTAGAAACCTAACTGTGGCACCAAACACAGAAGTAATCTCTTGCAGCTCTGAGGGCCTCAAGTGAATGACTATACTGACGTGCTCCAGATAAATTATTTTCTGAATTAGAACCTGTCAAAAGGTTTTGGAGCGTTCCTAAGTCATCAACCCTTATACCTGAAAGCTGCTTGCCAACACTTTTACAACCCACCCCTAGATGTTTATTTCACCAGAACTAGTTGCCTCTAATAGAACCCTATAGCCAGCTCTTCACAATCTGAGGAAGATGAGTTCACAGGCTCTACCTGAACAGCAGACATCAAGAGAAGGATAAACCAGTATACACTAATATCTTCATTAGTGCAGGTCATATGGGAGTATTTGCCACAGCAATGTGAAGTTAGTTTTTAGGATTATTTTATGTATGTTTACAGACTAGTCAGAGTTTATAGTCAAGATTATAAAAAACAAGCAGCTTTATAAAAATAAAATGGAGTTACAAAAATAATTGCTAGAATTGGAAACAGACAAAAAAAGTTAAGTAATAATACACCTTAATAAGCACTTACATCCATTTTCTAAGTATGTCCTATATTTCATTTATTTCATTCATTGACCAGATAACCTTACAGCTACCAGATCCAGGGCCTGCTTTCTTAGACAAACTTTGTCTTCTAGACAGCTTTTTTCTGAGAGGGAAGCATCAGGTGGGACATTGCTCCTCTTTAGAGCAGGTGCACTTCTACTTACAGTAAATCCCAGCAGTTATATTTGTGCAGTAAGTGTCAACCTATAGAGTAGTTTAATTAAAATGTTTAACAAAGTAATTTGATGACTTTATCAGTCCTCAAAAGAAAGGCTGTTCTTCCAGGGTTAGTCTTTATGCTGAAAAAGACTGTTTCTGAACAGCAGCTCTAGAGAAAGCGAACACAAGAAGTTGCCAATGAACAACCTTCATGCGCTCTTTCATCAAAACTGAGAAAAGCTTAAGCAACTTCAAGTGGTCATCTCTTTTGGTAACCCTGCTGAGAAGAGGCCAAGTATGGTGCAGCATAAATGAGCTCTTAATGACTCTTCCTTCGTCTTAATGATTTTATTTCCTAAATACTGTGACTGGAGAGCTGCAGCGGACAAGTGCAGGGAAGCTTCAAGCTCCCTCTTGCTCTTAGATCCTTTCCATGGACCAAGCCTGATCTCAAAGCCTTGTGAAATCAAAAGAAAGACCTAAGCCTTGCAATGACATTAAGGGTCTTTCAATCAGACTGAAGAGGTATTTGTTATTCCAAACAATATTGGTTGGCACTACTCTTCAAAGTATGTAAGGAAATCAATTAGTCTTTATCGTAGCCAGTAAGCTGCTAACAATCTGAAATACATATAAAGGTAAGAGCTGCTGTAGTTGGTTTATTTGTACCTATCCATAATTATAGGCTCAGTTTCCTGTTGAAACGTAGCGAACTCCTGTCTATACGTAAGGTCAAGACACCAGAATAAACCAAAATTCTGTAGTTTGGTTGATAGCAGATGGTAAAAATCACAGACCTATAACTGAGTGCCCTAGGTTTGTGTTTTGCTCTGCTTTGTACTTGGCCTCCAATCTGTGGTGTACCATACAAATATTTCTACAGTTCTAATGTCTACAGTTCATTTCTATACCATAACAAAATAAATCTGGGGGAAAGAAAAGTGGCTTGGTAAACAATCTAGCCTGCTGTGTGTTGCCGAGTACATTTTGACCTACCCTTGAAAGAAAGACTGTGCAGAAGATGGAAAAAGCCAAACAGAAAACAAATAAAAAGGAAAACTCAAATGTCATTTGCCTAATTTTAAATATTAGTAAATAGACACGTTAAGAATGAAGGAAAAAAAAAATCAGTGGAAGGATGTAACATCAGAACAAAGTATGCTGGAATGACTACTCAAGGAACCCATAAGAAAAGAAATAGCTCTTGACTTGATATTAAAAAGTATATACAATCTGATTAAAAAAGTTACCATCTAAGTTCCCACCTGTAACTGTGGCAGTTTGTGACATGACTATGACATGAACTGTGACATTACTGAGACAGGAGCTTATATTTGGCAGCACTTCACAAATGGCAACTGTTCACAAATAGCAACTTTTCGTGAAGGCCAGCCCTTTGTGAACTGCAGCCGTCCACAAATGCCAGCAAGCAGCAGTTCTTTGTGAACAGCAGCTCTTTAGTAGAAAAAGACTTAAGTGGGGATGTTTTGTTTTGTTTTCTAGCTAATACCAATTAATCCATGCAAGATGTACATGCCCTCAAAATGTAAAACAGAAAAAAAAAAGAAAAGTTAAGTAGTATACTGGAAGGTAGGTCGAAGCAGGAACTTGTTACAAGAGAAGTGCTCTCTCTATCCAACCTGTACTTATTATGTGAGTGCCTCGATAATCCATGCAGACTTAGAAAGGAAGAAAAGAGATTGCATCCTGTTTTTTTTGTTTAAGTTGATCTGCAGTAATGCAAAGGGTAAAAGGTGTTTCACTGTGACTACTAGCATTGTACTTAGGTTTGGGCATTCAATTGCAAATGCTATTTTCCCTACCAACTTACATAGAGATGTTGAAAGACTGGAAAACTCTTCAGAGAGTTTCTCAGTAGCAGCAGAGAGGAAACACTATATGGTAACCTGACTCGTAAAAGACAATGCAGGGTAGCAACAGTCAGTGCAAGAAATTCTGTAGAGAAATCACACCACCAAGCATCCTAATTCTTGTCTTTCTATGGAAGTGGATGAGAGTGATATAGATCACTCCTGTTCCCTAAACATCTTAGCAGACAAATGATATATAAACAAATATTGACTAGTTTAACACACTTCAGGAGGGCAGATAAATTTAAAATCACAAGTAAGAAAATTAGCACAACTAAAAAATAAGTAACTTGTCCATAAATGCATTCAGAGGATGTCAGACCTAAGCTGCAAGTAGTAGATATCTTACATGGTACAGAACAAATAATAAAAACAAAAGGAAGGATTATGATTTAAATGTATTTTTTACTCAGTGAGAATTATTCTAAACACAATATCTTCAATCATTGTTCAAGTAAAGGCTCATTATGTCTGAAATACAACCCGAGCAAAGAAATACTTCTTTAATTAACTTGTTTAATGATCTTATCTTTCATTTAAACACAGAGATAATCCTTAGAGAATTCAATGTACTATCATCAAAATTTGCTTACTTATTCCATCCACTTTAATATGCTATACTGAAAATCTTTGCTTTCACCAGGCTCAAAGTTTCATCATTTATGTTTATAGTGAGCTAGATCCCAGATGTTTTTCTAAATCCACCTCTCAGTGGATGAGATGGTTAAACTACAGCACAAAATAACTTCTGTCATAGTGCAGAAAACTCACTGTTTTGCATATTTGGATTAAATTCTGCAAGAGCTTTTTTTGACTGGCAAAACATTTTGTATCCCAGAATCTCTCTGTAAGGCTAAGCAGAGAAATTCTATGGTCTGACATTACATTACAGCTAACATTATATTCTGAAGACAGATTTTCACTGCAGCAACGTAGGGTTTTTGAAACTTTCAGTTGGTATTCCCATTCTCATGTGACTTGCTAAAACTCAAGGATTCATGCTTGCCACCTAGTGGCTTTGAGCAGAATTAGAAGCAATCTGTTGACAAAGCAGAAATTTTGGCTGTGCTAAAAGATAGATGTTTTCATTTATGGTTATGTTTGAAAATAAAAAAAATGTTCTGGAATGGCACCTGGAAAAGAGGACTGTTTCCTCCATATAACCACTGACTGAACACTGAAAGAAAACAGAGGATTAATATGTGACCACTGAGTCTCCTGTGAAAAGAACAGTCATGGTTACTGCACTTCAGCATGTGATAGATTTGCAGCTGACCGGGGGAGAAGATTACTCTGAGGGTTCTTCATCCAGTATCTAATGTGTCCTTTGTAACAGCAGCCCTGAAATTCCATGACAATCCAAGCAGAGAACAAACCATTCTTCGTCTATCTTCATTAAAACAGACTTGTTACCTGTTTGCAAAGAAAGGCTAAACAGACGCCAGGGGGGCATATGTGACCATCTGTTTCAGTTCTGCAGAAAATGTGTGTACTTCAGAGTAGATGGTCATTAGATACAACATAGAAAAAGTTCAGTTTAGAACCTCCCAAACACCCTCTTTCAGCCAAATAGTTTAATCCCTGGGTTGCAGCAAGGCTCTGCATTTTACGTTCTTTGTCTAGTTCCATTTATTTTGCACTCTTGGGTATGAAGGAATGTATCTTCAACAAAAGGAGTGGAAAATACCTCCCTCCAAAACAAATACACCCTGTTTCAAGGTGATTCTCCTCAAAGATACAGATTTAAAGTCTTTAGAATTTAGAACTGTGTTGAACTAAAATTCTCAGGAGAAAAAAAATCCAAAATGTCCATTCTATACAGGGAATGCAAGGCAGTACTTTCCACAAATCTGGAAAACCAGAAGAAATAGACCTCGCTTATTGTCCGAGGTTTTTTTTCCTGGAATTACCACCCAAAATAAACCACTTGTCAGAATTAGTTAACTAGGATTTTAATAAAAGATTAAACTATAGCCAGCAAAATTGCACATACTAGAAATGGTCTCTAAATTCTGCTCAACTGCCAGAATACTGGTGTGCCCTAGTTTGAGTGGGAATACTTAAAGTATCTATGAAAAGCTAATAAAAATCTAAGCTATGTGGCTGGGAAAAATGACATCACCCCTTATCAAGGAATGAGGAGGGGAGAACTGCAGGAACTGCTGGTCTTCACAGTTTTTATAGCCTTGATATAATCAGTTTACATAAAGACCAAACAAGCAGTGTTAGTAAGGTCTGTTTTCGAAGCAGAGGAAATGCATATACCCTCAAAGAAACATGCACATGAACGTGAAATTTGTGAAGTCTCTACAGTTCTTAAAGAATCTCAAAGACCAGAACGTAATTCCATGTTTTTGCATTACCATGGAAGTACTCCAATATCTATTTCATGGATCACCAAGACAGGCACACTTAATATATACCTGTAATTGAATGAAGACTCATTTTAATTCTCTAAATCTTTGCTTTGAAAGCCACAAATCCATCATGGACTAGAATCAGCATCAAATTTTGCCTTTCAGCAGTCTTCCTATACCTGGCTTTTATGAAGTTTCCTGCGTGTATCAGTTTCTAAAACAATGATTGTGGGAAAAATAGAGTACATAATTGCAAATGACTGAATTTGGTACAATCTTCTCCCACCCGCCTCCTCCTTTTCTGGAGGGTGCAATATTTAATGTTTTTGGAGGAACAATATTTAACAAGTTACTTTCAAAGGTAGTATAATGAACAGATTCTTAGAAAGGCTTAACAGAGAGGCTCTCTTTGCTTAAGTATATATGCCATAATAAACATTTACTGGTGCTTGACAAGTACTTTTTTAACGCACAGTTTATAGCATTCATCAGTAAAAATAGCTTATGACAAAAGCTTTCATCTCATGAATGTACAGAACAACATTGATTTCAAAGATACAAATAAGAAAGTAACAAAATACACTATCATTAAACTATTTTCAATACCAACACCTAGGAGGCATGCATTAACTGTATATCACCAATTTAAAACTCACTATTTTATCTTCATTTAAGAAAAATTAAATTTCTGGTAAAATCTGGTAACTCCCCTAACTAACATTTCATTCTTTCAACTGACTGCAC
Source organism: Dromococcyx pavoninus (assembly GCA_033558185.1). NCBI lineage: Eukaryota > Metazoa > Chordata > Aves > Cuculiformes > Neomorphidae > Dromococcyx > Dromococcyx pavoninus. The sequence goes on from JAUMJL010000583.1 coordinate 1,368,166, forward strand.
ATAAAATACTTGTAAATACAGAAGTATCTGATCAAAAGACCAATCTTAAACTTCTGAATCCATGTAATTGTAAAAAGTAATACTTTATTTCAGAAGCAATAACAGTTTTTTTAAGGTATTGACAATCTATTTTACAGATATATAAAAGTTGCACAGTCTGTATGAAAACACTGAAATTACTTTTCAGTGTTAACAGTACAGACAACTACAAACAATAGCATATCACACAGGGTCTGCAAGCTTTTTTCTTTCTTCAAATTGTTTGTCTACTGCAAGTGAAAGAGCCTGAAGAAATGTTGTCATTGTAACACTGGGGGACTGAAAATAATAGAACATTTTGTTACACATGCACATAGTAAAATCAAGGTCAAGCTATGCAAAGTCTTGAGTCAATCACTATTACTGTGGCTCTGCTTCAAAAAGGGGTTTTAGCCAATTAATCTTATTTATAAATTGGCAGAGCATCTTCTTTCAGCAAGAAATCATCAGAGAACCAATATCAATGGTCTGTCGTAATAATTAAGTAGAATGCTGTTGGACATGTCAATGCCATCCATCTTCTTCAATCTCATTTTAAATTATGGGCAGCACAAAATTATTTCAATCTACAAAGCTGCAGAAATAGTGCGACTCAGATTACAATGGCAGTTTAGGTCCAATCTTTCACTTCAGACAGTGTCCAAATGTATTCCCAACTTTCTCAAAACCAAACCAGAATACACTGAGTAGGATAAACTTACTTGAATATAATAAACTTACTTGAATATAATAAACTTACTTGAATATAATAAACTTACTTGAATATAATAAACTTACTTGAATATAATAAACTTACTTGAATATAATAAACTTACTTGAATATAATAAACTTACTTGAATATAATAAACTTACTTGAATATAATAAACTTACTTGAATATAATAAACTTACTTGAATATAATAAACTTACTTGAATATAATAAACTTACTTGAATATAATAAACTTACTTGAATATAATAAACTTACTTGAATATAATAAACTTACTTGAATATAATAAACTTACTTGAATATAATAAACTTACTTGAATATAATAAACTTACTTGAATATAATAAACTTACTTGAATATAATAAACTTACTTGAATATAATAAACTTACTTGAATATAATAAACTTACTTGAATATAATAAACTTACTTGAATATAATAAACTTACTTGAATATAATAAACTTACTTGAATATAATAAACTTACTTGAATATAATAAACTTACTTGAATATAATAAACTTACTTGAATATAATAAACTTACTTGAATATAAAGTGCATGTGCTAGAAAAGGAAGTTTTCTCAGGACCCGTCCACTAAGACCTTCACTTTTTCTATAGCAAAACAGAGAGAAGTTTTCATTAAATGCTACATATCCACTCTTAAAAGAAGACTTTTCCTTTTCTGTGTTTCTCCTGTAAGTTGCTCTAAAACCCCTCAAATCACAATTCAGCAGATCACTTGAAGCACTGAAGGGCGAACTGAACAGACAATTTCAGCCTATGGGAGGCCATACAGCACAGCAAACAAGGGTACAGAAATAGTATATTGACAGCTGCCAGTCAAAGCGTGTAGCGTGCCCTATCTCACTAATCTGGGGGAAGGTCTGCACTGAAAGGGCACGGCGCAGACACAACCTTCAACCCACACTTCGAAAGACTTGAAGAATTTCAAAGGCTGGACCTCATAGCTACTGCTTATCTCCTTCTTCCCACTATCCATACACAGCTTCCTTTACTTCACCTACTTGATATATGTTTCCATTTCTTCCAAATGCCAGTCTGTATATGTGGAACATAAACCTCCATGACTGGAAAAAACTTACTTGCTTCTACACAGCTCCTCATTGGCAAGACTGTGTACTTCAGGAACAGAAGAAAAAAAACCCACTTTCCTGACTTTATGAATGTTATTTTATTTTGTTCCATAGGGACCCGCACTTTGGAAAAAATATTGCTTGATGTTGTGAAGTTTATTGTTTTTATGCTGCAGTGAAAGATTTGCTCTACTAGCGTACTCAGCAAATCATCACATTCTCCATTTACACTCTGCTCCTTTCCCCTTTGCTTCTGTCCACTTACATAATATATTGATGTTAAAAACTGATTTATTAGATTGCAAGGCATTCCAAGACTCTTTTTTAGCAGGAACTAAGGTCAATGCTGTTTCCACTACACTGCATTACAATTCACAATATCCACCAAAACCTAAGGCATCTTGGTAATCTAGGCAGCAATTTGTCAAGAGGGCTTCAACAGGCAGAACAGAAACCAGAAGCAGTACTAAGCCAAGCCAGATCTAAGACTAAGAAATGTTGGCAGATCCTAATCACTTCTTTTTGTCCCCTGAAAGGTTCTGCATTAACACTAACAGAAAAAAAATGAGATGGTTCATTACTGTAGCTGTTATGAAATTCAATTACTTTTATACATCATTCTGCAACTCATTATACACACACATATATATAAAATGTAGAATTTCAGTATCTTACCTTGAGATTTCTTTCAGTACAAGGCTTAACCTTGACACATTATTTTCTATGAAGCCTATCATCTCTAATTCTCTGAGTGTCAGGAGCTGTTGTCGAGGATATATTATTTGACACTAGAAAGAAAAGTTATATGCTGTTGTATGAAAAACAAATATAATTAAAATTAAGAGTTAAAATACAGAGAAGGAATTAAATTTGTGAATTTTTGTTATTTAGGAAGTATGATTAAAATGTCAAATTTATTAAAACAGGACATTTTATAGTCCTGCTTTCAAAATATTACCTTCATCAGTTCTTCCAAGCAAGACAGATATATTCTAAATATTGCTGCAGTAGATGGAGGTCCAATGTATTGCTTTATGTCAGCCCTGTCTACAAAGGCCATGTCAATTTTCTCGGTAATATTTGAAGTAGTCAGGATAACTACATTGGGATACCTTTAAGATAAAAGCAGATTTTTAGGTCATATGTACAGGAATTAGATCTTTTTGTGACTGGCAAATTAATACCTTCCTTTTTGTGATTTCAAGCAATTTCATACAATAAACAGTCACGTCTTTCTTGCCAGCCAACAATTACATTAAATTATATGAAGCTCTTGGCCAGTGATCACCAATCTAACTCAATGCAGAGTCTCCTCCTTTCAGCTGTTTCTCAAGTGTCTGTAGTTTCTCTGACTCTATTTTAGAAGTGACACACATTAACTGTCTAGAGCCTACTGGCACAGCTTCTGCCACAAAAAATATTATGAAAAGATCATCTGTAAATTTGAACTTTTAATTTACACATCTTCCATTTCAATACAGTGGAAAGAAAATAGTTTAACTGGCAATGCGACACATTCTAACCACAGGTGACATTAGAATGAGCTTAAAAGAAAAATAATGTCTTCTAGCTCCAAGAAATATTGAAAGAACATTCTTATCCATACCTATTTTTAGATGAAGCCTGTGAACTTTTATGTATGAATAAACTACTTACCTTTAATTAGCCACAAGATGGGGCACATTCTCGTGCACCTTTCTTTCTGTGAACAGAGTCAAGTATGCCCAAAAAGGGAAGGGAAGTGGCAGGAATAAAACAAGACATGCTATGCTGCACTAAATTCAGCACAAAGTGGACCAAGCTGCATTAGCAGTTGCTTCTAAGTCCTGTGTTGTGCAAGTCTGCTTTAGATTGACATCCAGAAGCTGCAAATAATGAATGAACTCTTTGATTTTATTCTTGCTTCTCCAAGCAGATATCATGACCATCTGTCCTGTATTTCTCCCTTGCTTATGCTGTCTGTAGATGTGATTGTTCACTCAGTTACATGCAAAGTATTCTGTTGGATTACTCCTTCTCACAATTAGCATCGTTAACAAGGAATAGTTCACTAACCAATTTTGTTTCGTATTCCAAGTCGGAATTAAAATTTAACAGGAATCCTGAATTTGTCAATTACTTTTACTGTTTCAATAACATTAATTTACCTTTTAATCTGATCTATTTGCATTAGTACAGCATTCACCACACGAATGGCATCTGAAGGCTCTGTGCCTGCCTTGAAAGCACTGCGGGCTGCCGTGAGGCTTTCCACCTACAAAAAACCAAAACCAACCAACCAACACAAAAATATACCATTAAACACCATCCCCTAGAAAAATTCTGCACATTTGGAATGTTGGCAGCAAGTAAATAACCCAGACAATACACCTTCAGATCCTTGTGTCTGGCATCTAAAATTTCATCTTCAAAATCTTCTGTTAAGTAGGAATGTATAGGGAGAGGGAAAGGAATGTCAAGGAAGCAAAGTGTACTGAAATTCCTGTTTAGACAGAAGAACAGAGACTATTTTTAATTTTAATTAAGTTTCAGATGCAGGAACACACACACACACACACACACACACACACACACACACACACACCAGAATAAGGAATACACTCAATTTAGAATGAGCTTCCCAACAGGAACTCCAATATAACAACTCTAATAAGGTACATACTTGCTAAGTTGCTTATGCATGCAAGTCTAAAGATAGTCTAGACAATGAACTGAGCCATAATAATGCTCTTTAAAGCTTTACTACATCTCTCAAATCTGCAGCATTCAAGATTAAAATTCACCCTTCTGCATATAGTTACAAAACTTAAAAAAACCCATAAATATGCTTTCATTGTTCTTTCTGAATAAGCATTATTACAGTTTTCTCCCATCAACTTACTTTCTGCTAAACTTCATGTACATCAATGCTACTAGTATCATACCTCATCAATCAGCACAAATACAAGAGCATCTTTGTCATCAATTAACTCTCGAATCTTCTGGAACATCTTGGTTACAAGCTTGCCACTCTAGAAGAACACCATATGCACGTGATTAATATTTCCTTACCATATTTAAAGACAGAAACATCTGTTAATTAAAGTAACTTTCTAATATCTCTTCTATTCAAGGCTTTCAAACACATTATTTATTCTAAGTAATTTTTAGAGCGCTCTTATTTTATGAAACAAACTCAACAAACTCTAAACTGCAAAATCTACTTAATTAGTTACATCAATACATACCTCAGAAAACCATTTAGAGAAAAGGCTATGGCTGTTTATCTCAATTAACTGTCCATACCTATACCTAAAGTATGAAAGGAAAAAGAAGTACAAACTCTATTGTAAATAAAAGTCAGTCATATAATTAACTTCCATAATACTCATTCCCTCCATTTCAACCCTGAAATTCTATGAATTAATACTTCAAATCACTTACTTTTCAGAATATAATACCCGTTTTGAGTTTAATCATCACTTCCAGAAACATGTCTCACTAGAATTCTTTATACTAAATTGCTATCAGAATTCCTCCATCAGAACAGGTCTATTTAAACAGTTTAAGTAACAGTCACCATGCTCATGGCCTCATTTTTCTGTTTGTGTAAGACTTTTTTGTTAATGTATAAATTTGTTAAGTTGCTATGAATTTTACGGCTAACTCCTATTACTTATCTGATACACAGGCTGACCTCTGCATACTGTAGCATTCAGACAATCCAGGTACAAAACAAATTGGTTACACAATCACTACCTAAAGATTCAAACAGCAAGCTCAATACTCTGTGATCCTTTGTCCTTTAATATTCATCTACGTATGACTTGAGCACAAACAAATTACTATATCGCCACTGAAATTTGTGTTACATATCTGGGCACAAATAATTACACACTTTAAAAGGCACTGAAATAGCCTAACCAGTCTGTATCAGACCAATTTTAGTGCTAGCCAGATGCACTATAGAATAACTATGAATATTAGCACTTAACATCAGTCAAATATTAAATATCTTTGGGCTTCTGAAAAAGAACATCCAACAGTAGCAAATTAAATTGAAAAATTTCTAAAAATGATCACCTGTAGGACAGTCGAATTGTCAGCTTCTGAGCCAATGCTTTACATAGAGAGGTCTTCCCAGTTCCAGGGGGGCCTGGTTTGAAATCAAATCCATACGTTAAACAGAATCTCCATCAGATTGTTAATGACGTTACATACTTTTAACTACTGTATTTCAATACAGCCCTAATAGTAGAGTAAAAAGACAGCAGACTAATTGTAACACGAGGGTATTTCGAGAAGATATCTCACTCCACTGCAGTCCTAGAGATGAGCTTTGAATTTATATAATTTTCAATTATTACTATAGTTAGTGTAATAGTTTGTATGCAGACACCATAAAGTTAAAATACTCAACAGTCATAGAAACAAAAGTGTATCACCCTAGCTCATTAGCTTATCAAAAAATCACTGCTATGCTTAAACTTATATCTTCCTGAAACATAGTCTTCTAACATGGAAAAAAAGAAACACATGATGCCTGGTCTGCTCAGCTGTCCACCTTCCCAGGAATCTCTACCTTGGGGCAACCCAGAGCATCTTAGGAAGTATGGTAGGACTCACTGAAGATTACAGCTTCACTGAAACAGTAACAACTACATTAGTGAGACTACTGCCTTCGTACTTGGCCACACAACAGACAGTGCTAATAACCCAACACAGATTTCCCAGTTTCCTCAAAAGTTCTTATAAAGTCATAACTAACAATTTTTATAATACTGCAATAGAACTGTAACTAATGCATGGCTCCTAAAGCCCTAATATCTTTATATTTTTGCACTCTCTATAAAAACACTTACAATATAACTTAAAAATGAAAATTAATATCAACTATTGTCACTGCATTATAAATTTTAGAATTTAAGTTCCTACAACACATAGCACATCTGAACACTGATTTCATTCTGACATTATATTTCATCTAAATTTGTTTTAAAGAGAGAATAATTTTCTGCTGCTTTGGGGTCATCTAATTTCACTACACAGGAGTGCAAAACAAGTTTTTCCAGAAGGAAGGTATAAATAGATGGCCAAAGAATCCACTTTGCTTAAGACAGATAATTTTTACCATGCAGCAAAACAACTCTGTTCCAGGATATCAGGTTGCTGTCAACATTTTTGTCAGAAAATAGCAATGTTGTTGTCACATAATCAAGTAACTAATTGAAAAGGAGAAAAAGAGATGCAATTAGAGACATATCAGCAAATACAAAACACAAAGAGAAGCAATCTCCTAATTATGTCTACTCTGTACTCTTAACAACAACAAAAAAATTGGAACAGCAAAAAAACTGAACTTCATTCAGCATGCTTTTCAATATTATATTGACACCGACTGTACTATTTGGAAAATTCACAGGGACCATTTCAGAGTCTGTAGAACCCAACTGTACCCAGCCAGATCCATGGTTTAAAGCAGGGGTGTCAAACACACGGCCCACGGGTGAAGTCCAGCCCTCCACCTTGTTTCTATCCAGCAGCAGAGCTGAGCTCATTGCCTCTATGCTCCTGCCAGTGCGTTGGTCACGCATGCGGCATGTGACACACGTTACGTTGCAGGAGCAAGAGAATAGCTGTAGGCGTGAGTTTGACACTCCTGGTTTAATGATTACTTTCATGGAAGTCAAGTAATTCTAGTTTTAGTCACTAAAAGCTACCACTTCTTTCTGCCAACATGTGCTTACAATCAATAGTGATCATCTTGCTGTTATTTATTACACCAGTAAGTCTAATTAAATATTCATTTCACAGATGATTTGGATAGCAGCTCCATAAATTAGATGTTAATTGTTGTTTACTTTGTAAATGAAGAAGTACAATCACTGGAATGTTTTGCTTTCCTACAGATGGCTATAAAGACTTAAGTGAGACCACTTATCTATGGTATTATAAACAAGCTAATAAATTAGTTATTTGTGTCCAAAACCTTCAGGTAGAAGCGATTTTTTCTTTTTTTAAGAAGTATGATAAACATTTTGGTGAGTCCTGTCTTAACAGTAACTGAATTGAATCACTCGTGGCTTTGACTTACATCACTATTACTAAATTTCAGATTACAGTATTACAGTTCTACAAACTCTTGCAGTTATTACCACTACCTTTGATGAATGCACAGAATCTTCAAATTAGAAAGTGACCACATGGAAGTGTTTTGTTTCTTCTGAATGTCTTACCAACATTCAAACATGAGCACACTCACTCTAGTCAAATAATTCAGTGTGCATTTGTACAAACAGTAACAGCACTGGTTGATGTTACTGCTGAAACAATGAATTATCTAACTACTGCCAGAAGCACACAGTTAAACTCCCATTCCCTTCTGCTTAGCCTGCATTCACCACTTTTGTTACATGATCATTAGCTCCAGTCACAGTGGACCAACTAATGGAACAAACCAGGTGGAAATTAGCTGATCACACACTAAGTTGAACACGATTAGTGATTTAGTTTCCTCAGTGAGATAATAAGAGTGCAGGTATAAGGGAAGCGCTTGCAAGTACAGCTGATAGCAACAAACTTCTCTTTTAGCAACAGCAAGCCACCAAAATTGCCTTATTAACATCCCACTCCCCCACTGAAGACACAACAGATCTTTTGGGACCATGACAATGAGAAACAGAACTGATTTCAAAGCATGCTGCATACATTTTTTCTAAGCCTCTTTGAAGTTTTTTTTTCCACCAATTTTCTTCTCTTCTTCGAGAAAAACATGCAATTAATGACGCAGTATTTTCATACAGTGAATTTCTGCCCTATTCTACAGAACATTAATTGTTTACTCCATGCAGGCTGATGAATATGTTTAAAGCAAAGGCCAAAATCTTCTTTCGCCAAGTGTACATTAGAGAAGTACGTAACTATCAAAAATTATATAGAGATTTTGAGTTGGTGATTTCCAAATAACTTCTCCATGGGATGCAGTAAACTTCAAACAGGCAACATTTCAACTCTCTTACTTCTCCTCAAACAATTTTAATTGTTATTCATTTTCAACTTACGTGTGATTTTACTTCACTGTCATATATAAGACTTTCCCAGAGGCCATGGAATTCAGCTGCAAAAGCAATATGTTATATACATGTTTAGGATAAATTAATCTGGGAATTTGTAACCTACCTGCAGCACAAAACAGTTTTTAAATTATTCTCAACTAAAATTAAGGATTAACAACAGATATAGAAAAGTAATTAAAATATACGGAAAAACATGAATTTTTTTTTCAAAATGCAAACACTACTTTCTAACAGACAAATTCAGCAGTTTCACAGCTGCTGTGAAATAGCAAATAACTGTGCTCAAATTGTGAGGAGAAATTAATTTCTTAACTTGAAAGGAAAAATATCATTCTTTTCACCCTCAGGGTGGGGGTGGACCTATATTTCCCCAAGATACAGAGATGAGAAAAGTTGGGGTGGGAGGAAGGTTCTAAACCCAATTTTTTTAAACAACAACACGCAGAGGAAGAAAAAAAAAAGCACATAGCTGAATAACGTATAAAAAAATATGTCTTGGGGGCTGGAAAACAGCAGTGGGCTCTGGAAAATGAATGTTTAAATTGCTGAATCTCCAAAAAAAAATTTGGAATGCAGCTTGTATGGTTAAAAATTTGCATGCTTATGACTATACATTATTCATCAACACCAGTTACTTCCTTCCATCGCACGTATTGCAGAAATAAATGACGTTTAGTGGAATCACCTGTACTAGTTCAGTCAAAACAAAAAAAAAGAAGGAAGTCCAAATACATTGGGTTCATTGACAAAGGATAAAGTTAAGCAATATACACAAATAATACCTTTAACAGGTAGCCCTATGAACACTTTTAGCCTTTTTAAGATTTTCTTTCTCTGTAATTGCTCTAGACTTTCCAGAAATATCACATGGATACCTGCTGGTAGCACCCAGTGGTTAGCTGCAATGATATCTTCATTGTCTTCCTGAAGGTTTTCAGAGCTTGGTCCTTCTTCATTCAGATGAAAAATATGAAGAGAAAGACTGCTTTTGGTCAAATCAATAGGCTAGAATGGACATTAAAAGACTTTTAATACATTGTATTTCTCATTCAGAGCTAATTATAACATAAGAAAGTTACAGTTCCCAGCTTTGAAGCCTACTTCTCCTCTTTCAGACCTTACTACTAATGGATGTACGCCCAGAAACTCAACCACCTTTTCCTGGTTAGACTAGGCCTAACAAGAAATACAACGTTATCCTTGTCTTGCTTATGTCCGTAGGTTATCACTAGTCTACCTACAGCTAGCTCACAGGCCTATGAGCAGAGCTTACATTTTTGACTGTGAATACCTGTCTGTCTTTCAGTTTCAGCTCTGTATCCACAATTGCCACGGACTGCACATTGCTGTTAAGGAAACCATCATCAAACTCTGTCCACTGGTAATCACCAAACACGATGTTATGTCTTTTCAATAGTTTTAAGACGCTCATCCTGATATCTTCCATCTTGGCCGCACTAACAAGAAAGAAATAGCATTATCTATAACATTGACATTTATAAGGAAGTATGAACTGATATCAGTGCTTTATTTCATGCCTAAGAAAACAGCATCTATCTCACAAACCCTGGCCCAAAAAATACTCACAAAAATCTCCTAAGGGAACCATTGTCAAAAAAAACAACTGCCACAAAAAAAAAACGAAACCACTCAACTCCCTTGTAACATTAAGCAGAAAAAAACCCCTATCAAATTCAGTTTGCTTGCAAAAGCAACAAGTTGTTTTTAATTTGTGCATCAAAAGACACAAGCTGAAGAATTATATTTGCTCTGTTTGCAGTCATATGAGGAGACATGGAACAACACAGCTAGAAGATTTCAAGAATGGAAACCAATTATGCAAACTGACTGTGACAAGAAAAAGAACAGAAAAACTCAAAGCCAAGCTACTAGACTGAATTTGGTACACTTAGCTTGAAAGCTCTATTAAGCTTTCATGTCCAAAGACAGCTGATACCTCAGGATGGAGACATGCTATAAGGAGAATTCCAGCAGAAGAGACAAAACCTACAGGAAAAGTAATACCATTTTAAGAGTTCAGAAAGGCTTTAACTTAATTTTGCAATTTCACTAATGCATTCCCAGTTTCTTGTCTTTTAAGGCTGAAAAAAAGAGAGAAGTTTTACACCTCAACTTTAGCAACACCTTGGAAACATTCTCCCATAGTATCCAGATAGCCAAATTGGTAAGATACAGCCTGGGTAAATGGATAACAAGGTGGTTGGACTGTCCAGTAAAAGGTTGTGATTAGTCGTGCAAACACTAAGCAGAGCTGCCAGTAAGCAGGGTGAGTAAAGGTAGGGTGACAGTGTCAATATAGAGACCTACACTGTTTTTATATTTTCATTTACACCCAGGACAACAGGATAGAAAGCAACTGTAGCAAGTTTTTAGATAACACCAAAGCAAGGGCAGCTGTCTGTATGCTACAGAGAAGGGCTGCTACTCAGAGGGACCTCTGCAAGTTGGAGATATGGTTGGATAGGGACCTCTTGAAGTTCAACAAAAGGACATATGAAATCCTTTCTATCTACTGCCCAGACAACAGTACAGACCAGAGGCCAAATAGATGAAAAGCAGCTTTGCAGAAAAGGATGCATAGCTACTGGTAGACAAGTTAGCAAAGAGTCAGCAGTGTACTCCTCCTACAAACAGTGACATCTGTACTCTAGTCTGTGCTAGCGAAAATGCATTCATTCAGTAAAAAAACACTGGCTGTTTGTGAGACGACATCTGGAGTACTGTGTGCTCTGGGCTCTGCTGTACAAGAGACAACAGTCACCACTTTGATTATGAGACTGGCTCACACGATGCACAAGGACAAGGTGAGAGAAATGGGTTTATGAAACCTTAGAAAGAGACATCCACATGGAAATTCATGGGCAAGTCTAAAAAATGCAGAGCTGTGGACTCCTGTAGGTGCACAGCACAAGGACAACAAAAGGCAACAGACACGAGTTGCAGCAAGTTCTGATCCGGAAGACCTGCTTGATTTCTGATGAACTTCCACATGTATTTGAATGTTGTCACACACGTTTGGGAGAGCTTGCTTCAAATCCCCAGCGGCCTCATCCATTCCTCTCACTTCTAGGGGGAAAAAAAACACCAAGGAAAAGCAGGATTTCAGTGACCATTACAACAGCAGCAACACAAATGGTCCTTCCCATCGCGTGAGGCGCCGTGCCCCGTTCACGTGCACCATATCCACCCACCACGGGAGCGGCAGTCCCTGCCTCGCCTCGCCTCCCCTGTCCCAATTCCCCAGAAGGTGGTGACACTGGACACGCAGCGAGCGCGGTGGCACAAGGCCCAGAGCCCGCTCCCCGCTCTGCCAGGCCTGGCCCTAAAGAAGGACGCGCTGCGACCAAGTTACGCGGGACAGTCCGCCCGCGGAGAGGAGGGACGAGGCAGCTCCTCTGCCTCTCGCACCTGAGCGCTGCGCCCCCGCTGCACGGAGAGGAGAAGGTCCGGCTCGCGCTAAGCCCAACGCGCCAGCCGCCGCCACCGCCGCCTTTTCGTACCTGGCGCGCTGCGAGCCGCGGCCCCGCCCCCCGGCCCGGATCTTCCTGCGCGGCGGGGGGAGGGCTCTTCCGCCCCGTGCGCTTCCGGGGCGGCTGTGTCGGCGGGGCGGCTACGCTATGGGGAAGAAGCACAAGAAACATAAAGCGGAGAAGGCGGAATGGCGCTCGGCCTCCGCCACCGCATATAGCGGTGAGAGCTAGGAGCGGCGCTGGGGCGACCTACTTAGGGGCACACCTTGCGCCTTCGTCCCTATGGCTGCTGGAAGGACCCGCGCGCCCCGCAGGCCCCGTCCCGCTGCCGGTGGGGGGCGGCGCGGGGGCGCAGGGAGGCAGCTTGGGACGGGCACGTGGAGCGAGTGCTGGGGTGGCGGGGTTTGAGACCGAGCGCCTGCGTGGTTCGTACGCGTGTTACTCGTGGTTTCCCCTTACTGTACTGGAGAGTGGTTGGTTTCACAGTGGTTTTGATAAGGCCCTTGTGATGTTTTCAGGGAAAATGGAGGAGCTAGTTCCTTACGTGTTACAGGCGTGTGAAAAATCACGATGTAAAACACGCTTAACTTGAAGTTATTAGTCTTGGGTGAGGGAGGTCATTTTCCCGTTCTGTTCTGCTCTCGTGAGACCCCAACTGTGTCCAGTTCTGAAACCCCCAACATAAGAAGGATGTAGAACTGTTGGAACAGGTCTGGAAGAGGCTGTGAAGATGATATGAGGGCTGAAGCAGCTCTGTTACGAGAACAGGCTGAGAGAGTTGGGCTTATTCAGCCTTGAGAACAGAAGGCTCCAGGGAGACCTTACAGCGGCCTTCCTGTACCTGAAGAGGCTACAAGAAAGCTGGAGAGGGACTTTTTAAAAGGACAGGTAGTGATAGAACGAGGGGAAATGGCTTTAAACTGGAAGGGGGAGGATTTCGATTAGACATTAGGAAGAAATTCTTCATGATGAGGGTGGGGTGAGACAGTGGCACAGGCTGTCTAGGGAAGCTGTGGATGTCCCCTCCTTGGAAGTGTTCAAGGTCAGGTTGGATGGGGCCTTGAGCAGCCTGGTCTGGTGGGAGGTGTCCCTGTCTCCATGGCAGGGGAGGTTGGAACTAGATGGTCCTTAAGGTCACTTCCAACCCAAACCATTCTATGATTCTGTTTTTCCTTTCCAAATGTATATATTTTCAGCCTGTAGCAAATCCTTGTAAACAGCTTTTTTAGAAGAAACACCAGTAATTGCTGTATGCTGTCACGTCCGTATGCATTTATGGAATGTTTTGCTTTTTAAATTTAGATTATATGGATAAGCCTTTGGAAAAACCGTTAAAGCTGGTGCTTAAAGTTGGAGGAAGTGAAGTGACTGAACTTTCTGGGTCAGGGCATGATTCTAGTTACTATGATGACCGATCAGATCATGAGCGGGAACGACATAAAGAAAAGAAGAAGAAAAAGAAAAAAAAGTCTGAGAAGGAAAAAGAAAAGCATCTCGATGACGAGGAAAGAAGAAAGAGAAAGGTGTGCTCTGATTTTGAGGATTCAGATATACCAGTTTTCTTCATGCATGCTTATCAGACCTAAAATCTGGTGCAGAGTACCAGAATCTTTTTTTCCTATTTTTAATGGCTGTTGCAAGAAGATAATTGTTTGGAGACACCACTTCACAAATGTAAAAAACCCCAGTGTATGTCTTGGTGTGTTTCTCCTGTTTAAACAAGATGTCCCTGTAGAGTGTTTGGAACAAAGTAAAAGCTTGTTCCATGTAACTGCTTGTTTTTCTTGACCATTTGCTTTGTCTGTAGGTATGCTTAGTTCTGATTTTGAGTTGGATGTTTTGTATTTCAGCCAGGTCAGAAACATGTTTTGCTGCCCTTTGCGGAGGATATATTCAGCTTTTCAAATAAATCTAGATTAAATTTTTGTTCCTGCAATATGCTAAGGTATAAGGCATAAGGTATAATAACCTGCATGCTAGGCTTTATGGCTTTAATACTAGTAAATGGTGTAGTCACCTTAGTTATCTGTGCTTCTTTAAGCATTAGATTCAAATCAGCAAGAATGCACTGATGGTACAGTTAACTGTACAACTTTGTTTTTATAGTATTTCTTTTGTATACTAACAATTCTCTGACAGTTCTGTGTTTTTAATTCTTTTCTGTCATATTTCTACTATTCTCCTGTGATAGTTTTTGGTATTACTTTGTAAGTATGTGTAGCTAACATCTGTCATTTTGAGTTGATGTATTTGTTAGGCTTGCGTTACTTGAAAGTGATATCTTGTAGGGTCATTCAGAAGCTCTTGAATACAGGGCAGATAGTGGAAAAAAATTGTTACACAACCATTTTTAAATGTTTCTGTTAAGAGTATGGCTGGGACTTGAAATGTAGCAAACCAGTTGTTTTTAATACAAGATCTTGCAGGATCAAATCAGATTATTTGTTGTGCTTTTGCTAAATTGTGTGTGATGTTGTTTGGATTTTTTTCTGCCAACACTTCATTAGTAGTGCATGCAAAAGGAGGTGATGGATGGATAAGTAACAAAACTGTAGTCTAAACAAGGTTAGTGAAATTATGCTTTTGTATATGAAAATGAGTAATGACTGTAAGTTTATAGGAATGACTTGGGCATGCCTTTGCTTTGAAGCTCAGGAAGAGATCATTAATTGCCACTACTGTTACAGAGCGTTTCTTGTGGTTCTTTTGTAGGGTTCCTAAATTATCATGTACTTCAATGATTCCTGTTTAAAGCATCAAACAACAAAACCACATTGATCAAAGCAGAGTTATGGAGTGATCTTTACTGAATAGTAAATTTAACCTCCTTTACTCTCTGGTGTAGCTTATTATTGTACAATTTTACCTATAAATAGCTTCAAGCTGTAATATTCTTTTCAGTAAAAGTACAGTAACTAATGATAGAACAGTAGTATGTTGGATACAAGAAGCAAAAGTTGAAGACTTTTAATCAGAGAAGAAAATTGAAAAATGTATGCATTACATAGTTATGACTCAGATATAGATTGAGTATTCCAAGTGAAAAAAATCACTGATTCTCACCTTTTGGTATGCGGGATTACACATTCTTCTAAAATCTGTGTTCTTCTTGCTGTGCTAGGAAGAGAAAAAGAGGAAAAGGGAGAAAGAACAGTGTGACACTGAAGGAGAAACTGATGACTTTGATCCTGGGAAAAAAGTGGAGGTTGAACCTCCTCCAGATCGTCCTGTCAGAGCATGCAGAACTCAGCCAGGTGAGTAGTGTGAAAAATTAAATCATCTTGGATGATTTTAAAAGCAAGCACAACAAAACTTTTGTTGAAGTTGGAAAAAAGTGTAAAATTCCCATGAGGATTTGCCAAAATCTAGAGACGTTTTTTCCAACATTTAGAGCTTTCTATTTTCTGAAAGGTCAGTGTTCCTCTTGGTGCTTGTGGGTTCTAGTAGGTTTGTTTTCACATGACTGAACTTGAGATCTCTGGCTTCTGTTACTTGGCAGAATAAAGCTAGTCTAAAAGTATTATTGTATGCAGTGTTTGCATAATTCCTTCTCCTTAGCATTTACTCAGCATTTACAGAACAATGGTTGGAATATCTGAAACGTAAGTTTTGCTCAATTCAAGGGAAAAAAATCTTGTCGATACTGGTTAGCTGTTGTTATGGTCCTTTTTTTATAACCTATGTGGAGTTTTAATATCTCTATTTTCATCAAAGGTATGGCATTAAGTTGTGATAGGGTGTCTTTAAAGACCATGGTCCTTCTAGTTTTTATTTACCAGTCTTTAATTCTCATCACCAGCCAAAATACTTACTGGTTGTATGTGGTAACTTCTGCATGTTTAACCCACTTGGATTTTGTCTGGCTTTTTCTACCTGTAGCCACTGCTTGACAGTTAAAACTCAACATTATTCAGTATGAATTTCCGCTCACAAGAGCTTTCAAATAAGTCATGATCTCAGTACCCATATACCCACAAATGGAATTTAGTAGCAGAAAGTTGAGTCTTTAGGAATATTCTGAGTCCTGTCTTTGGAACACTGCCCATTGACTCATCAAATAATTTATTGAGGAATTTTCTAATTATGACTACACATTGAATTGAGGGATGGCGTCCATCGACTGTCAAGGTGACCTAATAGAGGTAACTGAAATTTTCTGGTCAAAGCTTCTTGTCTTCCGGTAGTCTGGAGCCTTGAAAAACTGACAGGCTAAAACCTAATCTCTATATTCACAAGGCTTCTATTTTCATTAGCTCATAAAATGTTGTTTGAAGGCCTGTAAGTTACCTTACGTATTCTGGTTAAGAAGGGAAATGTCTCTCCATTGCCGTGATGAAGAGGTGGAGTTTTAATTGTAGGTTTCAGCATGCTTCTGTAGTTTTTCGAGCATCGCATTAAAGCCAGCTACATGTACTGTTTATTGTTTAACCTGTACAGGAATTGAAATCATCCTGCTAATGCAGATTTGCTGCTGTCTCTCTTGATTGAAAATATTCAGAGAAACTAGTTGCACGGGTGTTATAGTATAGAAACTATTAAAATTGCACGGATAACGTGTTGTAAGAATTTGAATTTCCCAAATGCAGTATATGAGGAACAAAATTTTACTTCTCTTTTCCTGTAAAAATACATAACACCTTACTTTTACCATATTACTACATTTTATTACACCTAGACTTAGCATTGTATAGGATTAATTGCCTACTTGTTTTTGTGATTAAAATTCAGTAAGTAGTAAAGGAAAAGAAAAAGTTACTGTATGCTTAGAAATCTGATGTGCTTGTGGTTTGAAATCAGTTTCTGATTGACCTTCAAATAAGTGCAAGCTGTACTGGTATTTAAGATTTTCTCTGATATTATGTTTTTAAATAAATATACCTATATTGTGTTTCATTGTACTTATCTGTGTTTCCATCTCCAACTGCAGCCGAAAATGAGAGCACACCAATCCAGCAATTACTAGAACACTTCCTTCGCCAGCTTCAAAGGTATTAAGCATACTGTACCTACAGCTGTGTTAACAGTATCTAATGCAAATTAATAAGTGTTAACTTCACAACTGCTTATCCTGGTTTTCTGTTGAAAGTAGTGCCTAAAGACTAGCTGTAATGGGTTTGGTAACCTTTGCAGTCATGTCAGACCTGGTAGCGTTTCAACTTAACTAATTGTTGGGGAAAATAATTACCAACTATGCAGTTCTAGCTATTGACAAGGAAGTGTTTTGGGCAGAGGGTACATTGCCAGTATAAATTCATTAAATATTAATTACTTAGTTTAGGAATTAAAAAAGAGCTGTGAATATTAACAGTTTGAAGGCGTGAACAGTTTTCATGAATTTTTTGTTTTATTCTGTGTCAGATACCTCTTCATTTGGAGATTTTTATTTTATTGTTTTCCATAAGAAGTTAACCTTACATCTCAAACAAACAAAATATTTAGTTTTCCTTTTTCATGGCATAACAATTAGCTGAATTTGTAACTAATTCAATAGTATTAAACACTAGTTATATTTAGAGAACCTCATGAACAAGAAGAATTTAAGAGGCTCTTACTCAGTGAAGCCAAAAGACCCGTTTGGGGAGTTAATAGAGACACAGAAAGCGTACAAGAAATAATGAAATAATTCGAGAAGTAGCTCAGTCTCTCTCAAAAAATCTGTATATGAGTAATTCAAATTTTCTCCTTTATGAGGAAATTCTTCAAATATACTTCTGTTTTATGAGAGTACTTTTAGTGTTTTATCTTTTTAAGTAGTGCTATTCTTTTAATACCATTAATGTGGTATTAAAACAATGATAATTTTGTTTGCTGATTTAAATCTAAATGTATTGTTTTCATTTTTAGGAAAGATCCTCATGGGTTTTTTGCTTTTCCAGTCACGGATGCCATTGCACCTGGATATTCCATGATAATAAAGCACCCCATGGATTTTGGTACAATGAAGGAAAAAATTGCAGCAAATGAATACAAATCAGTCACTGAATTCAAGGTGAATTTATAGAGAATTAGTTATTTCAGAACTCTTTAGTAAGATTCTTAACTGTAGAAGCCTTTATTTTAATTATTTTAATGGGCATTTTTTTCAGAACTGAGCACTTTTGCACATTCTGTGTGTTAGAATGAGTTTCTTGCTTGTTTTTCACTGTGAAAGATCTGTATTTGTTAGATTATACTGAAGTCTACTACATACAAATTCCTGCAGAAATGGAGAACATGCTCTGAAGTTCTATGTAATTCATGCTGCTAGACAGAAACATGAGTAAGACTGTCAAAAAACCTTAAGTGGTTGAAGAACCTCGAGGTTTTTGTTTGTATGTTTGTTTTTTAATGTAGACCTGGTTAAAGTGATAAAAGTGCAATTTTGACATGTGTGCAAGAAAACTGTGGATATGCTGAAGCATTTTGTATAAGGTTCAATAACAACTACATTTTTTTATCTTTGATTATCCTACTTTCCCTGTATTTCCCTTTGGAATGGTCTTTGGCAGAAACTTACTTGGCAAGTTTATTGGCAACTTGCCTTAGCTATTTTATGTGTTGCTAATGCTATAATACTTTATTGGATGCTTTGTGGTTTTACAGACAGTGCAGTAAGAAATCTTTTCATGGGCTTGCCAGCACCTGGAAGGAAAGGAGTTTTCTTTACCTGGTTCATGAAGTTCTATTAGCTGCCTTCAGTATTGTTTTCTAGAGTGGTGTTGATAGAACAGTAGACTTGGCAGAGAGCATTGGCATGCTTCTCAGGGTTGATTTCTTCTTTTGAAAGGTCCAGCAAGTTGAGCAAAGAGTGGCTTATATTTCCTATAGATACTTTGACAAAGATTATTTTTGTTATATATGCCTTATTTTTCAAAAAAGAAGTATAGAGATTTATAGTAAAGAAGGATTTGTAATATCATTGCCATCAGCAGTACCTTCAGACTTCTAAATTCTGTTGGCTTGCTGGGTTGTCTTATTCAGCAACTTAAAAAGGAAGTTTGATTGGGAGCTCTGTGACTAGTTACAGGCAAGGTTGCAATACTGAAATTCATGTGTTGCAACCTAAAAAAATAAATTGCGGTATTTTATCACAGAATCTTCTAGGTTGGAAAATACCTTTAAGATCATTGGGTCCAACTGTAGAAGGACAGATTCTTTTTTTTTTCAGAAGGACTTGGTTTATACTGATAACTCTGAAGAACAATAAATGGTTGCTAGAAGTCTGTCATTATTACTGTGACAAAGAGGTTGGACTCCCTTTCTAGATATCTGAGTGTACATGATTATGCTTATGCCTTTGTAATTCTGTGTAGTACAGAAATTAAGTTTATAGTTTTTTGACCTCTGAAATGAGGTCTGCTAAAAGGGTTATCTTTCATTTCTGATACACCTATTATAACGAGCTGAGGCTAGTCACAAACCTACAAATAATCGAAGATTAAGAGTAGAATCCACAGGACCATTGTAGAGGAGGGGAGATTTTTGTTTTTGTTTTAGTGCAAGGGACCAAAGAGGTGGTCAAATTACTAGAATAAAATTATATGTAAGACACTTTGTATCTTTCCGATGTCATTGTACTTCTCAAGTCTATTCTGATTTAGAAGATGGGAAACCCACCAAAAAGTACTTATCTCGGTGCCTCATTCCCCCTGTTAATTTCTCTATTTTTTTTTCACCTTGTTGCATAAGGAGAAAATGTTACATTTGACGTTCAGAGAAAAAGCTATTTTATTCAAAAAGCCAATTCCAAACAAAACTGAGCATCTCAAGAAGGAAAAAGGGCTCAAACCTTTCCAATTCTGTGTTGCCCTTTTGGCTTGCATTCAGCTCCATGAGTTTGCTGCTGTACTATTACTGTGTTCTTCACAGAGCTGCCGTGATGGAATGGTATCTTCCAGTCCTTTCACAAAGGAATTTAAAAATTTATCAGTACTTTCATTTTGTATTTTACAGGCAGATTTTAAACTGATGTGTGATAATGCAATGACTTACAACAGACCAGACACTGTTTACTACAAGCTAGCCAAGAAGATACTGCACACAGGCTTTAAGATGATGAGCAAAGTAAGAGACTTATTAAAAACAAAAAGCGGAAACTCTTCGGGTTTTTTTTATCATACTTAAAACCCCCATAAATTAGAACAATGATAAATGCTATTTCATCCATCTGTAATAAATTATAGCAGTGCCTGTTAGTGCTGCTGCATTTAAGGGCTTGATAGTAGTCTTGTTGTAACCACACCCTTTCTTCTCAACCTTGTCTGCACCACTGAAGTCTGTAGGAGCATTTTTGACTGGCCAGAGTGCGTGCAGTTAAGGTCCACTTATATAAAACCCAGCTGTAAAATATTGCTTCTGACTGAAACTTTGAAAATGAGATTTCATTTAAGTTTTGTTTGTGCATAGACAGGAAAGCTTTTCTTTCTTGAAGGAGGTGGGTCTAGGGAAGGCTTCAGGGGTTTCACAGATGCGTGTGTGCAGAGTTTTTACTCAAATACAGTTGCTGGGTTGTAAAATGAAGTTATTTTGGTGAGCTGCTCTGTGTGTGTGCATGCCACATGTGTTGCAGTTATGGTAAGTTTTGTGCAAAACAGGCAGTTGTCTTTGCATATGCTTTTTTTTGTTTGTTTCTCTCTTGATAGTTTGGCTGCAGAAATTCTGATGCCATGCTACCATGACCAAATCATGTTGCATCGCCATTGGAAATGAGGCATTAAGAACAAAATAAGGCCATGGCCATTCCCATCCCATCCCATTATCATAGCATCTTGGCTATGAGGGAAAGGTTAAGTCCCTGCCGCTCTGTCCTTTCTGATTCTAGGAACGGCTGTTAGCTTTGAAGCGCAGCATGTCGTTTATGCAGGACATGGATTTTTCTCAGCAGGCAGCTCTTTTGGGTGATGAAGACACAACAGTTGAGGAACCTGTCCCTGAAGTTGTTCCTGTACAAGCAGAGACTACCAAGAAATCCAAAAAGCAAAATAAAGAAGTGATTAGGTAAAGGATTTAATGAGGATGCTTACTGGTTTTTTGCAGCTGTTTTAATTTTAGGCAGAAGCAAAGAATTGAAGGGAAAAAAAACCCTCAGTCCTTCTCCTTGTAGTCCATGGGATAAATGGGCAATTGTGTTGTAGTTTATTTATATGTTTGTTTATAGAGCAAGTTGAATAACCCAGTGATTCCTAGCATGAAACAAACAATTCCAAGAATGACTGCATACTCTTTTAAACACTTACAGACAATGTATATATAAATATTTTCATCCTTCTTTCTATCTCTATTCAATAATGAGTAGTTTCTGCTCATTATGGTTTGAAATGTTCTTTCATTTTTAACTTAGCCACGAATACCTTTTGCATTCCTCTCCTTGCCATTCTGGGATCTTTCTGGGAGGTCAAAGTGACTCCAGATCAGTAAAGGATTTTATTTAAATTTAGTCTTGTCTGGCAGGATGTAGGCGTACAGGAGGTTATTTCTGGAGCAGATGATAACATCTTCCCAATTAAATCTTAATAAGCTTCTTTTAAAAAATACATGCCTACTGCAATAGATATCTTCTAGCTAAGAGGCACCACCTGTATCACAGAGTTGTGTTTTTATGGCTAAAATCTAATTCTAGTCAAATTAAAAAGACTTCTTTTTTGTAATGTTTTATGAGGGGATTTTAGCTAAATCTGTAATTTACAAGCAAATTATGTTGTTCAGGGTTTTTACACAGACATCCTAGGATGGATGTTGAATTTAAATTGTAAAGCATTATATCAACTGGAATTTTGTGAAAATAAAACTGTAACAGCATTACTAGATAATGTCTTAAATAATCTGATCATGTAGATAAGTTCTACAGGCTTCTTTCTTAAACATCCGAAGTTAAAAAGTTGAAATGTAACTTATTTCAAGTTCATGCTCTCTCATTCATATTGAAAGTGGACTTTAGAGTTCAAATCAGCCACATGTTTTTTGTTACACTTTCAACATTTTTGTAATCCTGCTTAATGTCTGATGGATGAAGTAGTATTTTAATGTAGTTGTTTTGTGAAAATGGGAGACTGCAACATTCAAAAGTAATCTTGAGTAATTTTTTTTGGCTGGAGCTAATCTAATGTCAGCATGCAGAAACGTATCTGTTGCGATATCATGGAGAGTTATTCAAGTGTAATTTGTTTTTTGTTTAGTGGATTGTGTATAGGAATTAATTGACAGTACCTTTCTGTAAATGAGATTTGATTGGGGGAGAGGTGGTTTGGGTTTTGTATGGTTGGTTTTCTTAAAAGGTATGATGATTTGGCTTGTATGGCACCCAGAATAATAAATTTTCTCTTCTGATTATTTCTTACATAAACTCCATTACAGAAGTATCCTTGTATTTACTGCCTTTTGTGTGCTCATCTTCATATACAGGTAGCTAACAGAACAAGAAATTGAGACTGCCGAGCTCTTTCTTTAATGTCTACCTTAATGTGCAATTCAGATAGCTAAAAATAACTGACCTAATATCTAAGTAGTTTTTGAAAATTGTCTAGGATGTTGCAGCATTCTGAACATTCCCTTAAAATTCTTGTTCATTAAGTATTCTGTGAAGTGTGATAGAAAGTGCCAGTTGTTGAGCAGTTCCCTGGTGTGTACACCCTTTTTTAATGTTTCAGTGAAACTATCTTATAGCACAATTGTCTCATAATAGTATGATCCTTTGATCTTTTTATTGTCTTTAATAGCAAAACTTTTGTTTGTATTGGATCTGAATCTCTACATAGAGGGAAATTCTTAGCTAAGCAAATGGAAGAAGATACCCCAGGAGAGAGAAATGGATTTGGTGTGAGGAGATGCTCTACCCAGTACCTAAGATGTTTGGCCCTAGTGTCTAAAGTCCATATAATGCCCTGAAAGATTTTGATGTACAAAATTTCTTTTAAATATATAATATGATGAAGACTGCCATATCCTATGGTATGTTTACACTTCCCCTTATCATAATACCATTTTTGGTTTTATACAATAGCTAAGTTGTGTCCTATTCCACCTTGGGAATGCTTCTTTGTTATGTTTTATTGTTTCGGTGCTTTAATGAAAAGAGATCTACTGAAAGATAAATGTTACAGTCTGTAATTCCGGTGAGAAATAATGATGCAATAGAAACTGATTCGGAATACTAATGGCCAATATTAACAAACATAGGAATTAAAGGACTTCCTGTTAGACCAGGAGCAGTGTCCTGTTCTACAAGCAACTAAATGACATAATCCTCCTAAATGCAGCCTAAATGTTGAGTTTTATTCTCAGATTAGAGTTACACAGTCATTTCCCTCATCGTGTAATGTTGGGTTTGGTTTGGTTTTCTTTTGAAAATTGCATATTTCTCCTTGTTGGAGACGAAGGACACGTGCAGCATTCACCTCGTGTTAATGCAATTCTACTCCTAATCTCTGTTTTGTAATACTACCTTTATTTTTATCAGGGTACAGAAAGAAGTTTTGAAATTTGGTAGTTTTGTAGTTCGTAGCTTTTGCTGCAAACCTTCAGTTTCAGAATATTGTAATTGCACTTAAATACTGAACTGGACTTAACACTGGGTGAGGAGCAGGACTGATTGTTCTGTTTAGCAAGCCCAGAATTCAGCTTTTTGTTTTGTTTTAGCTTTTAATTTCTACAGCTCCTCCTCTTCTCTTTCTTAGTTGCATATTTGAACCTGAAGGAAATGCGTGCAGCCTGACAGATAGCACTGCTGAAGAACATGTCCTGGCTCTAGTGGAACATGCAGCAGACGAAGCTCGGGATAGGATCAATCGATATCTACCCAACAGCAAGGTCTACTGCACAACAAAGTTCACAATTCTGTTTTGTGTCTGACTATTGAATGTTTTGTTTCATCTTAGGAAACAGACTTTAGTATTACATTTTCTGAGACCACAACATCTAGGATGTGTGCTCTGTGTGGAATACCCACATGACTATTATCTGTCATTTAGTTCCCACTGAAACCCGTAGTAGGGTGTCCTGAGTGAATCTCAAGTTGTATTGCTTGTTGAACATCTTCAGAAAACACTGAAATGTTACTCAGTCTTGAATTTGGTTTCCTTAATTGCAGTGCTTAGCATCACACAGTTCTTAATGTTACAACCTCAGATAAAGCAAACTTTGGCATAGATCCTTCAGAGACTGAGAGAAGGTAGCGATGGCTTGTCCATGTTGAAATTTTGGACAGTGCTAACCACAGGTTTGATCATCTTGACCGTGATTCTGTTACTGTTCAATGTGTTTGGGTTTTGTACTGTTCCCAGTGTTAGAAGGAAAAGCTCAGTGGTACTATTAGTACAGGTTTTTTCAGCATGATCTGTTTAGGGGCTATGTTTTTCTTGGGTATGTGATAGTGGTGGTTTTCTTCTTTACTTCAGGCTGGGTTAGAGTGAATGCTACAGGCCTGCTGAGATAATTTACTCTGTTTCCCTTGCATTATGTGATGTCTTATTACCACCATTATAATTTGACCTCATTTCTCATTCTGTCGTATACTCTAGTGACAAATGTAATTAAAAAAAGAATCTGGCTGTTGCTACATCCTACATTTTCCACCTATTTTTTTTAACAACTGTTACAGAAGAAGCACATGATTTGAAGCATTAGTTGTGTCTTCAAACTTAAATGTCTCTTTCTTGGACAGTGGCCTTTGTTATGCAGTTGCCTTAAGCTTAACTGGATTAGGAAGTAAAGCTTCTCCCACTGGAGAAGTTTTAGCTTCTTCAGTATTTTTTTTTTCTTTGGATAGTTAGAAGACTTGCTAGGATTGAAGGCTATTTGAAACCTCCAAAGTAAGATGGTTTTTTTAAAAATGCTTTAAAGCAGTAGCAGTCTTTGGCTAATTGCTTAGCTTTACTGGAAAGGACTTTCATGCTCATCGTGTTAGTTTGCAGTGTTCAAGGGAGAGTTGTTCTAGGTGTGCAGCTCAATCATCTAGGTTGTTGATAGACTAGACAACCCACTGCAGATCTAGGTAATGCTGGCATGTTCTTAGAGTTCAGCTGTTGTTAACTTATGCTTTTACTTGAGGGTATTGTTCCTCTTCATTCTCTTTCCAGCATTTGTCGCCTTTATTTCTGTTATATGGCAACATTAGCTTTGGCCTTATATATGGAGACAGTTTTAAACTTCGAAGAGGCGGGGGGAAAAAATAGAGGAGACAGTTATGTTCAATTTACTTGTATTTACTAGTACTTCTTTAGGAAAAGCATAGTTTTCATTTTCCTTTCTTAGTGAGAAGTTGATGTCTTTTTTCCATGATTCATGTGTAGTCAGTTTCTGACATCGTCTTGGTTTGTTGCATGAGTTCTTACAGATGCCAATGTCTTTCACATCTCTGTCTGACTTCTTAGCATTGCATTTGTGTGCTGTAATGCATCTGTTGCAGTACATCTTTGTCCTTAAGAATTTGATAATATGTTCATAAAAGTTCTTATAATTAGAGTAAACTTCGGATGAGATACAAAAACAAGCAGTTCAGTCTAGATTTGGAAATAAACAGTGAGGTAGATTGTGGATAGGGATTACTTTTCTTCTGCTAAAAAGAAAGTATGTTCTAGGCTTGGCAGTCAGAAAGCCTGGCTCCATACTAATTACAATGGAATTGTTTTTGTCTTGGATGCAAACTTTGGATCTGAATTAGGAACTTGAATAGGGAGTTATATATATATAACATACAAACTTTTATGCGTAAGTCTTCTGTTCTGAAGCATTTGCTAAATGGTGATAAATAGTTAGGACCCAATAGTCTTTTTAATAAAAAGGGAATCCCAGCTAAAAATGCTTTTTTATTGTTTTCTTTGTAAGTAAGCAACTCCTTTAAGTTTGGACTGTTTTGAAATGATTGAATAATTGCTTCGATGTTTGTGTCTTTGTGGTTCTATTTACAGATTGGTTATCTGAAAAAAAATGGAGATGGAACTTTATTATTTAGTGTAGTAAATTCATCTGATCCAGAAGCAGAAGGTAAATGCCATAACCTTTCAAGCAAACATTTCTAATGTGGGATATTCTAGCAGATTTTGAAGTCTTGGCTGTAGGTACATACAGATCCTGTGTAGTATAGCTGATTTTTTTTGGAAAAACAATAAAGGAAGAAAAACTGTTCCCCAAACTATCTTCCCCAACAACTGTACCATCTAAGATGCTTCTCTTTGCCTTTCATGTTTTCACTGTTCAGATGCTCTGACGCTACCTTCTTAAGTAAAATGGTAGCTATTTATAATCAATTATACATTGCTGCAACTTTATAGTCAACTTGGAAGACAGGCTTTTGCTCCGAGTACACTAGAGTATTACAAGCTCATAGAAAAAAGGTGAATGAAAGTGCTGTAATCCTAGGTAAATCTGCAATGCACAGATGCAAATACAGAATCATATTTTACCTTTTTAAATTTCCTAATTTAAATTATCAGCTAGATTTCAGTTTTAAGTTAATTAGGTTTTGCTTAATTGTTTTTCTTGAGTCCCTTGATCCTTTCTGTGGATTTGTTTGTGTTACTACTATACGTTATTTGTATTGTCTTAGGCTGTTGACTTGTTTTCATTTCAAGCTCAAAATACAGAAGTTCTGAAAGTTTGTAATGAATGAAATTTTATAGTCTTTTATAGTCTTCTGTATGTCATGTTGATTTAACACTTCATTCTCTGCGCCTTTTGAGATTGGAATTCATTCATAGCTTGCCTAATGTTGCATTGATGAGTACATGAACCCTTTTGACAAATCACATTTCTGTTTATTATTTTGAATGGGAGATGTGAACCTGTAACTCTGTTACTGTCTGAATTTCTTTTCATGTGGTAGTAAATTTTTCTGGAATGAACTCGAGCATTTTGACTGCCATCATGGGGTAAAAAAAGAAGAATATGATTTCATAGCTCTGCAGTCATGCCAATGAAAATTAGACAGTGATGGTAATGAGAAGAGAGCAAGTTTCACTGTGTGCTGTCAAGTACTGTACTGGTTTCTGATGTTTCTGTGCTACAGAATCTTTTTTGATTGTTTCCATAGTTAATACTATTACTGAATTTACAGCTAATAGTTTAATCTGACTTTTTGTTGTAGGGTTTTTTTTAATTCTAGTAATACTCTAGGGATAAATTTGCTTTCAGTTGTTCAGTAATTGAGCATAATTTCCATTAGATTCCATAACAGCCAGAGAGGTGTAAGATAACTGGAAGTGTCCTGAATGTTATGGTTTGTTGTTGTTGTTTTTTTAGTTTAAAAGCATATTCCAGATTATTTGAGCCATTTTAATTAAGCAGGTCTCAGAACTTTAGAATAAATAAATATTGCTATAGCTATAATGGTAATTATCTTAACAAAATTCTTCACATGGTCTCTTGAGTTCCTGTGGATAAACTACCGTTTAGTCAACGTAAGAAACTGCTTTTATCGCTTCATAATATCTGAATCTCCAGTGTTTGTGAAAGGATTTCACATGCCACTATATACTTTAAAAGTGAAATAACTAAATAGACTATTGATCTTAGATTTTTACAGTGTATATTTGAAATTTAAATGGAGAACCTGGATCTTACTATCCTTAATAAAAATGTGCACTTAAGAGAGACATTTACCTTTTATGGTAACTGCAACTTTTTAAAATAGCAAAACTTAAATATTCACCGTATGTAAATTTAAAACATGAAATGCTTTTCTAAAAATTATTATTTTCTTGTTTTAAATAAAATTATTAGAGGAAGAGACTCACCCAGTGGATCTGAGTTCACTGTCAAGCAAATTATTGCCTGGCTTTACTACACTGGGCTTTAAAGATGAACGAAGAAATAAAGGTAAATGCCAAAGAACATGTTTTAACTTTGTGTAATTTAAATGTTTGAGCAATTTCTGGACAGAAAATAATTTCAGATTGTACCTGTCTTCAAACGAAAGTTCACTGGTT
The DNA here is from genome assembly GCA_033558185.1 of Dromococcyx pavoninus. Taxonomy (NCBI): domain Eukaryota; kingdom Metazoa; phylum Chordata; class Aves; order Cuculiformes; family Neomorphidae; genus Dromococcyx; species Dromococcyx pavoninus. The sequence continues at coordinate 1,396,454 of JAUMJL010000583.1, forward strand.
TATTTCTATAATTATTCCATTTACAGCAGAATGCAGTTTTAATTAAATTTACTTTTTTTTGTTAATTAAACATACCTTTAGGAGTTTATGGATTAATATTTTGCCTTAGTGTTACGGGCCCACTAGAAGCTTTTCAGTAGCAGAACTCCATTTACTTTGGAGGAAGTAATTTTTCATGAGAACTATGCAGCAGAGTTGAGAAACCTTTTAGCTCTTTGCATTCTCTATCACATGACATGGATTTCACAAACTGGAGTCTTTTTATGAATTACTGTATTATTCAGTGTTACTGAAATTTCTAATAGTTTCTAATCTGCTTTCCAGAAACCCAACTGACAGGCAACAGTGAAGTAGACGCATGCAAAAAGTGGAAATATAAACGAGGGCGGGGAGGTGAATCTTTTTTTGTGAGATAGGGTGGTTAACTTAGTTCTTTATTTTCCAGTAGTATAAATACTTTTATATGGTTAAAATAATTGCACTGATTCTGGAGTTTGGAAGTATCTTTGAGATATTTCTCTGTATTTCAGCTGGAGGAAAAAGACACTGCACTTTCTGTACCTGTTTCAGAAAATAAAGGGTTTTTTTGCTTCCCCCCACCCCAAATGATCTTTTATGCTTGTGTTATTAATTTGTCATCTCTTTCTTCTACCTGTCAAGTAACATTTCTTACAAGTGCTAGTACAGCTCCTTCCATGCAAAACAACTCTGTATTTCATGATTTGAAATCAGATGAAATGGAACTCTTGTACTCTGCATATGGTGATGAAACTGGGATACAGTGTGCCCTAAGGTAAGCACTACCTTACTAGGAGGCTTAATTTCTCATAGCAATTTTACAAAAAGCAATTAGGACTAAATGTCAGCTGGGAGACTCCAAATCCTGATTTTGTTTCTAAAACTTATTTTAAAAATAACTCACTATGGCACTTGAAGCTAGCTTTCACCTTAGTTGGTGGAGGGGGTTTTTTGTTTGGATTTGGGGTTTTTTTGCGTTTTAAGTTACACTATTTTATTGTGAGGCTGTTATGGACCTTAACATTAGGGTCTTTGAGCATAGGATATTACAGATTGTTAAAAATTTAGCATTTTGCTTTAAACCCAACAGTAAGTAGGTTTGGATATGCAAGTAATAGATTTCAGTTACTTTAAACCAGTGATATTTTTCAAGGAGTTTGAAAATGGTTAAGATATTTGAAAAGGACTTTTCTTTAAATTTTTAATCTTGGGGGGGGTGTGACAGAATTAATGACATGCTTTTTTGTGTGTGTGATTTTTTAAACCCACTAGCAATGGTAGTTGAAGTGAATATTTGCTGGTAGTTGTGAAGATCAAGTTTGCAGATACACTTACTTCCATTTAAAAAAAGGGGAGGGCAGGGAGAAGAAAGAAAACAGAAAGAAAACCCCTATCTTGAAGGTGTTAATTGCTTTTCTGAAGAAGCGTAAAAGAGCAAGGAAAATGAAGGTGTAATGCAGTGTAGTTGGTGAAAGCCACATTATAAGTTGAAATATTATTTATAAAAGTAAACATTTTCAGTAATGCTTTTATCTCCATTCCTACTAGCTTGCAAGAATTTGTGAAGGACGCTGGAAATTACAGCAAGAAAATAGTAGATGATCTTCTGGACCAGATTACTGGTGGAGATCATTCAAAAACTATTTATCAGCTAAAGCAGGTGTGTCCTTGATGCACAGAAGTGTCACAAGCTCATCAGAACAAGAATGGACATGTGTCTGATTTTGAATATTGTATGAGATGCTGTCGTTTTAAGCAGTGCAGGTCTAGATGTTCATGTAGCTATGCAGTGAACCAAATTAGAAACAATCAGCAGAGAAGTAATCTTTTTCTTTTCTCCAGACAGATGAATTTTCCAATATGGTTCACTATGTGACTGCAGAAAATAAAAGGCAGGGGAGTAAAACATAGCAGGGGGAGGAAAGGACGAACCAGCTGAAGGGTGTTTGGGCAGCCCCGTTACTCAGTGTTATGACTTGCAATGTAACTTAGAAACAGATATGCAATACTGTTTCTTACTTTTTTTTTCTTAATTTAAATTTGTCTGACACAAAAAAACCCCACCAAAATTGTGCCTGTAACTTTTTATTTAATGAATTAAGAAAATCAGCTATGCTCACCTTCAAAGTAGTTCCCTTCTGAGCTGGCACACAGCTGCATACGATGCTGCCAACATTCAGAGCAATTCTACAGATCATTTTCTGAAAGGCTGTTAAGGATCTCTGTTGTTTTTGCTTTCCCATCTTTTACTGACCAAAAAATGGGTTCCTTTGAGCACTGACTTGATCTCTGGGAATAGAGGGCCAGGTCTGGCAAATAAGGTGGGTGCTGAAGCACAGCACTGTTGTTATTAGCTAAAAAACCCTTCACAGACAAAGCATCATGGGCTCGTGCACCAACCTTTCCAACCCCAGGGTAAGAAAACATCTATATTTGAACACACGTCCACTTGTATTGAGTGAAACAATCAAGTTGAGCCTTGTCCCATCCTGACAGGTCAGAACATGTTCTGTAACCATCTGTTTGTCCCTTCCCTACTACTCTTGGTTCCTGAGGTACAGGGTTAGTCTCAGCATTTATTTTTGTGTCGGTCCTTGTGTATTTCTTGTGGAAAGATTAATTATTTGGAACGTTAAAATAATGTTGGAGAATAGATTAATATCACTGTACAGGTGTCCATTACCCAACAGTGCTTTTTATATTCGTGTAGTATGTCTGAATGAAAAACTTTTTGCTTCTTTCTAAAAGCACTTTACCGAGCAGATTCATACTAAAACTGGATAAGAGAATTTTCTCAGAAATATGTGTAATTCTACTGGGAAAGTTTGCATTCCCAGGACAAAACATACTATCAGAAACTGCAAGATCTTGTTTCATGCTGTCTTCACTCTGGAAACTATTCTATGTTTAAAATAATTGTCTACTATTTAAAATAATGACATTCTGAATGATTCAAGAGTAAGGGAGGCAGTGGGGAGAATGGAAGGTATTCAGACTTCCTGGCATTGTGGAAATGAGATTATGCTTTCTGCAGACTTAGAAGTAGAATAGCACGGGTGATGTTTCAAGAAAAGTAGACAATAGAATGAAAAATACAGAGGATCCTTCAGAATTTTCTGGATATTTTTTCCAGTCCTTGTTGGAAAAAGATTGTGTATGAAACAGGAAAAAATGTAATGGATTAGTTAAAAAAAGTTCACCAATAGCATTTTGGATTTTCTACATCTAGAAATGTGTGTTTACAACATTTTGAACTCAACTTTCCATGTTTTCTGCCTTGTTCTATGAATGTTCTTCGAATGAGAGTTTCTGAATACCTTTGAAATGGTCAATGGCTGTTAACATTTAGAAATGCTTTTGAGTTGTGACATTTGGTGATGTATAGATTTTGTGCAATTAAATGTGTTTCAGTGATGACGTGCCGTGGTATTTCATGCTTTAGTATTTTCTGCCGCTATATTTGAGTAAGAATGAATATCTCTGAAAGTGCAATTTTAAATTGCTTGGAATCAGAAGTTACTGAAGTAATGACTAAGATACTGCACTTGAATATAAAGTTTATGGTCAGAAGCAGTAGTGTAAGGGGACTCATACATAATACTAAAATACTTCAAAACAGTAGCTGTTTCACTGTAATTGCATTACAGATATATGAAGAAGTTAGCTGTCTCTCACCTTATTTTGTGTGAATTTTGAATATAGTTGAAATTGTACAAGAGTCAGGTCTTATGTTGAATAAAAGTAGTTGTTGTTATTCTTTCTTTACAGAGGCGAAACATCCCAGTAAAACCACTGGATGAAGTTAAAGTAAGTTATGCTGATAATCAGTGTTTAGGTTTGGCTTTGGGTTTGTTGTTTTGGGTTTGTTTTCTGGGAAAAGTGTCTTGGCACTTAAAATAAAGTGATGTTCTCTGGGCTTCCAACATTCAAATTCCTGTTTTTATTTAATGTGCATCTGTTCTGTGTAATAATACAGAAAAGATTGATAAGTGGAGTATATGATAAAGAAGAGGCTTGTTAAGTTAGTCCCTAAAGAAGCTGTCCTAAGTGGCTGTCTTGGTTAGTTCTAAATTGTTTACATGAATGTATATGGTCCCCCATTAGAGAAAAGCCATTTTTTTTTTATTTTTATGTAAGGGTTGTACCCAAACATCACAAAACATGATAATTTTCTCTGGTGGCCTCAGTTCTGATCATGGAAAAAACAGTAAATTACACAAACTATAAACTAACAGTATTCTTAGGAAAAAAAAACCCTATGAAATACGAACGTCTAAAATATTATTTGGTTCCTCAGGTTCTGCCAGTTCTCATAAAAGAAGAACACAAGTTGCGCAATACCTGTCCAGACTCTTCCAAACAGATTATGGTAAAGTGGTTTGTGTGGTTCAAAAATAAAGAAGCCTGTAGAGACATTCATTTTGTTTCAGTGCAAGGATGCGCATGCTCTGAGATAGAAGATCAAAATCAAGCTTTCAGTACTTAAAATGGATTTTCTGACACTAAATCTATTTTAATTAGTGGCTTTGTTTTGTTGTTCTGTATTCTTTAGTTTAATTCAGCATGCAAAACTAAATCTCAAAGGCAGAAAGACCACTTAGGAAAGATACTTGATGTGCTGATGAGTATGTGAGGTTCAACTTGCTGTAAAAGTTGAAGAGTAATATTTATCAGTTTTACTGCATGCCTATTAATTGCTATTCAATTAGTTAATTGCTAATTAATGAATCACTAATTAATAGCTAATGTCTATTAGAAACTGGAGGTAGGTAATGCATATCTTACTCTTTTACAGCTGCTACTCAAATCTTTCTTTTAAGTGGTACAAATTTTATCTTGCAAATTTTTTTACCACAACAGAAGATATGCACGGTATTCCATGGCAATTCACATAAAATTATCTGGATTACATTCTAGCAATTAATGAAATTATGGTTTTCTAAATATTCCTTATGTTTTGTGGAAAGGTTTGTATTTGTCTAGAAGGTGATTGATTAAGTTAATTCATGAAAGTGCTAAGTTTCAGTTTCATATTTCTAACAGATAATACCTAGTTGTGTATTTCCATGCATATTTTATTCCCGGTGCTGGAATAGGCAACCTCAGAGAATTTATGTTAGAATTTGTTTTGATTTCAGTAAAATTGGGGATCTGGGAGTCGTTCGTGGCGGGGAATATTGATCATTCTTTCCCCTGCCATGGGACAGGGATGAGCTGAGCGAGTGATTGAGTGCCAGAGGACTTGGTCATGTTGGTTTCAACAGGTTTTATGTCACGGTCTGGGACTATCTGGACTGTCCTGCAGATCCCTTGCCGTTCATATGATTGGTCGGTCCTAGAACCATGTTTGAGCTGTCTGTGTGCTGCAAGTTAGCCAAGATAGTTATGGATATCCAGTGTCAAGTGTTGTGGTGCATACTTCTGAGAGTGTGGATTCATGCATTTACTTCAATCATTATTATGACAGCTTGTCACTATCACTAGTCTTTCTGTGTCTTGTATTTGAATAGATGGGAGAATCTGCTGGAGACAGTAACGCCTCTGACTTGGACTTTCTCTCTATGAAACCATATTCGGATGTATCACTTGATATTTCTATGTTGAGTTCATTAGGTAAGTACTTAATCATACAAGCCATACAATTCTAGGGCTTTTGTAGCATTTAAGCAAGCTGACAGCGGGATTTGCTATGAATAAAAAAGTGTTCAAAAAGTAGTAAAAAGTCTCTATTTGATACAGGTAGAAGTCTAGGGCTGGTACAACATAAAATAAACTTGGTCTGTTTTCCCTTGGAGGCGTTTGTGTGCTACCCAAGCTAACTTTTCCTGTACCACTGAAGAAACCAAAGTATTTGTACCTCACAATGTTGATAGCTTTGCTTGGTTTTTATGTGTTCAGAGTAATGTAAATCTTACAAATCGCTGTGGAGCTTTGGCTTAGAAATGCTGTCATTTTTAAATAATTTTGGAAGTAGTTAAGTGTGTGAAGTTCAATCATATCACCACTTGGAACAAAAAACCCCAAAAACTCCCAAACCAAAAATCAGCAGAAATTTTAGGTGTTGAAAAGATTTTAGCTTCGAATGAGGTAGTTGTATAAAAGTATTGTGATGTTGTTTCAAATACACGTCTTTGATTGATAGGTATCCTTCTTTAAATACTACAGCAAGTAGTGTTACCATTCCTGCAGGCTGCTGGGTTGGTTAAACGTCTTCAAAAATGTCATCACAAACAGAAATACTGCTCATGGTTTGATTGAAATACTTTTAATTCAGAATGTGAGATATGCCAAGCTATCTATTATAAAATATAACCAAGGTAATTGAAAGATTAAAGAAAAAGAAAGATTTCTACAGAATGCTCCCATAAGTGCAGTATTCTTTGAAAAGTAATGGTAAGCTCTTATTGTGGTGTCAGGCACTAATTTTATTGCAGTTCAGTTAAAAATTAATAACTTATCTATTGTATAAATAATGTTTGGACATATCAGTCTTACTGTGAATTTCTTGCCCCACTGAAAGCTACTCATATTTTTCTTCTTTGATCTTTCTGTAAATAATCATACTTCTAGATTTCTTTGCTTCTGAAGAGAGTTTATGTCACAGTTTCTTTCACAATTCTTGCAACATTAACGAGGTTTGCATTAAAGACGTCCAAAGAGAAGGGAAGGAGTTTATTTTCCTGTTTATCTGAAGACTTTAAAAAGTTTCCCTCAACTTTAAAGAACGGTGTGTGTTGGCACATACTGCCAGTTCTTTTGAATGTCACAGTTTAATTGGCTTACTGTAAAATCAGCATAGCTGGAGAAGATATTCTGAAAACTGTCTGTGGTGGGGAGGGATTTTTTTCACCTCCATAAATTACGTCTTCTATTTGAATTGTATTTGAGGTTATATATTTAGGTGGTCTTTCTACTACCTTCCTCTCCTTTGCTGCAGACCAAATGCATGGTTTCCTTTCTGAAGTTTAATAAATGAGGAAGACAAAGGAAGCTGTTACAGCTTTTTAAATGCTGGGAGTCAGTTCATTTTCAGCTGTTTCCCATGGCACTCTCCTTCATCACCCAGTATTGCCAAATACGTTTCAACGTGTATTTCTTGAAACTGAAAACAGATCTGCAGCTGTTGCAAAGGAAAATGCAAGATTAAGGTTGCCTGTGTAATACTGTGTTAATTTATTTTAGAATTTTTAGTAGTGTCTTAGAAATTCCTGAGTCAATCTGCATGTGCCAGTTACGCGGTTTGATTAGTAATTGATGGTCTTTAGAGAAGGTTAAGAAGGAGCTTGATCGTGAGGATAACCATTTACACCTGGATGAAACAACTAAGCTGCTGCAGGACCTTCACGAAGCTCAGGCTGACAGAGTGGGATCCCGGCCATCATCCAATCTGAGTTCCCTCTCCAATACCTCTGAAAGAGACCAGCATCATCTTGGTAAAGCTCCTTGTGTCACAGAAGTTACAGTACTTCTGCTGAAATTGAAACTGGTTAAAATTTACATTTTAATTTACATAAACTTTTGCATGAAACTACTCTGAGAAACCAGTGTGCTAACTTCAGAGTTGTGTTTTAATTTTGAAATATGCATGGTGAGGTTAACTAAGAAGACATAGTTTCGACCTACAGAATTAAGGACTCGAATTGTAGTTAACCTATTTTATGATTAGGTATGATAGAAGTAATTGTGAAGTAAATTGATCCTGACTGGCAAATCCCTATATGTCCTTGTGTTTTATGCCCTTAGAAGTATTAAGTACTATATAATGTTTGTTTTACTTTGGCAGCAAGTAACAGGCAGGATTCTACAGTAGCCTTCCATAGTCAAATAAAATTCAGTGGTAAGAGAGGATGGCAGGGTAACATACCATTTAACAATTTGATGTCACTTCTGAGAAAGTGGAGATGTTGGCTGGACGATACTTAATTACAGTTTGGATATTTTTTTCAACTCAGAGTAAGAAAAATGACTGCTTTTTCAAAAACTATCTGTGTTAATGAAGAATCTTATAATTCTTCAAAATCTCGTTTAAATATCATTTAAATGTCTGTCTTGCTTGACAGTCTGAAAGGAACATGTGAAATAACCATGCTGTTTATATACATAAATATCTCGCTGTTATTTTTCTGTACTATAAAAGGTTTTGATTTTTTTTTCTGTATCATACAGGAAGTCCCTCTCATCTGAGTGTTGGAGAACAGCAAGACATGGTTCATGATCCTTATGAATTTCTTCAGTCTCCAGAAACCTCAAATGCCACTACTCACTAATCTGATATGTAGTATATATATTTTATATTTTAATTTTATTATGTTTTTGTAATGTTTTTGTCAATGGCACAAAGCTCAGTTTTGTCCTTTTTTCTATGAGGGTTCCTGTATAGTATTATCAAATATATGCTGAATTAAACAGCAAAAAATATTTAGTACATCATGTTGTTAGCAACATGCCAAAACCTGCTTTTTATTTGTTTGTTGAAGGTCGTTGTCTACTTGTGTGTGAATCATGACTGAAAAAAAAATAATGTCTTAAAAAGAATTGTATTTTATAGAAAATAAAAAGTGATGCTTTTCACAGTATCATGGCAGCAGTCATTAAATGTGTCTGGTACAATTACCTACCAGTTCTGTTCAGGTCTTCACTTGAACATCTTCAAGGAGGAATATTTTATTTTGACAGTGACAGAACTGCGTGAATTGTGATCGTTGTTATGCTTCCCATCTCCTAACCCTAATAATATGTAGAAGTTGTTTCTGTTTCCCCATATTTTTAGGTCTTTTTTTAAAAATCACCCTAGAGAATACCTAATTTGAAGGTAACAATACTTTGTAGTTGGATTAAAATGCTCACTACGAGAATTCTGCCATGAACCTAAAAAAGATGGATGTTATTGTGATCCCGTGTGTCTTGAAACACGTAGAAAATAAGCTTATTTTTTAATTTGAGATGTATATTTACTTGGAAAAAATACTGGGTAAGGTGTGCTTTTCAGTAATTTTAAAACAAAACTTTTGTAATTCAGTACTGATGTAACTTTGCGATTTTGTACCATTGATATGTGCAAGCTGGACAAATGGTATGAATTTAAAATATTTTGTAAATATTAATAAACATACAAAACCACTTTTGATGTTTGCAACTCAGAGTAAGAGTTCTTGTTCTTGACAGGAGAAAATGTACTTCCTTATCTTTACTAAGTCTGGAATACGAGGAGTTTTTTGGTCTGAATTTTTGTGCTACTTCAGAAGGAGAATTTCATCATGGCTAATAGTGCTATTTATCTGTTACAACTTTAAATGTGGAGAGTGTTTCTTAATCATTATCATTAACCTGCAAGCTCTTTTTTGGTTTTTATGGAGTGTGTACGTTGTGTTGGTCAAGAAAAGTTGGGATGGGCACAGCTCGAATGGTCAGTAGGAGAACTGGTAGAGGTCATAGCAGAGCCAAGATACTACCACATGAATTATTGGGAGATGATGATTACTTTTGAGTATGTAGTAAAAATATTCCCAAGTGCAAATGTGTAATGCTCTTGGGAAGGGTTTTTTTGAACTTGGACCAAAGATGTCCTATAAAACAACTTCTGGGATGTTTTTGGATAGTCAACTCAAATGTAAACACTGTTCTATCAGTTTAAGTTGCTGTTCAGACAACACCCCCATCCCAAGGAAGTAAAACCTTTGCTGTTACGGGACTAGAAGTACCCTGTGTGACCTTAAAGGACTGAGTTGATTCTAGGCTTGGTTTATGAAAAAATGTTACAGCAAGACATCAGGGGGGATATGAAATCACAAATAGCATCTTTAGAAACCAAGAGGACTGGTTTACAAAGGGATTATTTTGATCGCATCGTCATGTTTCTATTTGGTATTTTCAAATTAATTACTGATTTGCAATAGTGCCTGAGGAAAATATTTTAAGTAAAATAAAGAAACCGAACTTGTTTGTTTTGATACACATAATAAAATCACTGCTGTATAAATAACCATCCCTCCCTCTTAAGCCAAGAGGTAGCTAAGTAATCAAAGGCTATTGCTGTGGCTTTACCATGGCGAGCGGAGCAAGAACACACCAATATGATGCAGATTCCAACTCGTTTATCAGCTGCTTCAGCAGATATTTACAGTGTGTGCTTCTTCCATCCACGCAAGCGTTGGTGACTTGGCAGATTGTGATTGGTTACATATGTCAATCCTTGTGCCTAACTTAAGCATTTAATTGGTCATTTTAGCATCCCTTATTTACATGTCTTATAACACATTAGCAACTTTGTATCCTATTTGTACTTGCACAACTTATTCTAGACTGTTCTGACTGGAGTTTAACCCTCTCTGTTCCCCTTCAGAACTGTCCTTGAGGCCTAAAACTCCTGATAGTTGTTCAGGATTGCCAATGCCCCAACAGGCTATAGTTTTGTTTCTATTTTAACACAAAAGTTTCAATTTTTTGTTAGAAACTCTCTCAAAAATTCTTATTGTCTGATGAGTAATACGCTTATGTAGTCTATTTTTTATCAATTCTGCAGTTTGTAAGAGGTAATAAAATTCATTTCTCTTGTATAGGGTTTCCTGGTAAAAAATGGTGCAAAATAACATTGCAGGAATGAGTCCAAAGACCAGAGAAGAAAATTAGTCTGGACAAAAGCAATATCTGAACTGTGTAACTGGGATTTGGTATTTCCTGCTTGCTATGACTGCATGATGTGGGCAACTTAATGGACAGGATTGTGATCTGATGTGTAACTAGCACTAATATACTGGATGTGGTAGCAACATCGCTACTTACTTTTAAAAAAACAACTGATTTGGCACTCTGTGGAGCCAGAATCTCTCCCTTGGCTTTGTGCTTTGCTTCCTGCAGGTACACTCTTGGGGGTCTTTGCACTTCAGTCATGTCAGTGATTCCTTGGGCCTTTACCAATCCTTTAAACAGTGCTTCAGGATTTTGTATGTTAAATGTTGGCAAGCAAAGCTGAGGGTCTTTGTATATTTCCTTCATTGTACTTGCCTCAGAGTTTGCATCTGCACTGTTTTAAAAAATGTTGCTGCTGAGTGTGTTTAAGCTCTTCTTCACACTCTTCCTGCCCACTCCCCAAGAGCCCTCTGAATATCCTTAAAATCAAATCCTTCCTCAAGAGCTGCCGTTTAGCTTACAAAGCATACAGTCAAGATGGAGAGGAAGGAGTTGAATTCCAAGGGCATGTCATCACTTTCCAGGAGGCTGAAAGGCAGAGGTTGCCTCTTCCTCAAAGAGTGATTTCTCTGTCTTTGAAGTGCTTTTGGAGATGCAGGAGAATAACATGAATTTGGGCCTAGGTTCAGGTCACCTTAGTAGCCTTAGTTTTGCAGTATTGCCATTAACATGCCCTTGTGAAACAGTTGTCAAGATAACTGCACTCCCAGTTCTTTCTTGTCCTGTGGATTACACGTTACTTGTATTGTTTATTCTGTTATTATTGCTGCTGTTGTTGTTACAGCTTCCTTTGTTGTCCTCTAAAACTGTCTTCCTCTCCATCCACCAGTTTTTGTTCTTTCTTGAGTCTCTTCCCCATCACTCTGCAGGGTGGTGTGAAGAATGGGGGATTGGAAGTGAGAAAACAGCTGCAAGGTCCTAGTTCCCAGCTGGGGTTAAAGCCATGACCCAAAAGATTGAAAAAGATGGGTTTGATATTAATAAGGTAAACATGGAAAACGAATTCTTACAGTTAAAAAAGGTCATGCCTTTACAGTGTCATTATTTGTTTTCTTCATATCCTCAACTAAGTATTTTACTACAAAAAGTTCTGGGTAGTTCTGATTTGGTTTAGAAATGTGACAAAAAACTTGCTTTGAGCTGAGTTTTCCTACAAGTGTGGAAATATATGGTATATATGCAAATTTCATATATGCATATGGTATATGCAAATTTCAGGTTGAATAAATTCTTTTCTACCTTCCTCTTCATTCTTTCTCTTTCCATTTAAAAAAAATAAGCATGGTCTAACCTGAAGCTTTTAGTCATGTTCATAAATCAGGGAGTGAACAAATTCAATTAATTTGGTTCTGTTTGTGATCAAAGAGAAAAACTCATAGAATCTAATAATCAGCCAGTGAAACTCTCCATTTTGGGTAAATATTAGCAAGGCTTAGTCAGGTTCAATATTCCATGTCTAAAACATTTTGTTGCATATTTTCAAATAGAATATTATTTCTAATTTGGAATATACAAAACCAGAGGAGGTCAGAGTTCATTCTAAAGTTTTAAAAGTGAATGAAAGTAAGATAATAATTTAAAATAAACTACTTAAGAGAGTAAATTGCTCAGAATATAACAAAATAGATCTGACAGAAGAGCAGTAAATGACATAGGAAAAGAGGCAGCTGCAACTTTCAGTCTATATGTATCTGTAGGTTAAAGAATCTTCTGTCACTTAAATCTTAATGAAAATCAACTTATCTGTCTTCAAGTTCTGACATTTTACTCAGTGGTTTACTGTTCTTCCTTACTACTTAGTTACTGTAATCTGGAACTACTGTAACAGACCAGTGCAGCCTCACAATGTAAGAAGGCTCAGAGAAGGATAATTCTCTCAGGGAGAATATAAAGAATGACCACCAATTATTGTAAAAAATGCCGAACTTAACACACGTGGGACTGGGAGATAACCCTTGTTTTAAGTAGATGAGTGTACCAGTGGGTCATTGGGTTGTAATAAACAGTATTCCTCGAGATGAGTAGTAAGGTTTTCCTGAGTTAGCCAGACCAGCACAGGGTAAATGGATACACGGTTCAGCAGAGAGTATGAAAACTGAGCAACAGATAAAACACATTTTAATTTGTGCCCTCTTTCTCTTGTCCTGACAGTAGTGCCTACTGAGAAGAATCTGGCTCCCTCTTCTTAACTCTCTCCTATCAGGTATTTGTATACATTGCTGAGATCCCTCCTCAGCCTCCTCTTCTCCAGGCTGAAGAGTAACAGGTCTTTCAGCCTCTCCTGATGTAAAAGATGCTTCAGTCTCCTTGTTGGCCTGTGCTAGGATTACTACAGTAAGTCCTCATCTCACTTGGACTGGGAAGGCCAGAACTGGACACAGCACTCTTGATGGGTCTCATTCTAGGTGCAGGACTTTGCATTTTCCTTGTTGAGTTTTGTGAAGTTCCTCTCTGCCCAATTCTCTAGCCTGTCGAGGTCTTTCCTTCCCGTCCATCACCCACTCCTCACGGTTTTATAACATCAGCTTCTTATTCTGCCTCATTATCCAGATCATTAACAAAGGTGTTAAACAGAACTAGACCCACTAGCAACTTGCCTCCAACTGGACTTTGTACCGCTAGCCACAACACTCTGTTTGGCCTTGCTAGCACTCAGTTCACCTTGCTGTCCACTGTTTATGTCCATACTTTGCCATCTTGTCATGGGAGACTGTCAAAAGGCTTCCTAAAGTCAAGGTAAACAACATCTGGTCCTCTCCCCTCACCCGCAAAGCTGGTCGCCTCATTGTAAAAGGCTATCAGGTTGGTGAAGCATAATTTCCCCTTTGTAAATCCATGTTGACTACTCTTAATTATCTTCTTGTCCCTGTGTGGTTTGGAAATTGATTACAGGAGGCTTTTCTCAGTTTATGTCCCCAGAGACTGAGGTGAGGCTGACTAGATTATAGTATGCTGGATCTTCCTTCTTGCCTTTCTTGAAGCAAGTAGTATGTCATTTGTTTTCTTACGGTCTTCAGGAAGTTCTCCGCACTACAGTTATCATTCATATCTTATCCAGAGTGTCCTCAAAGTCACACTGTCCAGCTCCCTCTGGTCTCATGGAACTGGGGTTCCTGAATGCTCTTCGTACCGATTGAGGCAAAGAGGGCATTGAGCACTTCAGCATTTTCTGCATCACTTGTTACCAATCCCCCTTCTGCACTCAGCGCCGAGCCCAAATTTTCTCTAGACCTTCTATTGTTGTTTATGTACTCATACTTATAGAGCCCTTTATTATTGCTCTCCATATTTCTTTCCCAGATTCATCTTCAAATGGGCTCTGGCTTTCCTAACCCTACCTCTGCATGACCATCCAGCATTTCTATGCTCCTCCTGCGTCACCTTCCTCCGCTTCCACCTCCTCTGCATTTCTTTTTTACCTCAGTTCAGTCAGGAGCATCTTGCTCATCCATGCAGGCCTTCTGATACCTTTACTTCATTTGGTAATTGTAAGGATGGTGCATCCTTGAACTTGGAGGAGGTGATCCTTAAATACCAAGCAGCTCTACTGGACCTCCCCTTTTCTTTAAGGCCATATCCCATGGGATTATTTCCAAGGTGACCACTGAAGAGGCCCATTCTCCTGAAATACAGGTCTTTCGGGCCTGCTGTTTGCCTGCTACCTCCTCTTAGTGTCCTAACTCCACCATCTCCTGTTCACTACAGCCAAAGCTGACCTCACCTTACAAATGAGGAATAATCTGTTGGGGATGTGGAAGTACTAGGTCCAGCAGAGCATCGTGCCTTGTTAGCCTCTCGACCACCTCAGTCAGGAAGTTGTTGTCAATACACTCCAGAAAGCTGGGTTGTTTGTGTCCTCCTGTGTTGTTCTTCTAACTCACTGTAAGTGATAAAAATTAGTGCAATGTTTTGATTTTCAGATCCAAAACTATTCCTTGTAATCACACAAATACTGAGATACTCTTTGAACACAAGAAGGGATTCTCTTTTGCTGTTTAGCTACCATAAATAAACCTTAGCAATAAATACGATATAAATGGATGTATTGTATACAATTCCTGTAGAACTCGCTATTCCATTTCACGTTGCCTTGTCCAAACATGGAACTGTGGTACCTTCGTTTTTTGAGGCACTGATAAAAATCTTGTACTAAAGTTAGATTTCAAAAAAAATAATACTTCACTCGCAGGAATCACATCAACACAGATATTCAAACTTGGCAAAATCCTTAATGTAGTCAGTACAAATCCACCAGTCAGAAATACAGTTTAACATGGCCTTCTAAAACTTTATTCTAAAACCAGCAGAGACATGCTATGTCTATTCCTCCCTCCTCACAATCTTAGACTATTTTTAGTTTTTTTAAAAGTAAACAAGTTAATTATAAAACTGTTTTTTTCCCTAAAAATAGCAAAAAAAAAATCCGGCACACAATAAGATCTGCTTGCTGTCTTGGTGGAGGCAAAGGAGAGAGAACCCTGTGACAGTGAAGACACAAGGGGTGTTGATGTGTTAGAGACTTGGAAATTTAGAAATACAAATTTGAGGAACTGTCATTTTACTTCCAAGTGTCAAAACAAAGGGAGTTGGTTTTAACTTTGTTCTATTACATTCATTCAACACTCAGCTTGCCTAAACGTAAAAGTTTGAACTTCATATTTCTTCTGCAACCATGCTAAAGATAAGAACTAAAGACATTTAAAAAGATATCCTTGAAGATTTGCAAACCCCCAGGAGTATTACTGTTATTTTAAAGATATTTTCAAATATCTTACTGAAAATAAGACAAGTGCAAGAGAAATTCTCAACTAATGAAGGAGGTACATTATAACGCATGGCTGTTCAATGTATTTCACACTGCAGGAAATAAACCCCACTATCTTTCTTGCCAGAATATGTACAGAACTGGAGTAAGACAACTGTGAACTCCTGGAATGCAAACCCAGCATGGGCTGAACTAGTCCAGCCTATTCCCATTTGCAGGACTAGAAGGCAAAAGACAAGGCCTTGAACTCAGAATTTGCCTAAAAATAAGCAATTCCATTAGATTGCTTTTCTTCTGCTTCCAAAGGGAGTTATAGTCCCTGCCTTTCATAACAATTAACACCAAAACCTTATGATGAGTTAACGTAACTCTAAACCAACCAAAAATCAAAGTAGCTGTTACCTAACTTAAAGGTGTTTACAGATAGACTAGAAACAAACTGGAAGCACAGTAAAAGCTGACCTTTATGTGGAAGTGAAAATTTCTAAGCTGATTTCTTTATAAACTACTAAAAAAGCCGTTGATGGTATTGTTTGATTTGCAAGTGAATGTGTTTTACCCTGCCAAGAAGTACAATATTTTCAAGACCACTGGAAATAAAAAGAACATCTCTCAGTCATTGTAAAACATACACCGATAAGTTTTGATTTCCACACAGTTGTTCAGTCACTTAAGTGGTCACCAAAGCCTTGGCTTTTGGCTGTCTGAAAAGGAATGAGGAAAAAACCTTCCATAATTGCAATGTATAATAGACAAACACCTCAGAGACTGAAAGACTTGCTCACTGTGCACTATATTATCAGTCTCATAACAGACTTAGGGTCCCACACTGTTTTCCCTTCAGTTCCTTAACTACATTTCAATTAATATGTACTGATCTGTTCTTCTCCTTACTTCCTCAGCAGTAACACTTAAAAGTGTGCAGTAAGCACTCTCTTGCTAAGTCTTTATAACACTGACTAAAGCAGGGAAAGAAGTTAGCAAGGATAATATGTAGCAACTGTAGGAAAGTGAAAAATATACTCAGTGCAGGTAGCACTTGGGAACTTGCCCTTAGTTTAACAAATATAATAAAAATATGACTAAATTTGAGCAATTTTCAAGGCAGACACAAAACCAGACATTCTTAATATTGCCATGGTCTAATTCTACATGTGACAGAGTTAAAAAAATTTGTAGGGACCCGTAACAGACAGAAACAGTGTTTTAATAAATTTGTTCCTTTAAACAGCATAATTATTTTAAGAAAACCACTTCTAAACATTTTAAAGCAGAATACCTTGTCTCTGCTTATGAGTAATCTAGTAAAAGGTTTCTCTAATAAAAGATATGGAATTTTAAATGGATAATGACTGTACATGTAGGAAAGATGAGCAAGTATTCTTACTATGGACAAGCCACCAAAAAACAAACCAGACAAAAACACACACAAAAAATATCCTCTCCCTCCAAAGCCCAGAACTTACTTGTTTCATTCATCTACTAACTTACACATTGACTTGGGAGAGAAAACAATGCTGACTATGGACAACATGTTTATGTTTGTTTCTGTCAAAGGTTGGAACAGGATTATGAAGGTTTTCTTAGCACAATTTGCACTGCTGGGTCAACTGTTGGAGCAACAAAGTGAGAAAGTGGGGTGATGAAGAAAAATAGACCAGTGACTCTTGTTAAAACAAGGCCAGCTTGTCTCACTGTCTTTCCACTGTTTTCTTGCCTGTTTTGCTATTGTCATCTAAGGAACTTTTTTTCCACAAGCTGCAGTGTGACCTCCAATTTCTGTGAAGTTCCTGTGTTAGTTCGTTGCTTTGTTTTTCTTGAGCTAGGCTGGTTATTGCCAGAGCCCCCAGAATCTGAGCATCAACCCCATCCCAGTTATTTGCAGAGGTGTTTAGGAGTAGTGCAAAGAGCCACTGGGAATAAGTTGAGTAGCATGTACCTTTTGGCCTATCATTCCCTTTCCACCTCTAAAAACTAACCTGTACCCATCTGCTTAGAAGAACACTAACAAAACAGAAAAAAACACTGCCCAAAAACCCCTACACCTGGACCATTGTTCAAAAAAAATAATCTGTGTATGCTAGGTTTTATCTAGATGTCACTTCTTGTCCTGTTTAAAAACTGGTGGTTTACATTCAGAAGAGATATCAGATGTGCAATGATGAAAATGATTGCCACATCGTGTTTTTGTTTTGTAACCATAACAGCAATTACCAATATTTTTAAGAGAATGCCTGTTCACTGACACAGCAAAAGGACAATGGGAAAGGTGTGTTTGCTTCACCAGTCCAGGAAATCTCATTGTGTGCCCAATGCAATTATTTCCTATGATGCTTAGATGAAGTCATTCTTCATCTAAAACAGAACAGCAGCCAACTGGTGAAAAAATTATAAGGAACAACGCAGAGATACAGCAGTTTTAGGACTTTGCCTCCTCAAATACCTGTTAAAAGAGGCAAAAATTTAAGAAAAAAAAACCCCATGAGTCTCAATATTTCTTATATTTAAACCCTTTTGTCAGCTAGAACATAACAACACTCTGCTGAATAGGTGACGATTGCCTGTTCTGGCTGCATTTTATTTTATACTTTTATTAGTGTTAGAGTCAAACCTCTTACCATATTCTGAAGCTTTGGTATGTAACAACCATATTTTGAAAATGGCATAAAAATCAGGCTTCACCATAGTTAGTAGGAATCTTTCTATGCCTATCTTCTCCTACAGAGAGAGCGAGAAATGGGAAGATCTCTGAGTGGACAACTATTCAATGCCATTCCATTCAAGAATTCCTGAGCAAGAAATGCAGCATGCTAGAGATCTCTGTCTTCCTTTCCTATATCTCTCCTATATTGTAAACACAACTGTACTTTTGCTGACACATTATGTTTCACAGTCAAGTCATTCACATCCATCTTAATTTGTAGATTTTTATGACATTTTCAATACAAAGCAGGCATTAATATGTAATGAGTTTAGTTTCTTTCACTCAAACTTACTTAAAGCATAGGTTATGAGGCACGTGGTATTACACCTGTGCTCCTCTCAACATAAAGACTAAACAAATGGGTGAGGAATGTGGCATTATTGAAGCACAGGTCCTCAGCTGATAATACACAACATGCACGTGACTGGAAAAAACAGAACTGCAGGGACATCAGAACTTCAGCAAGGCTATTAATTACTCAGGTATAAAGACAGTATTCATTAGCATCTTGTTTCTTCCAGGATGTGTTAAACTTTTCTTTTTCAAAAAAAGAAAAAGAAGGAATGCAATTAATAGACTATTTTCTTAAATACATTTAAAAAAAGCTTAGGCACAAGACCTACAGCTGTGTAACTACTCAGTCTCTGTTTCAACAAGAATTATGGTGCTATTGTAAGAGCACTTCATTGACATCCTTGCATTTCCTAGCAACAGTATGTTTTGTACATAAAAATGTATTAAATATTGCCTATCAGTGTTCTCTTTCTCATTATGCTGTTAAAGTTTTCTCCCTCTCACACATAAAAGGAAAAGTCTTATTTGGACATAATGCAGAACTTCAGACTTTGTTCTGTAAGGCACTGAATTACCAAAGAACAAGTAATCAGATTACAAGGTGCTTCATGTTATCCAGGTTGACCCTCCTAAAAATAAAGTTAGTGTTAGTTCATAAATCCACTGTGGATTCACTCATTTTTAATCCTGCAATGGATAGAGTGCCCCATAAGCAAACTAAGAGCTGGGCATTTTGCTTTTCATGTTTTTTTTCCTCAAAAACAGTATCCAGTCTATTCATCATAATCAACTCTAAAAATAGCAATCAATGGACCTGCGTCAGCAATACCGCATAGAAAAAGTTAGTGGAAATTTCATCCAGAAATATCTGGATTAGCTCTTATTAACAAAATTTCTTCTCTAACCTTTTGGGAAAACTGAGACTTCCTAGTAGTGTTAGAGGTATTCTTGTCCATATCAGAAAACAGCATAGCAGTCTAGATGAATGTTTAAATACCCTATAAACTCTCCCTGGACTCTCTCAGGTAGACTATGAAAAACTATGCTTGGCTGAAGTCGTCCTATCAAAATATTACCGTACATTATTATCGTCACCTTAAAGAGAATCTCTAATCTTATTTAATCTAATCTTTAATGTATTCTAGAAGATTAAACATTTCTCAACAGCATTTACTCATCAATATCCACATTCTCAGTACAATTATTACTTAGACCAGATTTCTTCAGCTAGTCTGTCCTACTTGTAACTGGAGTTCTTACCTCCTCAATTAATAAAACTAAACTGAAGATAGCACAGCTACTTTCTCCGTGTATTTCCCAGAGATTTATTATCATTTCTCATAGAAAGCTATTCCAGAAGACTGTAATCCCAGGTCCCTTCAGGAAGCCAATCTCATGCTTATAGTAGATAGATCACTTAGAATCTTAGAAAAAGCTAGGTTGAAAGGAATTTCGGGGGGTCCAACCTCCATCTTCAAAGTTGGCTTCCAAGCTAGCTTGGGACTTTGTCCAATCGACTGCTGAAAACATGTAAGGACAGAGATTCCGTGACCTCTCTGGGCAACCTGTTTCTCTGCTTGACCATTCTCACGGTTATTCATTTTTCCCCTTTTCAGAAGATGTCAGAATTTCTGTTCTTGCAACTTGTCACAGTTCCTTCTTGTCCTCTCACTATGCACTTCTGCAAGTGCCTAGATCCACCTTATCCAAAGAAGTCCCTTACAGGATTTCTTTCAATAGTAATTATTTCTAAATGCAATTAGACTTAAAACCCACATCCACTATCCCCACTTTCCTATTTCTGTATAGAACTGAATTGCTCTGTGATGCAAGGCAAGTTGTTAAGAATGTCCAGCTCTTGATATACTCTCTGTATTTATTTTCTAAGGTGTTTGACCTGTGTGGCCAGTTCTCCTGGTCTGTGAATTGCTAAGATTTATGTACTCCGCAGTCAAACAAGTAAATGTATGTACAAAGAGGAGGAAAAAACATTCACAAACATCTATGCAAGTCTTTTGCCTTGTGGGAGAAAAGTTTATAGGTGTTTATAGTTTATTATGATTATTTACAGAAAGATCAAAGAAGAAAAATATGAGTAGCTTTCAGTGGGGCAAGAAATTCACAGTAAGACTGATATGTCCACACATTATTTATACAATAGATAAGTTATTAATTTTTAACTGAACTGCAATAAAATTAGTGCCTGACACCACAATAAGAGCCTACCATTACTTTTCAAAGAACACTGCACTTATGGGAGCATTCTGTAGAAATCTTTCTTTTTCTTTAATCTTTCAATTACCTTGGTTGTATTTTATAATAGATAGCTTGGCATATCTCACATTCTGAATTAAAAGTATTTCAATCAAACCATGAGCAGTATTTCTGTTTGTGATGACATTTTTGAAGACGTTTAACCAACCCAGCAGCCTGCAGGAATGGTAACACTACTTGCTGTAGTATTTAAAGAAGGATACCTATCAATCAAAGACGTGTATTTGAAACAACATCACAATACTTTTATACAACTACCTCATTTAGAAGCTAAAATCTTTTCAACACCTAAAATTTCTGCTGATTTTTGGTTTGGGATTTTTTGGGGGTTTTTTGTTCCAAGTGGTGATATGATTGAACTTCACATACTTAACTACTTCCAAAATTATTTAAAAATGACAGCATTTCTAAGCCAAAGCTCCACAGCGATTTGTAAGATTTACATTACTCTGAACACATAAAAACCAAGCAAAGCTATCAACATTGTGAGGTACAAATACTTTGGTTTCTTCAGTGGTACAGGAAAAGTTAGCTTGGGTAGCACACAAACGCCTCCAAGGGAAAACAGACCAAGTTTATTTTATGTTGTACCAGCCCTAGACTTCTACCTGTATCAAATAGAGACTTTTTACTACTTTTTGAACACTTTTTTATTCATAGCAAATCCCGCTGTCAGCTTGCTTAAATGCTACAAAAGCCCTAGAATTGTATGGCTTGTATCATTAAGTACTTACCTAATGAACTCAACATAGAAATATCAAGTGATACATCCGAATATGGTTTCATAGAGAGAAAGTCCAAGTCAGAGGCGTTACTGTCTCCAGCAGATTCTCCCATCTATTCAAATACAAGACACAGAAAGACTAGTGATAGTGACAAGCTGTCATAATAATGATTGAAGTAAATGCATGAATCCACACTCTCAGAAGTATGCACCACAACACTTGACACTGGATATCCATAACTATCTTGGCTAACTTGCAGCACACAGACAGCTCAAACGTGGTTCTAGGACCGACCAATCATATGAACGGCAAGGGATCTGCAGGACAGTCCAGATAGTCCCAGACCGTGACATAAAACCTGTTGAAACCAACATGACCAAGTCCTCTGGCACTCAATCACACGCTCAGCTCATCCCTGTCCCATGGCAGGGGAACGAATGATCAATATTCCCCGCCACGAACGACTCCCAGATCCCCAATTTTACTGAAATCAAAACAAATTCTAACATAAATTCTCTGAGGTTGCCTATTCCAGCACCGGGAATAAAATATGCATGGAAATACACAACTAGGTATTATCTGTTAGAAATATGAAACTGAAACTTAGCACTTTCATGAATTAACTTAATCAATCACCTTCTAGACAAATACAAACCTTTCCACAAAACATAAGGAATATTTAGAAAACCATAATTTCATTGATTGCTAGAATGTAATCCAGATAATTTTATGTGAATTGCCATGGAATACCGTGCATATCTTCTGTTGTGGTAAAAAAATTTGCAAGATAAAATTTCTACCACTTAAAAGAAAGATTTGAGTAGCAGCTGTAAAAGAGTAAGATATGCATTACCTACCTCCAGTTTCTAATAGACATTAGCTATTAATTAGTGATTCATTAATTAGCAATTAACTAATTGAATAGCAATTAATAGGCATGCAGTAAAACCAGTATACCTGTATTATGATCATTCTTCTGATATTAACTCTAAAACTCAGCAACTGCTGTGTAGAAAATGAACTATGACTGGCTGAGCATAAGCATTACCTAGCAACAACTAAAACAACATGTGTTAGCAACATTCTTCAAAACAGAGCAGCTACAGCCAGGGCAGTTTACTCAATCCCAGCTGAAACCAGGACACCTAATAAAAAAAAAAATACAATCAAACTTGGTAGCCAGAAGTCCAGATGGGAGCAAAGAATTTCATATAAACGTGCATCTAAATTAGAATTTTTTAACAAAAGGAGGTATAGCTGGTGATACGTTAGCATAGGATTGTTTTTAACTTGTTAATTCAGTGTTTCACTAATCCTTAAATGAAGGAGAGGTTTTGAAATTTCAAAATGAAAAGGAAAGGGCAAGTTTTAAAAACATTAAAATCATGGGGTTTACAGAGATTTTATTTCATGTTTTTTTGGAAAGGGGAAAACCCCAGATCAACCATAACTGTAGGTCAACCTTGTTTTGCTATTTGACTTAAAGAAAAAAAAATTAGTTTTTATTTGGATAATATTAAATTTTAATGTTGATACTTAAATAGTAATGTAAATTTGAAGAGAATTTCAGATACTATGATTTTTCATGGTACCCTCTTCTCCATTAAGTAGAATGAATGAAACTCATCTCTTAAAAACAAATAGACTTCCTTCTTCATCCCTCAAATTTCAGATTTTCCAAAGCTTAACTTTGAGTCAATCAGAAATTTCCCTGAAGTCAGAAATGGGAAAACATTGATTTTCTTGATAGGAACGGTAAATTTTTTTTGAAATTATGATTTTTTTAACATTTCTAGAATCTAGCACTCTGTTTTTGTAAATAAGATTTACAGTTTGTTTGAGGAAGATTTATTTTCTGCATGTCACAAAAGTTATGAAGCTTAGCTTTGCTTTAAACTATGTGCTACGGGAAAAACTTACATAGCACAGGCAAACGAGCCATCCGTACTTTTTTCCTTAAACTGATGCAGCAGTTCAAAATGAACCCAGTAGTAAATGTACACGATATCATAATAACTTCATGATCATTGAATAAAACAATAAAGCAAAGAATATTTTTAATAAGACCAGAAATCTCAATTGCTCTAAAGTTTTGTCTTGGGTTTTTTTTCATTGCTATTGTGATTCTGAGAAAACTCCTCCGCAACAACTGAAGCAACTTCCTGTGATGGAAGCAATCCAAAAATCAGAACAAAAGCCTCCTACAGACTGAACATGGTGTCCTGGATTGTTATCATTCAGCATTCGAGTCTCTTAGTAAATTAGCAACCCTTCCTTGTTCTAGTGCCTAGAATGCTTCAGCTTCTTGTCTAAGGGAGTGACAGCAAGTAAGCTCACCAAAACGATGTCCGATTTTATAACAAAGTTAGTGTGTAAATGGTTTTGATGTATTTAAAGCAGTCACTCGTGTTAAAAAGGCGTGCTACAATTATACTCCTAGTGAAAAATGCACTATGCTGCTCTGAATATCTTCTCCTGATGCAAATTATCGACCTTATTTCCGTTCCTCCTCTCTTAGGAGAAGCCTTCTTGTCTTCAGTGATGTCATTTATTTATTTATTTATATATTTAAAGCTCTGTGAGGCTTTAAATTTTGCACCAGCTGCAAATCTTGACTTGACGAAAACATCCCCTCTTGGTACAAAACCAGATTTCGTACTTCATGTGCACCAATCCTGTTGATGTGTGAGAACTGTGGATTGAGAATTGTGAAGTGAAAGCCACCCAACGCAGGGGCTGCTCCAGACTCTGCAAATGTGAGCACTGACAGCAAGAGCATGGTCATGTTTCTGCTACTTGCTTTGTTTATAGCAAATACTGCTGGACTCCTGAGTGGGAGTTTGTCTGCAACTGGGAGAATGGCTGAGGTCAAGGGCACAGGAATATCCTACAGCAAGGAAAGGATGGAGAAGAAGCGAGTCTTTGGCACCTCTTCCAGCTTCCTTGTCTACCAAACAGCAGCAGGAAAACTAAGACAACCTTTCCAGGTCTTAGCCACATGTTTGCCTCCTGTTAGGACACCTTCTTTTGCTGCTGCTGAAGGGATTTGGACTCACCCCACTCATTCTTAGAACTGCTGCATTCCTGTGCCATTGAGAAATCTCAAGCCAGTTTGGAGGCAATTAAAGGAGGATACAGTAATAGGACTGACATCGTGGATGGGAATTTTTTTATGTTGCTGGTTCCATGATACACTGAGAATTATTTGATACCGTATTTTGGAGAAAAGAACAGACTTGCTTTCTGAAGAGTTACATACTATTTGAGGAATAATTCCAAGAATTGTACAGCTGCAAAGGAGACCTGCAGAAATAATGTCCAGTCATTTTCTGTGTTAAATATCAGGTCTGAAACTGTCAAACTTTTCCTCTATCTTTAGTCAAATACCCTCTGTAAAGGGTAAGAGAAATGTACAAATTCATCTGGATATTAGCAGAAATTTTAGAAAGACGTAAAACCATTTTCAGAGAATTTGAAGCTAAACATATCATCCACTAAATTAAGTGTAAAACAGTCTGCTGCTTCCCTTGCCCCCGTAGCTACAGTACTGAAATAGTTTGTCACAAGAATATAGATATTCTGAGCTGCCTTGATGCAGCCCAGGTGGTGAGTAATTGCACTGTGCATTACTTGCTTTGTATATTCTTTTGTTATTATTGTTATCATTCGTAATTTTCCTTTGCTGTTCTATTAAACTGTTTGTATCCGAGCCTATGAGTTTTACATCTTTCCTTTCCAACTCTCATCTCCATCCCACCGGGGCAGGGAATGAGTGAGTGAGTGAGTGAGTGGCCACATTGCTGGTTGGGGCTAAACCATGACAAGATCTGAGAAGATCAATTTTCTTTGTTAGTTCTTTATTCTGCTCCTAGATACTGTTAACTACTTAAAATTTCCTTTGTTAAACTGAAGGAATGTTTAATGATTTTTTTTTTCTGAAAGAGAAATTGTGTGTTTTATATATTTTTTTCCTACTTTGCTTAGTCCAGGGCCTACAGAATTGAACATTTATTTTAAAGAGAGAAGTAAATAACCACAGAGAAGCTTTCCATTTAAAACACTGGCATATCAGATGCTGAACTCTGTACTTTCTTACTACTACTTTTATATATATATATATTTTTAATCTATGGAGTTATAACAGGTCCTGCATGTTCTTCCTACAAATTGATTTGAAGCTGTAGGTGAATTCAATTTTCTCTGGATCTTATATTCAAGATTAAAATCTTTATGTGGAAAAACTTATTAATTCTGGAAACCACAAATTTAATAATTTTTAAATGCTTTTTCATTCAGGAGATGTTCTTTCAAATTTGAAGCTGCTTTTATAGGCAATTTCTGGAGTGCTAACAAAAATCTGAGAGGGAAGTTAGTTATACCTGCCTTTTATAGCCTTCATTTTGACTCAACATTGTTCTGTTCACCTAGAAATTCCATGTGGGTTTTGGGGAAGGGGAGCATTGTTCCCCCAACAGATTACAGATGCTGGTGTAAAGAAGTGGCCAGACTTGGTTTTGCAAACTGTGTTGCTGTAAAAGATAAGAACTGTCTTGTCTTCTCCAGTTTTGGCTGGAGGGTATTGTCATATATTGTGGGTGTGTGTTCGTGCACACACACCTAAAACGAACGTATTTTAGCACATGCTGAAATGAAAGTATACTTTGATCATTAATATACCTAATATGAAACAGATAGTGTGCTTCATTAATTAACAATTTGATTTGCAGGACGGCCTGGCTGGCTAGGAAGTAACTAGTCCACTTCCCTAAAGCTTAAGCCTGGCTGCTACTTCTTGTTGTGCTGGACGAACAAGAGCCATAAACTTTGCTGAACGTTAATTCCCAGTAGAATCACAGAATGGTTGGGGTTGGAAGCGACCTTATCTAGTTCCACCCCCCATGCCATGGACACTTCCCACTAAATCAGGCTGCCCCATTCAACCTGGCCTTGAACACTTCCAGGGAAAGCGCATCCACAGCTTTCCTAGGCAACCTGTTCCAGTGCCTCTCCACCTTCATTGTGCAGAATTTCTTCATAACATCTAATATAAATCTTCACTCCTCCAATCTGAAGCCACTCCCTCATCTCATCACTACATGCCCTTGTAAAAGGTCCCCCCCCAGCTTTCTTGTAGGCCCAAGCATAAATGAAGAGTTTAATCAGAGTAAGTCTAAAGTACTTCAGATAAATGTTTATTAAAGTACCGAAAACTTGCAAATACAAAATTCTTATGGAGGCACCAGGCACCTTAGAGAATATCTCGTAGATCAGTCTGTCTGCTTTCCCCTCTCCTTTTTTCTACTCCATATAGAGATGGAAGCAAGGAGAAAATTTTTCTATGATATATGGATAAATACCGGGTACCTATGCTCGACTTTAAGCACCAGAAGAGCCATTTCAGTCTCACGTGAGCTTCATTAAAAACTTGTGTGAAACAGAGAGGGTAATCATGTGACTCTTTGTTGCTTTAGTAGGATTAAGAAGGAAGATGTTCTTTGAAGAAAAACTGATGGGACTAGAGGCAGCTGGTTTTGTTTGCTTGTTTTTATGGGGACCTTTGTGTGATCCATTCCAGCACCTTTAACTTGGGAAATAACTGCTGCAGTAATGAGAAAATGGATTTGCACCTTAGAACCCAACACTGAAGGTTGTTGTCTGTAGCCAGCCCGTCACCAAATGAACAATTGAGTTTGCTGTGTTAGTGTCCCTAAAATATCGTGATCGCTGACCTCCTTTGACTGGCCAGCCCTTTTCATGAAATAAACTAGTAGCATTAACATTTTTAGTTGGTTCTGCAGCACTTTGCCTGTTACTGGTCACTCTTGCCATAGACCTGGACAAAAACTGCTGACTTAGCGGAATGGACTGGAGCAGTGGGTTATTTCAGTGAGAAAGATCTGGAGATATCAATCTAAGGATAAGATAGTGACAGGTTATTTTGCAGGGTATTTTCTTTAGATTTCATCCCTTGGTGTTCAACTACCTTTCTAAAGCTAGTAAGACCTGCAAGGGTCTGCGAGTCCTGAATAATCAAAGTTAAATGCTGTTTTGAGGAACAAATAGTGCAGATGTCACTTGCATGCTTTGTGCACTGGCAAAGCACAAAGAATTTGTCTGCGGGTTACAGACAGGAAAATTGCTTTGAGCCTTCTCAGTTTAAGCTCCTTTGATTTGAGGAGCTTAAATAATTTCTTACTGTTTAGATGTTTATTTAGATGTTTACACCGTTATTAGATGACATGTAATGTCAATGTAATGTCAGGTAATAGCTGTAAGAGTGTAAGCATGAAATGTACTTTCTGTGCTGTCCTGCTTTTTGTAGAATCTGTACCTGTTTTGACAGGGTTTTCTGCCAAGGTCTAAGCGGCTGAAATCTTCACTGAATTGAAAATTGTTGTTAATGTTTGTTTAATTACAATAATTAATTGTAAACACTGATGATAACTAGCTAACTGTAGCACTTCATGAAGTATCTACTGAGATTGACACAGTTCACACTTTCATTAAAAAAATGAAACAGAACAGTGTAACTTCTTTGTTTCTTAATGTCTTTTTCCTTTAATTACTTTTGTAGGAATTCCCAATGCCTTTCGTTCAAACATTTGATCTGAAAAGAAATTTTGTTTGGTGACGTTTTTCCAGGCATTTCTTTTTGTTATTTGATCCTGCACTCCCCCCCCCCCCCAACTACTGCATGCTTTTATGTCAAATCTGTTAGCGCAAGGTGTGGATTTCTGGCAATATCTCAAGTAAATATATCATGGAATCATCTGTTTGTTCTTTAACTTGTAGCACCCATATTTCCCACAAACCAAGAAGTAAAAAAGCACATTTACAGATTTTTGATTTAAAATCCTGAGGTGGAGTAGATGTTGGTTTTAAAGACTGGTTTTTGGCTTTAGCTGGTTCTCAGGATTTTTGTCTTAGCATATATAGACTTCAGAAATATTGCCTGTCCCCTAGGTAAAAGCAGAATGGTAAGAAGTGAGAGAAGTTTAAACTACAGCCACCCATTGAACAGCTGAGTTAAGGTTTATTCAGCAGTTTGAAGGTATGTAATACACAGATGTCATAACATCTTTTTCTGGTAACTGTTAAGAGTTAATTTCTTTTTCATAAGAAAAGGCACCTGGCAGGTGCAGTACTGTACAGTATGACTGACAAAGCCCTTCAAAAAAGACAAGGTTAAATCTGAAAATGAAGATGTGTTATTTTCAGTTATGACATTTATTGATACTTGTTTAAATAGATTCATAGAAGTTCCACTTGTTTGGTATGAATAATTCTCTTAACCTTCAGATGGAGTCTGCAAGGCAGAACAGTAATGAGGAGCATTTGCCTTGATATTTTTCTTAGCATTGTTCTTAAAAGTAGTCTTTGCCCTGTACCTATAGGTATGGGCAAAGTGCAGAGAAAAAATAATTATTTATCAAGAACATTAAGTAAAATTAGTAAGCCAACAAATTTTTAAAGAACTGTGCAAGGGAGATCAGAGAAAAAAGAAAAAATTATGTGTTTTTTTTTTTTTTAATGAATTCTTTCACTATATTGTGACCTATTGAGATCATTAGATGTTTATATAGACCTGGTCTTCTTTGCTGGCTCAGTAGAAATGCTAATTTTCTCTTGTGTACATGCATACAGCCTCTCACAAAATACTGCTGGGGATATTTGTACATGCAAGACACTAGTCTGATCATCTTTTCTGCTGAGTGCCTGGGTTTAGCAGTGTCTAGAAGTATATTGCTGTGAAATGTATGTAAAGGGAATGATGATTTCTCTATAATGATAAAAAAAGAGTCCAGCTAGCTCTCTGTTCCTGCTTTGTGTATTCCCAATACAAAGCAATAAAGAATTTTTTTAAAGGCATTGTAAAAGCATTTGCCTCTCTTCTGCACCAACCCCTGCTGGCTTACCCTTCACTTTTACTCAATTGTTTTGTTGTGTTTACTAGTCATTATTGACTTCTTTGCCAATAGCTACTGTTGACATCATTCCTTATCCGACAGAGATAAGGCCTTATGTTGCATTGTTACAGAGTAAGTTTCCAAGTTCTAATTTTTTTGTCTATGTCTCAAATATTTGTCCTTTAAGTTTTGTAACAAGATGTGTTTACATGGAAAAGGGAAAGAGAAAAATCCCTGTAAATGAAGGCAGTAATCTCAGTGTAAAAAAACCAATTCAGTGAAATACTATGGATGTGTTTTCCAGCTGCTGTTTGTAGATCCCTGTTGCTAGGGTGTATGATATCACAGACTATAACATTATCACATGGTTACGGTTTGCTTCTCTTTGCTTTTCATGACAACGATGTTAAAAACTATACCCTGATAAGTTATCTGATTAGAACCAGCTCAGAAAATTAACGCTAGAAGAAAAAAATCTTACGAAGCCAATGTAACAAGCAGGATTCTGGATTTCATTAATGAACTGTTAAACCTGCGAATGACTCTTTGCAGGGATGGACATGAAAACTTGCCTCACTTGCATGGATTTTATTGACTCTAATTAAGGGAAATGTCCTTCAATTTGATAACTTGCTGCTGTAGGCACAATGTCTTTACAGGAAAGGGACCTTTTCCTCTTTGGAATATGGCTGTCCGCTTGCTTCTTGCATTATAAGAAACAGCATTTAAAAATGTAGTCACTGGACAACCAGATCATAGATCTCATTGCCCTAGTACGTGCTTGTAGACTGTAGAAGCCCCTTCTCAGTTAATTCAGACATCTCTTTGGTACTGATTAGCCGTTATTGTCAACTTGTGTTCCAGGAGCTGCATAAAGAATGCAAGCAAGAGGGTTTTTTCTTGAAAAATCCCTATGCTCTGTGCTTGAAACAAGTCTAAAAACAGCAACAAAAATGGAAGAAGATAACACAATAACACCTATAGCTGGAGGAAAAGAAAGCAGAGATGCAAGGAAATGGCAAAAGTTTATTAGTGTCCACAATTTATTAAAATGCTCTTTTGGGCTTTTATTTTTCTCTGCTTCATAATTATGATCCCCAGTCTTCAATGGTAAACCTTTTTTGTCCATGATCTGAATCAATCCTCTCCTGACCTTATTCTGAGCTGGGTGGCTGCTTAGTTAAATTTGACATGCTGTTCTTTCTTTTTCTACCAGCGGTCAATACCAGAACAGCTTACAGGACTCTAAACTCCCAATGACATCTATCTGCTGTCAGTCTGGACTGTAAATCCACTGGCTTGTTACAATCACTCAGTGTAGTGACCTGCACATTGAAATTTTGAAGTGCCAAGACTGAAGCTTTCATAACACTGAGTAGTAAACAAGCAATTGGCATCTTAAAATAAGCTAGATAGGATGTTTTGATTAAAACTATTTTAGTGTGTTTCTCAATTTTTCATTGCATTAATGCATTGGCATTAAGATAAAGGATTTTCATCAGTAAATTAGCCTTCTTGATACTGTCTTAAATAGGACATCTTGACCAACACTGTTCAGATACCTTGCCACGGTACCTGTGTTCTGGGAGGAGGCATATTGACCCCTGGAGGTTAGCCCGTACGACCACCTTGGCCAGCTGCAGATTTGCCCAGCTAAGTCTCCAAAAGTTCCAGGGCTGGAGATATCAAACCTCTCTGGCAACCTGTTCCAGGGCTACAGATAATCTCCTAGGGGAAGCTTGTCCAGATATTTTTCCTAACTTCTACAAAGAAAATGACGAAACAGGGCCTGTGTACTTCATCTTGGAACAAATTCACAGCTCTAACATAGCATGTAAAAAGCAACATACCTTTCTTCAAATGATGTCCAAAGATTTAACTATCTGTGTGTTAATTTGGAAGAAGTGGGACTTATTTCTTATCAATATTAATCCAACTAAACAAGGTGAGAATTTATACCATGTTGAAAAGTGAACCTATCATATGACTTAGTTTTCTTGAGGTAAAAAGTTGGCAAGCCTGAAAATAGGAATTCACTCTGTTTTCTCCTACACCCCCCAACTGCTGCCTTTTTTTTTTTTTGTAAGACATTCATGGTCATCCTTCTAGGACTGGTTGGGAAGAACATGCAGACTTCTGTAAGAACCACTTCATTATTAATATGAGGATATTTTATAAGGAACTGTAGAAACAGAAACAATCTGTTGAGCTCTCTCAAACCCTTTCAAATGTGGGAGAAGAGTGTTGCCTTCTTTTTGCAGTCAGTGTTGTCCAGTGTTGACATTTTAGGCCAAAATGTCTAGCACCCCATGACTTTAGTGTGCTCATTGCAGCTTTGATGTCCCTCTGAAGCTCAACTCCAAATTTTGGCACTGTTTTGTACCCTACCATTTTTCCATTCAATCCAAAGGAAGGAACTGGTGGGAGGTGGTAGGGAGGCTGACAAGCAGGAATCAAATTCAGTAGTAGATGAGATGAGATAGTAACACACCAGGCAGGCTCTGGCCTCATGTAAATGCAGTTCTTATTGCTGTGGTCTTTTTAATACATTTAAAAGAGAAGTAAGGTAAGGCTCATAAGATATTTGCATTCCTTGTTCAAGCAGAATTGTGAAGACACTGTAGATGGTATCATGCAAGAATTGCCTGGGATTTCTCATCTAGAGAATTGACAGGCACGTACTACCAGCAACAGGGAATGTTGTACTACGCATTAGTGCTGCCTTTTGATCAATGTTCTCCATAAGTAAATTTTCATCCTGACCTCCTTTAAGTTCTTCATTGTTTGATAAAGTTGTAATTATAGCTAACTTCATAAGTGTCATTTTTTAATTTCGATAATATACATCTTGTGGATTCCCAGTCTGAATACAAAGCTTTGACTTCCTATGTCTGTTGGTTAGGTTTGTCAAAGTTCTAGGAATGTGCACTTTTGCATTCCAGGTTCTGAATATAAAGCTGTTCAGACAATCTTCCAAACTGAATGGTTTCCCAGAGAACTTAGTAAGAGTGAGAGTAGGTTAAGTCCTGCAACAAGTTCCACAGAGATGTCTGTCTTTAGAAGTAGCAGAGAACTTGACTGAATAAAACCCTGAGCACTGAGCTTGGGCCTGGTTTTGCCCTCAAGAAGTCCCTTCCAGCCTGAGCTATTTTATCTGAATACACTCTACAATGTTTCTCAAGGTAAATTTCATTTGTATTTTAAGAAACCATTTTTTAGCAGACCTCAATTGATTTCTGAGAAAGTTATCATTTGAAGATGCAAAGAATTGTAATACATGGATTATTATAGATTGAAAAATGAGCCAGTGGTGAAAATGAATTTCTTTTACCATTGCTCAGGAGCCTTTTTCAATTTTCAAAATGTTTGTTGGTATGTAAGAGAGCAAGGAATCTGATCAAATCTATTTTAAACATTTTTCATTTTCCTATCTGTTCTAATCAGCTTACATATATGATACAAATATTGGAAATTCATATTCTTAGGAATTCAGTTCTTCTCACTCTTAGACCAGCTGAATTATCAGCTCCATTTGATCTTGTGTAATATTTCAATATCCAATCTTTATATATTTTTAAGATTGTGATTAAGGTGTATAAATAGCCTTCATTGTCATGAAATTTATTCTTGGGGAAATTTTCTTTTAAACATTATCCATATTTCTGTATTCTAGTGCATGCTTTCTGTTGCTTAATAAAGTTATGTGTTTATTTTATTAACTGGTTTTCTGAACAAAGTAGAGATAGTAAGGACCCACATAATGGAAAATGCATGCTTCAGCTTTCCTGTGGCTTATTGTGAATAGTAGGGTTTCTTTTGCTCTTTAATAACAACTGAAATGTGTATGCACCTGAAAAATGTTTTCCATTCCTTGCATATGTTAGCTATTTTGTGTATGTGTTGAGGTTATGTCTGGAGAAGTTTAAGCTATCTTCTTTGAACAGCACACCTTTTGTTAGCTAAGTTCCTAGAAGCATATAAAATGCTTTGGCTTTTGTGTGTGAATATTATATACTTTCAGGAGACGAACAAGTTATGTAATATATTACTGAGAGGATACAGCAGTATCTCAGTCAGGATCAATGCACCATCTGATCTAGGTGTTACCAGCATTTGCAGTTTGTTTTTCTTCTCTGCTTTCACACTTATACATTTCTGTTAGTACTTGATTCATACTGGTCCTGATGTTTCTATTTCTCTGCAATATTACTCTGTCTGCGTGTTGCTTCTGGAAGCATAGTATGAAATTCAGTCTCTTTGACTAAGTGCTTTTCTCCCTATCAACTCAAAAAAGATGTGAGACAATGAGTACAGCCTCTGGAAGGTTTTATTAGAAAAAATATCTATTTGTGAAACTAGATCTTTTTTAAATTAAAATCAACTAAAATCAAAATACGGAGCTGCATCAGTCAGTGTGCCCCATCTTTCCCTCTGACCACCAGAAGAAGCACAAGGGTGGATTCTCAGACTGGTGGTCATTGAAACGCACTGCTCTGATTTATTATACAAGAAACTATTCTGAACATTAATAGCTGATGGTAGTGTTCTGAGACAGTCATTATGCACCCTGATTTTTTTTTAGATAGTTCAGGATGTAGTTCAATAACTAAAGAATGCCAATGCAAAATTTAGTGCCTTTACTGCTGGCTTTGTTGGGGAAAAAAAAAAGTAGTCTGTGTTGTACATTGTAAAACCTTGCCAAATATTTTTCACAGAGATTTCTCTCTATAATGCATGATGACTTTTTTTGATCCTTATACTTAATTTTGTTTTTTTGCTTAGCAATTTTCTGCTTTACCCAATTGGTAGACCAATAGAGATTTTAAAAAATATTTTCCACTTGTACTTAACAAACCAAGTAATATTATTTTAAGGTAATTATTTATGAATCATTGGCTTACAGGTGAATATAAAGATTCATAGTCATAGAGCTTTTGAAACTGAGCTATATGGCTCAGTTGAGATGGTACCTGCTAAATCACACCTTTGAGTACATTGTAATCAACTGCTGTAAGGATTTCAGTATCCTTAGAACCCTGAAGAAGTTGCCTCTCTGATTCCAGTTATTCTTACAACTCTGTGAAATTGATTTTTATGGCTCACATTAGAAGTTCTGCTGTTGTAATAAAAGAGTGGGAGCATATCAAACAGATTTCCAACATTGAAACATATTTTTTTTATAATTTAGTACTAATGCAGGGGTGGTTGTTGATTTTTTTTTCTCCCAGAACATCAAGTGTTATTCCTCTGCATCTCTGTGATGCAATCAGAGCACTAGTTATTGTTCTTCTCCTAAATAGGACATATATCTAACATAAAAGCATAAAGCTGACAAACATCAGAGTACGAACTTGACACTTTGAGATGTGGGCAGTTGGTACTCGTAGACATTCCATTACAGTGGTGATAAAAGAGGAAGAAGTCAAATCTAAACACCTGAACACAAGGAAATCTCGATCAGCTTCAGCAAAATTTGACAAAGTATGTTTATGCTTTTTAGTATAGAAAGAACAATCTTCGCCATCATTGGGCAGCAATCATTGACCAGAAAATACTCTCATTTTACTAGAGAGGACTGTTTGCTTTGCAATCTGTAGCTGCTTTGTAATAGATGAAGACCTAAATTAATAGTGAGACTCAGCTATTCACTAAATGGCACAACATGATATTAGCTCTAAATCAAATAATAAGACATAATTTGAGAATCTTTATTGTATGTGTCCTTCTGTTTCTTGTCATGTTGAACAACATGCTCCCTAATCAGTACAGAACAGATTAGTTTTGTTTTGTTGTTTTTAAACTGACTTTTCTATGCCTTTATTTAGTAACAGTACATGAGAGAGTAGGGAATTGCAAATGAAATGCTAACTGCTTTTATGTTATTGGAAAAACTTCTAGTTTTACTGGGTCTAGAACTTCATATGTTGATTGTAGGCTGAATTACAATAAGTCCGAGTGCAGTACCAGCTTATATTCACGCTGATGGAATGACTCCTGACAAAGTTCTGCTTGTGTTAACACCACCAGAAAAAGAAAGTATCGCAATTAAGACTGCTGGACCGGCTTATATTTTTGTCTCTAGCCGAAAAAAAATGACATGTAGTAGCTGCTTGGATAAAACCAATTTTTTTAAACACAAATCTATTTATCACTGAACACTTTTAAACAATAGTCTGTTATCAAATGTCACAGTAAAAGAATTCCTTCTTTTACACCAGGGGTGTCAGACTCAAGGCCCACAGGCTGAATCAGGCCCTCCACCTTGTTTTATCTGGCCCAGCACCTCGTTTCTACCCGGCGGCAGCGCCGAGCTTCTTGATGCAATCTTGATGCCCCTGCGCTCCTGCGCAGTCACATGTGCAGCGAGTGACACGCATTACGCTGCAGGGGCAGGAGAACAGCGGGAGCCACGTTTGACACCCTTGTTTTACACAAAGAAAATAGATGTGATATTTAGTGCCAGGGCAGTCAGTGACATTTGAGATGAACAAATGGGTGATTTTAAGAAACACTTCATTGTATTTTCATATCTGATGACAAAAAGTAATTTAAGCTAAACTGAACAAAAAAGCACTCAGCTTCTTATATTTTAGCAGCTAATTGCCGTGAGTACCTGAAGGGCTGCTTCTGTTCTGTGGGCAGTCTTGATAAAGATTTATCTTTCATTTTGACTTCCCCACCTCCCCTTGAAGAATTTGAGAATATAGGTCACCAGAGGCAGAGCAGTGCTGAAAAAGTCTTGCACTAAGGAAATAGCTTGGTGCGGCCATTTCCATGTAAAACCATCAGGTTTTTTACTGTCTTAACTGTAATGCTGAAACTTTGGTATCAGACTTCACTGATGCTTACCCTTTCTGCAATTCTGAGGTTCACTTCCTGGCCATTTCCCCTCCTGTCAAAAATTAAAAGTGTGGATAAAATACTCCTGAGAGTATTTTAGGGCTCTGAATACAGATACAGTAAAATTGGGAATATATGTGATAAATTGAATAAACTACCAAAAAGGAACAACAAAGTGTTTTTTAACAGTTAACCAAAGGAAAAAGAAATCAGAAAATTAATAAGGCTGCAGCAACCACTCTAGTCTTTATCCATCTTATGAAAGTGCTTAAGTGCTGTGGGCCATCTTTAACTACAGTCAGTGGCTTTAACTACAAAGCCACCTCACAGAGAGCTAAGACATGCAGTGAATGAAGGACCTGCCTTAAAAAGTTATTTTAAAAGAAAGGCCTCGTCATAACCCTCACATCACTGAATGCTTCCCTAATAAAGACATTTTTTTCCTTTTAAGTAATGGCTTTGTGCTACAATATCTCTACACCTCTTGGTTATCCTTACTGTAAAATTTATTATCCCCAATTTATGTCTGTAAAACAGATGCAGAGGGATGCACGTTGCTAGCTGGTCCATGGAAGCCTATACAAAATACACTACTGGAATACAGATTTCTTAAACCTTGATCCAAATTATTGGATCTACTGCATAAATTTTATCCTTTTTTAGAGCTGTTCTGCATTATCCTACTTTATTCCTTTTCACTTTTTGGTTAGGTATTAGAGAAGAGAATATAATATGAGTTAGAATAGCGTTTCATCTGAAAGAGCGAGCATGTGATAAAGCACTCCCAAAAAGGGTCTGTGTGCAACAGAGAAGAGTAAGTAAGACAGGCTGATTGGAACTCCATAGCCTTTGAAAAAACATGTGCTCTGATTTAAGCTCAACTTTTCATTAACATTGTTTTTTTATGGCAGCTTTGGCAAATAAAAACAAATAAGGAATTCTATCATGGTCATGCATTTGCAGAACTGTGTTCTGTACTGTTAGTGCAATCGAGATATTTCATTAATACATGTGTACATCCTGAACTCTGGCTTCTATATTTGCATTTTTTTTGTTGTTAATTTATATTTCGGTAAAATTGCTATTCAGCATCACAGATTCCATAAACATATATGTATTAGTTTCTATAAAACGATACAGGACAGCACATTGCAAAATACAGAATGTCCTATGCTAAACTTTGTTTACATGAGAAGGACCTTTTATGCTTGTCCACCTATTTGAAATTCTCACACATTCTTTACACAATTAAATATTCCTTGCAATTTTGTATTTAAAAAATGTGGGGGTCTGGCACGTAGCTAGTTTCACACTCCTTTAAATGGCGGAGACTTATATACATAGCTGTACATAAATAGACTGTGTGTAATATATTGAAAATACATATGTTGCATGCACATACACAAATGACAATGTGTTTACAACTATTTGTATAACTTGGAAAATGGTACTTGATTTTCAACAGATGAAAGACTTCATTGATTTTTAGTTTCTGTAACTCTTCCAACAAGTGGTTAAAAGAAAGCAACAACAGAAAACCCGCTGTTTTTCTAAATGGAGTGACTACCTGGCATTTAAAAATCATCCCATCATTTTGATGGCAGTTTCAACCAAATAAATACTCTTTGATTCACACAAATGTTTTGATTATCACATTTGTATCACAATTTATCACACCTGTACCTTACAAGCAAACTAAAGTGACCTTTATAATAACAATGTGATCTTGGTGATAGATTTTCCCGTTTCATAGTTCTGGCTCAAGGTACAACGTCATTGCTGATTCACTGAAAACCCAGCATTTATGTAATCTATTATTTTGTCAGCCTTGCTTCTCATCTCTCAGTTTCAGAACTAATGCTGGCCATGAAGTCTTTCAACTCTGATGGAATTGGCTTAATGTATTAACAACGGAGCCGCCTAAGCAAGAAAGAATTCTCTGTCTTGTAGAGAACTAGGGAAGGAAGGAGGAAAAAGCAGAAAAATATTTAATAACAAAAACTTTACACAGAATTCAGAGGAGGACAAACACTACAGAAATAATAGGGGCGGTCAGTAAGTATAGCAGGAAAGAATCTGTGTCAACTGCAGGAAGCAGATTTGCATCCCTCCTAGAAGACTTTGTCTTGAAATGAAAGAACTGGCATATTAGTTGATGGAAAGAATGAAGTAAGAAAGTATGTAGAATTTTGGTTTTAGTAGATTTATGCACTTCTCATAATGTTAATTTAAATCAGTAATATTCTGGAATTCAGCATGAAATGTGATGTGTGTTTCTTATTGTGAAGTTCTGAAAAAGGAAACTGTAAGGCCAGTTTTTCCGCTCTCTGTTGTTATCAGCACAGAGGAAGAAAAATTCATCTTTAAACTGCAACTTGTAGGAATTTTGCATTCTGAAAGTCCCTGTGGGACCCAGGGTATGGCCAGTGCCTGCATGTTGCTTCATTCCTGGATTCTAAGGAAATGTGCAATGTCTAACAAGAGTGTATCATAGAGAATGATAGTTGATCAGTCGTATTTTCAAAAGTTTATTTAGAAGATCAAAAGAGAATCTGAAATGTTAGGTCACACTGACAAATCATCAGGTCAGGTTGCATGTGAGTTTACACAGTGGCCTAGAATAGAGGAGAGAACCCTTCAGCCACAGCTACAACCTACAAACGCAGGTGTACTAACCTCTTAGGGAAAAGCAGCTAATCTTAGTTAGGATAGTGAGATCTCAAGGTCGTGGTCAAGGGTCTTTTTTCCTTTGGGATGGAATAGACTTCCAGAGGAGACTGGAGCTAATCAAAGTTGGGATGACTCTCAGGATTTGCTATAAGGCCCTGCTCTGTATTATATGTAAATGTCCTGTTCTGTAGTAATGTAAAACTGGAGAGATTATTTTCTAAACTAAGACAAATAATTTATCGTGCAGGGATGAGAGAAGGCTTCTGAGAGCTCTAGGAAATTAACTGTAACAGCATAATTGTACGTTCTGGTTTGAGTGTTGTATCATATAAAGTAAGTGTACTGAATGCTGCAGAAATTCACTAAACAAATGCAAGTTGGCATTCACATTATTTTATTTTTCTGAATAAATGTTCAAGGCACACTTACCACTCAACTACAGCATGCTTTAGTTAAAAATTAAAATAAATGCAGAGGAACTGCTCTATCTCCCACTTTAAAATATGGAAGGATTTAATTTGCACACAGGATTAAAATTAATTCAAAGTTACATTACTTTATTAAAGTATGTGATAACATGGTGGATTGACTTGGCTAATTGCCACGTGCCCACCAAGCCACCCTATTGCTCCCCTTCGTCAACAGGAGACATGACAAAAGGCTCATGGGTCAAGACAAAGACTGGGAGATCACTCAGCAATTACTGTCACAGGCAAAACAGACTTGACTTAGGGAAATTAATGTAACTGCCTACCAATGAAACAGAACAGGGTAGTGAGAATTAAAAACTTTCCCTCCACCCCTCCCTTCTTCTCAGGCTCCCAACTTCTCTACCCACAGGTGGCACAATGGGATGGGGAGTGAGAGTTGCAATCAGACTGTCTCTGACACTCCTTCCTCCTCACACTCTTCCCCTGCTCCAACATGGGATTCCTCTCCTTTGATATGGTCCTTCACAAACTTCTCCAGCATGAGTCCTTCCCACAGGCTGCAGTTCTTCATGAACTGCTTCAGTGTGGGTCTTTTCCACATGGTACAGGACACACGATGCTCCAGTGTGGGTTCCCTGATGGGGTCACAGGTCCTGCCAGAAAACCTGCTCCAGCATGGGCTCTTCATGGATTCACAGAATCAAACATATTCTATCATAGAAGGGTAGTTCTGATTCTGCATGTTTTCTAAGATTGATGGCATGGTTTGTCAAAGGAAATTGCATTAGAAAAACAGAAAATTACATTCTAAACAGTGTGGGATGGGGAAAATAACTGAAAATAATATAGGACCAACCCTACATTAAACATTAGGACAACAGTCATTACTGTTTCATGTGAATCTATACTGCATTCATTTTTCCCTTCAAAACTAGGCTCTGATTTAAAGCTGTACCTGTCCTAATCTGCTCCTCAGCTGTATAGCAGGGACTCTTGTTGAACCTTAAGCCAGCTCAGACTTCATAAAGGACAGATTTCCTTTGTCCGCATGGTGAAAGAAAAAAATACATTATCTCGGTTTGTGCATCTTGAGGCAAGTATAGACACGTGACTATTTAAAAAAATAGTACAAATTATCCTGCATTATCAATTTTTCCTGCATTTGAAAAAATTGAGATCCCACTGCGCATTAACTAGATCTTTTTGCTTTTCTCCCTCACCTCTGCAGGTAGATTGTTTTAACCTGATTCCAGCACAGTAGCTATCAAGTCGTGGCCCACCAAGCTCTGACAGGTCATTGGAGTCTGGTCATGAACTCATTCATGAGGATGTGCAACAGCTCGTTATGTTTCTGCTGACTCCTGAACTCTCTCAGTGCTCTAAGATTCTGGACGAGGTCGCTGCAGATCAGATTGGCGGCTGCACCTCGCTGCTGTGCCAGCCCTAGTCCTTGCTCCTAGGCAAGCAGCAAGCTGAGGGTACGCGGGGTTTTACGAAGCGCCTACTGCACCGCACAGCCCAGTCTTTTACACGATTTTCATTTACTTTATTTCAACAACTCCAGCTGAAATCACAGCCGAGAAACAATCCGGACCCAAACCCGCAAAAGCCCCGTACGACACAGAGGACTATGGCGCTCCTTGCTCTCCGCTTCTCTCTCTCGCGGAACAGGATGCGCGAGATGGCGAAAGCTGCTGGACCTGGTCTCGGCTCTCGCGCCAGCCGCCGCCTTCCCTTTCCCGCTGCTACCGGGCACTGGGCGACAAACAGGGAGGAGCGGGCAGATGAGCCGCCAGCCGCAACCAGCCATTTATGGCAGCAAAGTCTTCAGCTCCCCCTCCGCTAATTCATTATCTCGGGGGTGCGCGGGGGGCGGGAGCGGCCCCCCGAACAGCCCTACCGGCCTATGGGAACGAGCGGCCGCGGGGCAGGCGGGCGGTGCCGGGCGCTCGCCAATGCCCGGGCAGAGAGGGCGGTGCCTGCCAGAGCCGTGGCGCCGGCTGGATACGGGCGCCCGACAGCGCTAGAACCCGGGCGAGCGTCAGGTTGGGGTGGCGGGACCTGCCACCCGTCGCGAGCCGCCGGTAAGTGCGCGGCGGGCGGGATAAGCCTCTCTGTTTTGGGTGCGTGCGTGAGTTTTTGCTGCTCTCTCCCCGCCCTGTTTAGCGCGCTGGCTAATTCAGCTAACGAAGATGTGATGAGGGGAGGGGGCGGGCTTCGCTGGCGGAGCCGCCCCGGCCCCAGCTGCCGCGGTGCGACCGACAGCCCCCGGTGCCCCTTCCTGCCCGCCGCGCGCTGCTGTTATGTAATGGGCGCGGGGGTTACGGGCGTAGTGGCAGCGGCGGCATCTTTCCTCCGCAGGATTAACCCCTCGCTGCCTCTCCCGTTCCTCTGTGTCCCTCCTGCTCTCCCGGGAGAATCCTGGCGAGGGGATCGGCGGGAAGGGGGGCTCCGTGCAGAGCCGCTCTGTTTGCCTGCCTGTCAGGATAGGCCCCGACAGCCGCGTCTCCCGCCGCCATCGCGGAGGGGATGCGCGGCCGCAACCTGTGCTCCCGGCGAAACTGCAGCAGCAGGTTGATGGAAGGGCGGGGGCGGTGGCGGCTGACTGTGGGCGGCTGGCAAGCCTGGCTCTGCGCATGGACGGCTCCAGCTGGAGCTGGGGGATCCGCTTTGCCCACACACCAGATGCCCTGCTACTGCAGGCAGGGTAACAGCGCCTCAGGCGCTGCAGCTGCTGCGTGTTCTTGTGCGGAGCAAGCGGCCCCCTTTTATGGTGATTGATGGGTAAAGACTGTTTCCTTTTTTTTTTTAAATGCCTAAGTGTTAGCTCAAGGGGCTTTGTCTCTGTACATGCGCCTGTATGGGTTCTTCCATAAAACCAGCATCAGGTGTGGGAGACTGGAGACTGCAGTGTAACACACGCAAGTATAAAGTCAAGTGCGGTACTCTAGGGATAAGAAAATAGGACGAGACAAAATCCTGTGATTTAGCCTGCAACCCAGGCTAGCTAGTTTGTAAAGAAATACACCCTCGCCCCCAATCAGCAGCGGTTGCAAAGTATGTCTTCAGTTTCGGGTAAAAGCTCTTGTACCTGGGTGAAATTCTACAGCGGGAAAGCTGGGTGTGTGCTACAAGGTGCTGAACATGCATGTGAAAAGTGTCTCAAACGTTAACAGCTTTGAAGCTTGATGCCGACGACAATGAATTTCCCTATGCCTGTTTTGCAGGGTCTACATGAGCAGGGTTGGGGGAAAAAAATCTTTCAGAATTTACAGAGGATTGCATAACTGCTTATGTTTATTTAAAAAGAAAAGGAGGGGCAAATCCAACCCCCAGCCTGAAATGAAACACATGAAATGAGACTGGCTTTTACTGACACACTGTTTTCTCAACTGCTATCGTTAAATAGCATGCTTTAGAAGCTTGACGAGTGTTAGCACAATAATGAAATACTAAGGTTTGGGGCTTTTTTTTTTCCTAGTGCTTTGAAAACCCTGGGGGAAAAGAGAGATACTTATACACTTGCATAGTCTCAGGCTTAAAGTAGCATGACTGTTAGTGAATGTATACCGTCTGTTTATTTTTTAAATTACAGTGGCCATTTTCTAATCCTTTAGTGATGAGCCACTTCTTTTTCAAATTATGTTTTTTATAGGTCCTACCCCAACTCAACCTCATTCTTCAAAAAAACAAAATAAAATGCTGTTTTGAATGCTTTTGTACCTCTCTGGGTCACAGTCATATGCCCTTGAGTAGTCCATCATTTGCAGCTGCTGGGGTGTATGTCTAGTTGTTGTGGTTTGACCTGGCAGGGGGCCAAACACCAGGCAGCCACTGGTTCAGTCCTCCCCCAGGATGGGGGAGAGAATCAAAGGGAAAAAAAACCAGTAGAGTTCATGAGTATAAACCAGTTTAATAGGACAGGAATGGAAGATAAAATAATAATAATAATGATAAAAGAGTATACAAAACAATTGATGCACAATGCAGTTGCTCACCACCCATCAACTGACTGATGACTAACATGTACCAAGCAGCAGTCCTGCTCCTGGCCTTCTCTCCGCCCAATTATATGCTGACCATGATGTCATATGGTATGGAATATCCCTTTGTCAGTTTGGGTCAGCTGTTGTAGTTATGTTCCCTCCCAGCCTGTACACCTGCTTGCCAGTAGAGCATGCAAAGTTGAAAAGTCCTTGACTTAGTATGAGCGTTACTTAGCAACAACTAAAAACATTGGTATGTTATCAGCGTTATTTTCATACTAAATCCAAAACACAGCACTGTACCAACTACTAGGAAGAAAATTAACTTTTATCCCAGCTTAAACTAGG
This sequence comes from Dromococcyx pavoninus, assembly GCA_033558185.1. Classification (NCBI taxonomy): domain Eukaryota; kingdom Metazoa; phylum Chordata; class Aves; order Cuculiformes; family Neomorphidae; genus Dromococcyx; species Dromococcyx pavoninus. The sequence goes on from JAUMJL010000583.1 coordinate 1,440,105, forward strand.
ACACCAGTATTAAATCATAGTACAATTTAATGCCTAGACAGCATGCTATGCAAGGATCAAATAGCCGATAAAGGAGTCTCCTGCAGTAATTGCACTTGACCCTTCTAAATGTAAAAGATCTTTATAAATGGAAATACACATCCAGTGAGTAGTTGTTTCTGTGACCAATTTGAAATGTGGATTGACTGTGGTGAAAAGTAATGTCTTTTAATTGATTTTTATATTCTTAATAAAAAGGAAAAAAAGAAGGCTCTTTTTACAGAGGGAGGCAGGCAGGGGCAGGCAGTTCTGTCAATTTATGTTAAGATCAGTATATTCTGATTATAACTAGAGGCAATTAATTTTACTTAAGATATCTCAGAATGCATTAGAGAGTAAACAGTACAATGTTTAATCTTGATGACTTGGTCTCAGATGATAAGCTAAGATGCAAATGGATAGGAATGGTGTTCTATTGGATCAGTGCTAAGGAAGTTCTTGCAATAGAAGTTCAAATGCTGAGGTCTTGCTCACAAAAGCATTCTTTCATTGATGATGGCTGTGCATATATTTAAATTTAAAACAAACCTATGTCTGCATGTCTCATCCGATTTCACTATTGGAAGAATCAGTACCTAAACAGTTTAACTTACAGGAGCTTATAGATGTGAAAGAATTTATTGATGATTTAGCAAGGGAAGCATTCCCATCCTGTATTGTACTGAGCTATGAGTAGTAAAAGAAAATCTATACTTAAAGTTTGGGGGGGGTTTATTATTCAGAAAAAAAACGAAGCAGCAGAGTTTAAGAACATAAAGGATCTTTAGACAATCTAATCTGACTCATGCATTAGTTATTTTCAGTTAGTTACCTGAGACCAAAAACATATTTTATAAAGGTCTGTCTTTCATAGGATCGTAAAATCATAGAATTGCCTGGTTAGAAAAGACCTTTGACATCATCGAGCCCAGCCATACCTGTATACTACAAAACCATATCACTGAGAAACTCACCTGCCTTTTAAACACCTCCAGGGTCGGTGACTCAGCCACCTCCCTGGGCAGGCTGTGCCAGTGCCTGACCACCCTTTCAGTGAAGAAATTTTTCCTAATGCCTAGTCTGAACTTCCCGTAGCGCAACGTGAGGCCATTACCTTTTGTCCTATCACCTGTCACTTGCGAGGAGACCAACACCTCGCTACAGCCTCCTTTCAGGTAGTTGTAGACAGTGGTGAGGTCTCCCCTCAGCCACGTCTTCTCTAGGTGAAACAACCCCAGTTCCCTCAGCCACTCCTTGTAGGACTTGTTCTCCAGCCCTTTCACCAGCCTTGTTGCTCTTCTCTGGATGCGCTCCAGCACCTCAATGTCCTTCTTGTAGTGAGGGGCCCAAAACTGAACACAGTACTCGAGGTGCGGCCTCACCAATGAGTACAGGGGCACAATCACTGCCCTGGTCCTGCTGGCCACACTGTTTCTGGTACAGGTCAAGATGCCATTGGCCCTCTTGGCCACTTGGGCACACTACTGGCTCATATTCAGCTGGCTGTCAGCCATCACCCCAGGTCCTTCTCTGCCAGGCAACTTTCGAGCTACTCTTCCCCAAGCTTGTAATGTTGGGGTGGTTGTGTCCCAAGTGCAGAACCTGGCACTTGTTGAACCTCATCCTGTTGAACCTCATCAATGGATTGCCCATTGATAACAGCCTATTCAGATCCTTCTGCAGAGCCTCCCTACCCTCAACACTTCTTCCCAGCTTAGAGTCATCCACAGGCTTGCTAAGGGTACTTTCAGTCCCTTCATCTAGATCACTGATAAAAGATATCGAACAGGACTGGACTCAGCACTGAGCCCTAAGGAACACCATTTGTGACTGGCCTCCTGCTGGATTTAGCGCCATTTGCCATGACTTTTGATACACCTCATGTAAACTGTTGAGGCTCCTCTTCTGTCATGCTTTAATCGGTGTCATATTCACTTTTTCTGTGAAGGCTGTTCTAGACTCTGGCTTGTATCCTTGCCTGCATGTAGAATTGCAGAATGTTTGTGTTCAGATTATTTCTTCATCTACCAGTAATAGCAGTCTAGCAGAGCTCAGGATGAATACTTAGTTAGTGTAATCTCAAATAGGATAGTTGCATAATGAAAAAAGAAAAAGCATGATAAGAGTTTGCCAGTACATAAATGTGTGGTGGATGCCTGTATTTATGCTTTTTCCTTCATAGTTGAAATCTTTTGTAAATGACATAGTGGTATTACAGTATATTGTAAAGCTAGTTAAGAGTTATTTCGTTAAATAGTTTTTGTGTAGTTTTAAGTGTTGTCAGGTGAACACATCTCTTAAAATAAAAAGGTTCTAATAGAACTGTTGCTGATAAAGGTATGTGTGCATAGGTGCTTCATTTATGCATTAATGAAGAGATGGTATTTTATGAAGTGGTTCTTTGGAGTGGAGAAATGTAAGAACTAAACAGTTTTGTGTGTGATGTGTATGTGCCTAGCAATAGTTTTTAGAAGTATAACAGTGTTCTGGTTTGAGCTAAAGTAGGATTGTTTTTCTGACTTTTCAGCTAAGCCTCGTCTAAGTAACTTTGTTTTCTGATAGTTAACTGCATGTTTTTTAGACAGTGTTTCTCTCTAGAGAAAGCCATTGCTTATACTTATTCCTGTAGAAACAAAGGCCATCCTTAAGCTGGAGGAATGTCATAAGTGAAAAGGGCGAAGAAGGGTCAGGTTTGCAGGGAGGAACAGACAGGACAGGTAACCCAGAACTGAGCAACAGGGTATTCCATCCCGTATACGTCATATTTGGGATAAAGCTCAGGGATCATGAGGGTCAAGCCCTCTTCTTCGATAGCCAACATCCAGTGAGGACTTTGTCCTTTTGCCCCTGATAACAGATACATGTGTTTCTGAGTCCAGCTCCCTCCTGCTGCTGAGTCCAGCCTGGGACCTTCTTCCTGTGCCTGCTCTCCAGCATCTGTAGTCACTGAGGGAGGGAGCAGTTTCATATATTGTATATATTTTATTATTTTCTTATTAGGAGTATATTCATTATTTTTATTATTGTTTCATTAAAACTGTTTTAGTTTAGTTTCCAACTCCCAAGTCTCTCTCTCTTTCCTGGTGTGTGTGGGGGTGTGGCAGGAGGGAACTGGGACAAAACCAGCTTGATTTTAGCTACCAGCCAAGCTTGTCTGGGGCTAAGCTGTGACAAATGGTAACAGCCATTTCTCAGCAGCCGAGATAATCTCTGTGGTTGATAATGTGCTTTCTAAGATTGTTCCTTTAATCGTATATATAACTTCATCACAGCCTGAAATACTGTTTTGCTAAGAAGGAACATTTGACAACTTCAGTAACCACCTTTTTTGTTACTCAGTGTCTGTCCTGCTGAAGGTCTTAATGTAGCTAGCCTTCCCCTTGTACATAGTGCTAGACGCACATAATTTTTTAAGACTCAAGGTTCAGCAATGCAGTTCATCATAAAGCCTGTGAAAGGATTTAATTTTCTTTAAGTAAAGATGGGTTTAAGTGTAGATAGGGTTGTATTAGCTTTCCTTGGTCTGCCCATTTTCTTTCTGTGTTACATGCTAGGTAAAATACATGGCTGTCATTCACTTGAGCATCACATGTGGAAAAATATACCTAGAACAGGACTCGGAAGAGAAATCTTTAACTCTGATTCCTACTGATAGCTGTGAAGGAAGCTTAAAGGAAACTTTAGGAGCATTGTCTAAAGCATTGCCTTTTATTAGGAGTATGTTGCATTTCTCCAGCTGTTTATCCCTTCCCTCAGCCTGAATGTTTATGCAAAAATGTGGGGAAAAGATTCCATCTGCTGTACTTTTTAGCGGAAAATAAATGAGAAATCCCTTTAACTGCAATTCTGTAACATTTTTAAAATGGGGAAGATGGATCAAGTACTAAAATAAAACAGATGCAATCGGACAAATTCAAATGTCTTGCATAGTTTGATAATGTTATGAATCCAATTCACTCATAAAAATAGCACCTCTCATGCTCATTGAAAAGTTACTTTCTTTTCTTGGAAGGTCTTCAGAAACTTTGGATGGCAACTATTTGTAGTGCAGTGGGTAAATCTTACCAACAGTGCAGAAACAGATTCTGATAAAAATTACACCTTAAGTGCTTGCATGTTTACTAACACTTGACGTGCAGGAAGGATTAGCAGGAGAATGGAAGATAAAAATAGGTAACAATTAACATAAAACTACTAGGTTGTGTACCTGTGGGCAGAATTCTTTGTATACTATGCCTTTTTTCTAAAAGCCAGTGACCTTTCAGGTTTAAGACCATCTAAGAAATATCTTTAGGAAGGCTGGTAGTTTGGCTAGGCTGAGGAGCTGAGAATATAGGTGTGGAGATGTTCTGACATGCATTTGTAAGAGAATGGCACAGAAGTAGGAAGCTTATTGTGAGGTTAAAACCGACGTAGAATTGTTAATGTTAACAACATAGGACTCTTCAAATCTTTACATAATACAAGATTTAACTTGCTGGCTGTGTTAACTGCACTGCAAGGGGTCCACCACTTCTCTCCTTTCCCCCTATTCTATTTCTAGTTCTCAATAAAACCAGTAGATTTCTGCCTGCTGTTTTCTTGAGCATTCGTTGAAATGCCTGGTGTGATCACATGCATGAGAGGCTAACTGACTGAAACGTAGAATCCTATTTTTCTTGACGAACTGCATAGATATATAGATGCTTTTGCAGAATAATCTGTTATATTCTTCCCCTTTGGGAGGTGAAGTTGCAAGGAAGATCAGTTGGATGAAATTTGCTCAAGAGATAGGGAGGTTTTTTGGTTTGAATACCTGTTACAAAGAGCAAGGGTGTTGGAAAGCCTGCACACTTACACTTGGCATAAGGACTAGCAAAAATGGAATAGGTTGCTTGAAAGATACTTTTCTTTAACCTGTTACTGACGTTTTTCAGGTAGTAGTATAATTGCTTACAAGTCTAGGGTTTGCACTGTGAATTACCTACTTGCCCCCCCTACTTGGAGACAAAACGTACAACAGAACTGCTGGGTGGCAAGGAGGTTGCCAAAAGACTTTCTGGAGAATCTCTGTTTTGGATTATATCTTAGTGGATATTTAGAGTGCAGTTTGGGTACCATCTCTACTCTGCCTTGTGACCAAAGCTCTAAGGTGTAACTGTCAGCAGAGCAGGACCTTGGACTTTGTGTAAAAACAACAGGAAAAGGGACTGTATAACAGAAAGAAGTCAAAGACAGAATTTGTACTTTTTGCTGCTTAGTTATCTGGGACATATGGCGGAAGGGGTTAGGAACTTATAGAGGGGTCAGGGTTAAGACTGGAAACTCGAGCAGATGTTCTAGTTTGGGACTATTTTATCCACGTTATTGTTTTTGAACTCAGAATCTTTCTATGGCAAGGTCACCCACCTAGTTGACCAGGAAAAAATGGTTGATGTCATTTTTCTGGATTTCAGCAAAGTCTTTGATACAATCTCACAGTATTCTCATAAATGTCCAGAATACAGCTGGATAAACATGTAATACAATGGGTGCGCAATTGGCTGATGGGTTGGGCTCAAAGAGTCATAGTGAGTGGGGTTACATCAGGCTGGCAACCAGTCACTAGTGGGGTCCCACAGGGATCCATCCTGAGGCCTGTGCTCTTCAATATCTTCACAAATAACCTGGATGAAGGACTTGAAGGTTTATTGACAAAGTTTGCCAATGACACAAAACTGGGGGGAGCCGTTGACACTCTTGGGGGCAAAGAGGCCCTTCAGAGGGATCTTGACCGATTGGAGAGCTGGACGATCACCAACAGCATGACATTTAACAAAGGCAAGTGCCGGGCTCTGCACCTGGGACACGGCAACCCTGGATACACGAACAGACTGGGGTCTGAGAGGCTGGAGAGCAGCCCTATGGAGAGGGACCTGGGGGTTCTGGTCATCAGCAAGTTGAAAATGAGCCAACAGTGCCCTGGCAGCCAAGAGGGCCAACCCTGGCCTAGGGTGCATTGAGTACGGCATTGGCAGCCGGTCGAGGGAGGTGATTGTCCCTCTCTACTGGTGTGGCTCCACCTCAAGTATTGTGTGCAGTTTTGGGTGCCACAGTATAAAAAGGACACCAAGCTACTGGAGAGTGTCCAGAGAAGGGCCACAAAGCTGGTGAAAGGTCTAGAGGCGAAGTCATATGAGGAACGGCTGAAATCACTTGGTCTGTTCAGCCTGGAGAAGAGGAGACTGAGAGGGGATCTCATAGTTCTTTACTGCCTTCTCACAAGGGAGGGAGGTGAAACAAGTACTGATCTTGCAACCCATTACAGGACTAGATGTAATGGCAGGAAGATGTGCTAGGGGAGGTTTAGATTGGCTATTAGAAAGGGATGTAGTCATGGCACCACGTCTGCCAGCATTCAAGAAGCATCTGGAACAATGCCCTCAGTCCATGGTGTGAGTGTTGGGAGTGTCCTGTGTAGGGACAGGAGTTGGACTTGAGGATTCTTTTGGGTCCCTTTCAACTCGGGTATTTCTATGATACTACGAAAATAAGGAGTTTGCCCTGGAGACTTTGTAATTTAGTGAGAGGATGACCCTGATGCTAAGTGTAAACATAACTTTGGGATTTTGAGTTGTATTGCAAGTTACGATGGAGCTAGTTGTTGTGTTTGATACACGAAGTTGTCGTATGCAAAGACGAGCACTACAGGAAAGAGTAGATGTTGGTAATACCATTACTGCATTTTGCTTGCACCATTGTGCCACTGTTCTATTGAATCTTTTCTCCAAATTCATCACTCAGCAGTCCCCTCAACAGAGGTCTGCTTGATGCTTGAATGCTTTCTGCCATTAAAAGCTTTGAACTGAAAGTTTTCGTTAGTTAATAGGACTTTTGACCTTGTTTTAGCCAGATCTTGTTTGGTCAGTATTCTAAGAAAACAAACGGTTTTACAATAAGCTGCCTTTTGTATTAACAGGATTGTATCTGAGGGTGTAATAAGTATCTACTGGAATGTTCTAGTCTTTTGTGCTACTTTAGACAAATACGCTCATTCATTTCTGTGGCAGTTAATGCTGCAAGAAGACTTCCATTAAAAACTGGTTTTGTAATACTTGCTGCAAATGAAAGCAAACTCTACTTATATCGCAAGAGAATATTCCTAGCATGCTAGAGGCAAACCAGACAAAGTGGATGAGAAAGTACCTGGTATAGCCTGAAAAGCTAGGCATTTACACTTTTGATAGTTTCCTGTTCAATTTTTATATTTTTTGTGAAAAGTATTTTTTGGTGTGGAGATCTTAAACTGTATTGATAAGTTTGCATCTAGTGAGCCAACATTTGTATTTCCTCCACAGAGTCTGGGAACATTGACTCTTCAGAGCACTCCGTACAATCTTGCACCTGCTTTATGTAGCCTCATAATTAAAGCAGTGTAGAGTATGGTTCCCATGGTCCTCATCGTGTTCTCAACTCTGGCAGCAGAACAGAAATGTTTCTTTATCCCCCTGCTTTGGTTTCCTTCTCTGTGACATGGCAGCAATGCTAACTTCTGTTACAGATACTAAGCTGTCTCTACTTCCTCAGCATATTAGCTGTGCATTTGTTCTCAGGGACAGGGCAGGGCAGTTGCCTCAGTGAATTCTGACCAAGTAGGTTACGTGCATATTCCATAGAGTTGCATAAGCTGCTGAAACTGTTGGCAAAAATAACTCTACATTTTACTAAGTCTTCAGATCTTCCTTGTTGGTGCCTAGAGATAGATTACTTCTATAAGCAATTCCCCCAAATCTAAATCAAAGCCGTATCAGAATTCCTGCCATGTATTGGCAGCTGGAGAGAATGTGAATAAGTGAAAGAGTATAAAGTAATAAAAATTTTTCAGTAGAGTTTGCAGTTGGTCAGTACTGAGGTTTTGGGCATATTTCTCTGTACCTGATATTCATGCAGCTATAGAGAATTGGCAAATGTAAGTCACAGGAACGGTAGCTGCTTGTCATCTCATTTTTGGAATACAAGGTCTGAGACAAAAGATCCTGAAACTGTGCGTGTAACTCTTTATTTAACAAATTAAGAAAATAAACTATGATCATCTTCAAAATAGTTCCCTTCTGAGTTGACACACAGCTGCATAAGATACTGCCAACATTCAAAGCAATTCTGCCGATGATTTTCTGAAAAGTTGTTGAGGATCTCAACAACTGGTTGATACTTTCACATCTACGACAAAAAATGGGTTCTTTTGAGCACTGACTTCGGCATTTCTGCACTGTAAGCCTCAGACAATAACTGAAAAGTTTCCATCGTGTATTTCTTCAGTTTCACAAGAATCTTGATGTTAACTTGCTGTTTACTCTTGCACACCAGCATTTTCCAGCCAAGGTAAGAAAATGTCTATATTTGAACCCATGTCCAGTCATACTGAGTAAAGCAGTGGAGTTGAGCCTTGTCTCATTGTGACCGATCAGAACATCTTCTATAACTGTCTCTTTGTCTCTCCCCTCCCACTCTTGGTTCTCAAGCTGAAGGGTTAGTCTTGTTTTTTGTGTTGGACTTCATAATACAGATAAATACATGACTTTATCTAGGGGAGTTCTCTTGGCTGTCTGTCTGCAGATGAGTATGTACTGTAGTCTCTGGCTGCATGGAAATTTGATGAGAAGGGACTCTCGAATGAGTTAGGCATGTGCTGAGAACACAGATCTGCATATTCGATCTCTTTTAGCGTGTTAGTCATGACCTCAGTTATTTTGATCCCTAGCTTAATCTGTGTCTGTATAATATGCTTTATTATTTACCTTCTGCAGAGTGACAGAACTGTTGTTTCATGATACTGAAGGAGTATTACATAATAAAGACTATAGCACTTCATAACAACACCTAGTTGTCAAAATGTTCTGTGGATTCTTGAAATCCATTTTTGGGGGACATTTGTTCTTTCACAAAACCTTCTGAACTCTAGCATCTGCTTAATGTCTCATATGGCTACTTTTTGTGATGTGGACCTGCTAGGTTGGAGCCAGCTGTATTTGGAGAGGATGGGGTCGGTTCTTAGTCTTTCTTTCCTTCCATCGGCTGGCTCTCTAAATGTGGTATTATCTAACTGTGTGCATGTTGGACGTTTTGGATGGTGATGAAAGGCAATTTTTGATTAGTTATAATTGTTATTGTTGGCATCTAAACAGCTCATGCTATTGAACAGTGGCTTGATTTTCTTTTACCAAATCTTACAGTTGTTTAGAGCAGTCACTTTCTTTCGTTACTTCTACCTCTCACCCTGCTGTGACCCGTTCCCAAATTACTGTTAGTCCTTTCTTCTAGCAAAAGCTACCAAGGACCTTCTGATGCCTTTGTCCAGGATAAAAAAAAAAAAAGAATAAGGAAGACTCAAAACTGCATTTGATCTTGAATTTTTGGCAAACATTCTGTATTTCTGTTTGCGAGGTCATTTCTTCAACATAGCATGATCTCCTTCCTTGTTTTTAATCACTTAAAAAATTTAAAGGAACTGACCCCATTAAAAATCTGAATTAATATCTTGTGTTGTGCGATACTTTACCTTCTAATATAGTGTATTAATGAATGTGTTTCTCTTCAGAGTGTATTGTTTGTAGTGTAAAGAAACAAAGAAACAAATTTTTAAATTGAGGCTAGGTCAGTGTTTTCACCAGGTAGCTGTTTTTTAGTAAATTTCTTGCTATTACGAGGGATTTTAACGAGTAAACTGTAATTATGGTTCAACAAGAAAAGGAGTATCCATGGCAATTTTTGGCAACTAGCAGAGCTCTAGTTTTAATTTATCCTTGACGTTCTTCAGATGGTGAGGATTTCTTTGAAATCAGTCTGCTCTGCATACCAGATGTGACCACTCAAAACTGAAGATTTTTATAGAGCGTGTCCTGTTCTTGTTCCCCTCAGCCCAGAAGTACCGCAGACACCTGACACGGTTTAGCGCTCCCCAACCAGGTCAGCAGCTAAACACGAGCAATTGTGATGCTAATCCCCACCCCGCCCTAGGGAAAGAGGAAAGGGAAATGAAGAAGAGAGTTGTGGGTTGGAAACGAAAACAGCCTTAATGAAATACTACTATTAATAAAAATGAAAATAATATTAATAACAAAATAATAAAATATTTACAGAATTGAACCCCTCGATGACTATACTACACTGATGCTGCAAAGCAGGTACGGTGAAAGGTCCTGAGCTGGATTCAGTGGCAGATGGGAACCAAGCTCAGAAACTGGATTCAGGAGTGCATGGATCTGGGGCAAAAGGACCGATGTCTGCCATCAGTAAGAGAGAGCTTGACCCTTGTGATCTCTTAGTTTTATACTGGGTATGACATATATGGAATGGAATACCACGGTGGTCAGTTTGGGGTCACGTCTCCTGTCCACTCCTCCTTGCAGGTGTGGCCCTTTTTCACCTAGTTTCACTTCCGACATTCCTCCAGCTTGAGCATGGCCTTGGTTTCTACAGGAATAAGTGTAAGCAATGGCCTTTCTGCATACCAATGCCCCGTATTATCACCTCTAGAGAGAAACACTGTCTGAAAAACACACAGTTACCTTTCAGGAAATGAAGTTACCTAGATGAGGCTTAGCTGAAAAGTTAGAGAATTAATTCTGCTTTAGCTCAAACTAACCACCCAGTACAAAGTTAATTTATTGATGTCTGAGAGAAGTATATCTAGAAGTGAACTATCTTTCTCAAGGCCAAAAATGTTCCTCTATGCATTTTTCCTATACCAAGTTTATAAACTGTTAATTAGCAATTTAAAGTAAGTAAAAAACCATTTTCAATACATATAGCTAGCGTATCGAAGACAGTGTAAGTCGGTAGTAGGGACAAAAAATAATGTAGTCATTTTAAAAATCACACAATTCAGAAAAGCAGAACACGTTCAAGTGCGGGTTTCAGCTAATGATTTGAAATCATTAGTTGCTTTTAAAACACATTTCTGCTATGCTGTGCCAAGTTGACTTATGGTTATGAGTGACATGGAATTGGCAAAGTTTCCCAGCAAGGCAGTGACACTGGCTAAACAAGATTTTGTTCTGGACATACTTAAAAACATAAGTAAGTGGTTATTTTCTCTAATTTCAAATGAGACAGAGTGCAATTGTTGTATCTTTGAAGGACATTCACATTGAGTATAACTTCTTGACAGAATTGCTAAGAGCAAGAGAGGGCTATCCCTTAAAATCTCTTGGAAGGTTTATATGGCACAAGACAAAATTGCAAACAGATATGAGATGTATATACCTTATTATAACAGTTCTCTACATTTTCTCCTGTTACTTGGCTTATGAAGGTGACTTTAAATTTTAATATCCTATACAGACATTAAAATTACTTTTTTGCTGATATATACTCACTCTCTCTTTCTTTCTGTAGCTAGTTAGTGTTAGCTTGGAAAATTTCTGGTTCTAGTTTCTAGCTCCAGTGGATTTGAAATGGTGACTTCGGCTTTTGGAAGTCAGGCTTCCTCAAAGACAGAGGTAGATCATAAATCTTCATGATCTAATTTTTTGATGTAATTATCTTTTGCATAGATTGTGTCAGCAGTGTTCTTGTCTTATGTTCTTTTATCATTGTTCTGCTAGCAAAAGAATGTGTATAGCCTGGTGAATCAGACAATTTAGACAGATCTAGGCACTTATTTTGCTGAAAATGTATGCGTCTGTAATACTTATAGAAGCTTAAAGTTTACTGTGAGTGCTGACTGTTTTGCAATTTCAGTATTGGGAGACTTTCAAAAGATTTACTGAGGTAAAATTGTGGTTCTTTGGAGAGCTTGTAGGATGCAAAGGAAATAAGGAGTTGGTTACATTTAACGTCTTGATTTTGAAACTCTCTTTCTCCTCCCCTCTGTGCTCTTCTTTTTATTTCACAGGGGCACATATAACTCTCAGGCTACAGTTAGTAAATTCCTGTTTTATTAATTTAAATTTAACATTTTGATTTTCTGGCCAAAACTTGTGCTAACAGTGTAGACAAAATAGAAGGACTTCCTTCCCAGGAAAGTTTTTTTAGCTTTTACTTGAATGTTTTCAAAATACACAGTAGTAGCATCAGTTTAAGGTTTCTTTTAAAAGGCAAACCTATACTACATGAACATGGACTAATCTGGAAGTTGTTCTCTGCAGTGACATCCCTTCTCAGTGCTCCCTCCATGGATACGTTTGTTCCAAATGAATTCCACAGCTGCAATCAATTCTTTGGGCATAAACTTGAAAAATGAATAGTTTTGTTAACAGGAGAGACTTGTCTGAGCATTTCTGAGGCTTCCTTACTTGTTTGCCCTTAACATTATGCAACATAAGGTTTATAACAGTTATGTTTTTGTTGCACTTTCAAAATATTTCATTTCTCGATAAAAAATAATTAAAAAGCCACAGTCCAGAAAATATGTTTATTTTTCCTTCAGAAATAAAAATAAGTAGTAATGCCTACAATGTAAAAGGCATACTTTTATTCAAATCAGTAGAGTGACTGTGGTGATTGCAATTTAAAACAAAGAAAGAAAACACTAAGTGTTTTCCTGTTGGCTGATGTAATAATGGTGAAATTGGGTTTGTGCCCTGGTTTTGAAATGACTTTTTTATTTAATATGTTAGAATTTTTTTCTAGATGGGTAGAAAGCTACATAGTTCTATGTATAGACTGTTGTTTGATGTGGAGAGCACTGAATTCTTGTTAACTTTATAGACCACCACTTTTTGTCATACATTGTGACATAGGCTGTAGCCTGTAGCTTAACAGAAAGCAAACTAGTGCAAATTAATATACTGAATTTATCCTCCTCTTCTTTGTAGCACAATGGCTGACAATAAAGCAAAGTCAACCAAACCTGTGAATAAGACTCCTCCCAAGTCTCCTTCAGATCCAGCAAAGGACCGAGCAGCAAAACGGTTATCCTATGATTCAAACAGCTCCCACGAGGGTGCTATGGCAGGAGAAATAAGTGCTCTGCAAGAGGCCTTTAGAAAATTTGCCATCCATGGTGATACAAGAGCCACAGGAAAAGAAATGCATGGGAAGAACTGGTCAAAGTTATGTAAGGACTGTCACGTGATAGATGGGAAGAATGTGACAATCACAGATGTTGACATTGTCTTCAGTAAAATCAAGTAAGTTCGTAACTGCCATAATTTCCCTGTCTGACCAACATGTTATGTAGATATTGTCTAAATTTATGTTACACGTGTTGTGAGGCACCATATGTCTTTGTCACAATCGATCTCTTTCTTGTTCCTTTATGAAACTGTGTTGATTTATCTAAAGATATAGCTTTCACCTTCTGTCCTGCTATCTTAAACTGACTGATGTTGTACTGTATGAGGTATGATATGATCAGGACAAATACAGACTATTCCAAGAAACATTTATTTTGTACTGCAGTAAATTATGTAAATGTTTCCTGAGGAAACATTCCTGCTAAAACTCAGCCTCAAAAGACTAATGCTCAGGTGGAATATGTACTAAAAGCTGTTATTCTAACAACAGTCCTGATGTCCAGCACAGCATCTACTCAGATTTAAAGTGAATTTGTGATACAGAGTCATGACTAATTAATCATTTAGGATTATCTCAATGGTCCTAGCTTGTTCTTTTGAGCAGATTGGAGCTTTAATGAAACTTTCTGCCCCAATTGAAAATCTAGGCAATCTTGATCCAGAAACCCATTGAATCCAAGGAAAGATATTCAGCTGTCCTGGAATAATTTTTTTTTTTTAAACTAGGTTTGTGTGTAGAATGGGATTGTTTTCCTCTTCCTGCCCCCCGCCGATATCTGATCCAATAGCCTTGTGTTTTCTGCTTTTTATTACCACAGTAAGTGTTAAAAAAGTCTCACACCTCATTGTGTCAATGGACATGCTTTAAAGAAGGTCCCTTAATTCAACTTGTAGCTTGTAGGAATATTTGTTTGGCTTGTGTTCTCAACTACTGTGTTTTAATGCTGAGGAGGTCATGCTTACAAGTTGTTTACAAGGGTAGCTGGGAAAACTTGCTGCAAGAACTGACCTTTTAGAGTCCATCAAAGCATAGAAAGGCAGAGAAGAAAAGGCCCTTGATCTTGAAAGGTTGTCCAGTGTAACATGCACAATTAGGATGACATTACCTATTTGATTTCTTTCTTTCTTTGTTTCTTACTGTGCACACCCCAACCCTCTTGTTCTTCTATCAGTCCACTTTCTATTTGCGTCCTTACTTGTATTTTTTGAAAGTTGTGTTGCTAGAATTAGTTAGGTTATACATACAGTTATATCAGTCAACTAGCTTATTTGAAATGGATGTTTAGGTTGTATGTTTGGTTTTTTTGGTGACCTATGATAGACAATGCTGACATTTATTTTCAAGTTTTCATTAGCTTTCATTAACTTAAATTTCTTTGTATCTGTCATCACAGGATATAATAATAATCTTAGCACTACTTTCTTCATATCAGTATCTGGACAAATTAGTGATAGGACAACCCCATAATATGACATAAACAATTATGCAACATCACATATAAAGCAGTATCAGTTTTGATGCTTGCTAGGGTAGAAGGAATCCAGTCTTGTTCTCCAGGAATGCATTGTGAGGTGACGATGACCTGAGGCTCAAAGGGGATGTCAGCATATGCCCTTGTGGTTGTTCAGCAGTCTCAGCTCAGCTTGAGGGTTCTAGTTTCTTCCTTTGTATGGAGGTGCCTATTCAGCAGTTTCTCACACCTTTCTCCTGTGACTGCAGTGAAGTGTTGTAATTTTTTTTTGGAAGAAATATGCCATTCTTTTCTCTGTATGTGGTATTTAATAGTTTAGAAGATGACTGTATCAAATGTAAAAGCATTTTAATCTAAATTGTTCATTAATTACTTGCTCATTTCTCACCCGTATATGTATATAAAATATGTATTTTCCATATTCTTTTCTTTTAAAATTATTTCATTTTTAAATTAATATTGTTTAAATGGCAGATAAGGAAACTTAAAATAGCTGACATTTACTACCTTTATTAGGAAGGTCTGTTTTTTTCATGTGCATGCTTTTGGTAGGTATACTTACACATTTTCTTAATGGGTTGTTTTTTGGTTTGGTTTTTTTTTGTTTTTATTCTTGAGAACATATGTTAGCAATTCTTTCTAGTCTAGATAACATTTATTTCACATATAGTATTTTAAGTTTTAACAAGGGAAGATTTAATGGCTGTAGTTAAGTATTACTAATATGCTGTGACTTAGGAACCTTATGCATAGGCTGAATATACAGGATTTCTCAAGCATGCAGCTGCTTTTCCTTGCTTTCTTTTCTTGCTTCACATTTAACCCTGCTAAAGGGTAACGATAGATTTGGTGGTGCATCAGAAGAGGCATGCTCACAGAATGAACTCTTACTCATTTCCATTTTACAAGAAGCTTTTTCCCAGCAGAGCACTAAGATTTTTTGTCAACCAGAGTTTTTCCACATCTGTGTTGAGTGAAAAACATTAAATGCTATAAAAGAATCTTCAGCTCCTCGGGAAGTGTAGAGTACTGCTTCCGTGCCTCAATAAGCGTTATGCTTATGGGTATCAGAATGCTCTGTGCTTCACTGTTGTTTTTAGGCTCTACAGCTAGGCTGTATCTCACAATATTGTCTTTGGCCTGGGAGTCATATGGTCATCCATCGTGGTTCAGTGAGATGGCGTTGGTAGATCTTGGCAGTGGTAGTTTGGCCAGGAAACATGCCCAAAGGTAGTAAGAGATATTTGTTGTACCCAACTACAATTGCCGTCTAGTGTTGTGGTTGAACTTCTACTTCTTGTATTGCTGGGAAGCCACCATATTTAGCAGGGTCTGTTTTCTAGCCAGCTATACTTACAGTTTTTGACAATGGCATATGTTCTTCAAATGCTAGAAAATAATTAATCTAAATATTCTTTGGATTTGTGATTTGCTATGCTTGTGTATAAAGCTCATGTTTGTCATCTTGCCAGCTTTCCCAGGCTTCATTTATTGTTGCCCTACGGGTACTGGCAAAGTAGATAGGAATTATAGATTGCTAACAGTCAGGGTAAAGTAAAAGGAAAATTAGTAACAGATGTTTACCTAGGAGCTACTGAAAAATAGTGGTTTATTCACTGATTGGTAACTTTCTCTGCTGCAGGAGAGATTTTATCAGTTCAATTCTGAAAAATAATGAACTTTTCTGACTCAGCGTCCTCCTCCCCACCTCCACCAATTCAGGTGAACAAAACTTTTGAAAGTTTTTAATTGTTTATGATACTTCTTCAAAGCTGTGTCTGTCTTTCAGAGACTAGTTGATTTAGGGTTAAGTTTATGTTCTTATAAAGGTTGAGAAAATTCTAATAAACCTTGGTCACAAACAAGTAAATGAGTGTAGAATGCAGTTTTCCTTCTGCGTGAGAATGTCTGGTAAGACTGAAGTGTAATTTGTCTATTTATCTTGCATAAAGGTCCACTGAAGGTCTTCACGTAAGCACAACATTTATATGTACTTTAGGATGAGAAGGAGGAATTCTCTAATGCAAAGAATGCACAGTAGAATTGCTAGAATTACGTTGTTTGCTATGAAAAGATGTCAATTGGGTGATCTCCCCCCCCAGTATTTCTGTTTAACAGTGATTTGTAGGTCCTTAAGGGTGTCACAAATCTTTCCAGTTTGGAGGATTGTAATGTAAGTCTTTATGTATTTAAAAACTGATGTAATAGATGTCTTTTTCTGCCTTTTTTGTTGCTTTTCTGTTTTAAAAAGTTTTCTATTGTCAGCTCAGAAAATAAAAGAAATTAAGCAGCAAGGAATTTTGCAGTGGAATTACTTGAAATGAATGGCCAAATCCCACTTGAGAGAGTAACCATGTGTATGAGTAAGTTGCATCCCTAGAGATCAGAGGACAGCCACCTACAGTTGTACCAGATAGCTGGAGTACATTGGTACAGTTGGGATAGACTGCCATTTCTATAATATGCAGAAAAATAAACATTCTTTTTTAGGTTATGAAAACATACAATAAAGAAATTGCATACAATGTTGATATCTTTCTATGCATGTTACACCTAGAAAATCAAAAGAAGTTGTGAAGAGTGAGTTACAAAGTTTTACAATATCTTATGGGATGAAAGCTATTAAAAATGCAGCAAAACCAACAAAAGTGTACGTAACTGTAAATGCAATTATGTAATAAACACTGTATTTTGTAGTTTCACAGTCAAAACTTGAGATGTTGGACTCTCTTCTTCGTATGTTCATTGGACTGTATGCAACAATAACACTGTGGTTGCTCGGTAAATTTTCATTTCAAAGCTAGCTCCTTACTTAAAGTTAAGTAAAAATCTCTTTTGCTAATTCGTATCAGAATAGCCTTTTCTCTTTAAATGGCAAAAATGAAGCGACCCCTTCTCTGGAAAAAAAGCACTCATATCATTGTTCAAAAAAATGCCTGAAAATAGTTTGTTGGAGGTAATCTTTTTCACTTGTTCCTAAACTTACTGCCATACCTAAACACAAGGATAAGTCACAATCACATACTATGAAAAGGAAAGATTTCATAAATTACTGTATGTGAAATTTTCAAGACAGGACCAAAAATAGTATTTCACCATTTTGGTAATAACTTCGATTTCCCTGTAACTCAGGCTTCAGCTAAAATGTAGGGGTTTAGTATAAATGTCTTAGTAATATTAAATGATTGCAAGCTTTTATCTTTTGCATACTACCTGGACGTTATATAGGCATCTTTCTTTTCTATTCTGCATATTAAGAGTCATAATGTAATCTTGGTATACTGAATTTAGAGACGCACAATTTGCAAAGATACAATAGCATTTGAAAATGGATGATTTTCATGGGAATGGGAATTCCACGGCTATCTTTTTAGTAGCTGAAACAGTTACCTTCCTTCTTCGAAATTTTCCTCATTAACTAACTGTTTTTATATTAGTCTTCAAGAGTTGCAGAAGTTTGTAAACTGTGATGTGTTGTGCTTGCAGAATGCACGGATAGGTTCAGTGAATCTTGTTGCCTTGGATAAAGCAAGCACATTGGTGACACAGGAGAAGGATACAGAACTCTTCTTCATTTCGTATGAAAAGCAACATTTGGCTGCATTCCTCTTCTTAATCCTGCAAGACAGTGAGACACAGCAGTCTTAAGATCTTCAGAGTTTTGTATTAAGGAAAGCAAAACACACAAGAAGAACTGATGTTAATGATCTCTGCCTAGCATTCTGGCGTGTTGCCTTAGGAACTGTGATTTCTTTGTTTATTGGGGTCGACAACTGCTCTGGAAAATTTGATATGTTAGCTATACCGTATACGTACTCCACTTGTTGCATGTAATTAATATGGTAATAGTGATAGCCCTGATATAAATACTTCTGCTCTTATTTTAGAAGTATTGCAACTCAGCACTGCAAGGATATGGTTTAAGCAATGCCATAAAACTGTTAATTCTATGACATTATTAGATAGAAAAATAAAAATACTGTTTACACTGGCATGTTACTATGGTTGCAGTCAGGTCTGAGTGACGTCGCACCTTGGATCCATTGTGAGCAATTTATTTAGGTAGTTGTCTCCATGGAAACATTTATTTGTTTTGATGTTACTATGTGTTAAATTTTAAACAAATTCTTGTGGTTCTATACTGGATTGTTATTGAAGACTATTTAATCTACAGAAGCTTTGTAAATATACCTTACTGCCTGCCCTCTAAAATGTTTTTGATAAAAGATCAAGTGAAAGCATAATCATCCTCTCAAATTCCATTAATAGTTTCTTATGTTGCATTGACATGTTTTCTCGTTGCTGAGGAAGCCATGTGTTCTAAAGGCCAAAAAACTCTCCTCCATCTTTTTGAGAAAGGAGGGGTTTGTTCCCATGGAGAATCTTCACAACACACTTTATCTTGCCCTGACTTTTGAGTAGTCCCACCCATACTCTATCCTTACTGTGTCTTGCACAGTCAGCTGTTTAATTTAGTTCCCACAGTCTGGATCAGTTGGGTCTCTACAAGAGTGCTCCCAACCTGAAACCAGCTAGGTAGGTAGTTCAGCAGGAGTTGAAAGAATTAAAATGGATAACGTTTGCTCTTAGCAGTTGGCAACATACCTTTGGGCAGGAATGAGTACGTGTTTTCCCCATTTGTCAACTATAGCATAATTGTCTTTTCTTTGTATAGAACATCTATGATGCTTCTTGCTTTCTTAGTATAGTTGAAGGGAGTAGTACTTTAACACCTACACTGATTCAAAACAAGTATCTCTCCATGAGATTTCTCTGAAGTAACTTGTATTTAGCAGAGATTTTACTCAAACCTCTCATTTTCTAAAAATATGTAAATAGGTGTGAAGTGGTCTTTATATATAAATGAAGCACATTGATGTAAGTTGTGTATTACTTCCCTATTGGAGAGATTCTTTTAATAGTGACATAGTATCTTATTTGTGTAATCCTACTTTATGCACAAAGTAGGCATAACAATTAATTTGTGTACTTCAGTATGTCTGCATCAGGAAATAAGTTTTAAGTGGCTATAGAATGGTAAGCACAGCACAATCTGTGCTGATAAATCTCTCCCTTCCAGACAAATTGTGAAGTAATGCAATTATAGATAGAAATGTAAGCAGGTTACAACAGATAGTGTTCTTTACCACATCATCTATACTTTATTTTAATTGAAGTTAACATCCAATGTGCTGTCTTGTCTAAAAAGCCAAATGTAATGTTGCCTTTTGCACATTATCCTTGAAAGACTTTTTATTTAAAAAAACAAAGCAATTTCTCTCCTCTGCCAAGAGGCATAAATTCTAAAAGTAAACCAGTAATCGCTTATGAGAAAGAAGATTAATTTAAATTCAGTTGCTGATATGTGGGCTTGTTTTGTGCATGTAAAATGGGTAAGTTCTGTACCTCTAGCAATGTATCCTGATTATGATTTAAAAAAACCTTTTGGTATGAGTAAACAGCGCATGAAAACCTGTAGATGACAGTGGTGGGTGGTTCATTTCCCAGCTGATATGGAATGCTGCATGATACTGTCCAGAGTACTATATAGCACCTTTCTTAGTATTTGCTACACTTCGTCGCATATGCCAAGTGTGGACTACAAGTAATTCTGCTGATTTAGAGCCAAAGTAGTGCTGGGGTATGAGATCTTGTCTTGTGAGCCTGTCTGCCTCCCCCCCCCTGCTTTTTTTGCAAGTCAGCCTAATTTTGTCATACTAGATGATGGTTAAGATGCAAGAGCTGAGACAGCCTTGGCTACAACAACCAACTTACTGTAAAGTTTAAGATCCTGAGAGGAGTGGGCAAGAAGAACAACAGAATTACAAACCTGGACTTCAGAAGGGAAGTGGAAACTGCCCTAGAGGACAGAGGGGCCCAGGAGAACTGTTTGCTCTTGACATCTTCCTAAGGGCACAAGAGAATGGTCCATTCCCATGTGCAGGAAGTTGAGCAAGCATGGCAACAGGCTTGCATGGATGAATGTGAAGCTTCTGACTGAGCTTATGTATGGAAAGGAGGCACACAGGAGGTGGAAGCAGGGAGAAGCTATGTAGGAGGACTATTGCCCATGAATGAAGGAACTGAGTGAAGAAAGTTCAGCTGTAGTTGAGACCAGCCAGGAAGGTGAAGGACAACATGAGAGGTTTCTCTCAGTACACTGGTAGCAAAAATATTGGCCAAATGCCCTGTGTGGTAGGGGACCTAAGTGATAAGGGACATGGAAAAAGTAGAGGTCCTCGATGCCTTTTTTCTTTTTCCTCCCTGTTCAACTAGTAGGACTTGCCCTTGGGGTTTCCAGGTCTTGTAGGCCTGCTAGCAGTGTCTGTGGGTGTGAAGCAGTACCCACAGCAGAGGAGGACAGAGTTAAGAATCACTTAAGCCAGTCAGACATACACAAGTCAGTAAGACCAGGTAGGATATATACAAAGGTACTGAAGGAGCTGGGCAATGTCATTGTAAAGCTGCTCCCTGTCATCTTCAAAAGGACATGTCATCTGGTGCAGAGGTTGCCAGTGACTGAAAAATGGCAAACATAACATACATCCTAAAGGCGAGCGAGAAGGATACAGGTAACTAGAGGCCAGTCAGCATAAACATCAGTCCCTGTGGAGGCTGTGAAGCAAATCCTCTTGGAAGCTCTTTCTCAAGACAGAAAGGACAAGAAGTTGATTTAGAGCAGCCAGTGTGGATTTGCCAAGAGCAACCTCATTGCTTTCTATGATGAAACAACTGGCACTGTGTTTAAAGGGTATACCTTGATTATGATTGTATTGTATATTTAATGTGATGTATAATATTGTAGTGTATTATGATTGATCGTAGTAAAGCTTGATTATGGAAGGCCTTAGCCACCATCACATAATCACCAGATCAGTGAAGTATGGGCTAGTTATCAGACCAACAGTCTAGGAAGCAACTGTAGAAGTCACGGTGGACAACCAGTTGAATATGTGTCATGGCAGCAAGAAAGGGTAGCTGCATCCTGAGCTGTGTGAGTAAATGTGTAGCCAGCAGGTCTGGGGAAGTGATCCTTCCCTTTTGTTTGGCACTTGTGAGACTGTATCTGGAGTGCTGTGACCAGTCTGTGGCTCCTCTGTGCAAGAAAGAGCTGGAAAAAGCTCAGTGCACTGAGCTTTAGAAGCGAATGATTGGGAGGCCCCAGTTCTTGTGTTTTTCCCATTAGCTAGAAGTTTAAGAGGTCTATTTTACAATTGAAGGGGAACAAGTCTCATTAAAGGATAGTTGTAACATTAAGTTGAAGAAAGATTCACAAACACCCCAGCTGAAAAAAAAATGAGTCTGTGCTCTCTTCCCTGTTCTATTTCAATTTCACCACCAATAGAAATGTATGATAAGACTCTTACTTGGAAAAGTGTTGCCATATTGTTTTTGACTTTGTGGAAGGCCGTGTTAATCAGGCTATGAGATACCATGATTTGTAGTTGCTTGAAATTCTTGGAAGCTGGAGTGTGAGGTTAATATTACAGAGGAGGAAAAAATAGGGTCACTTGTGAAGTGCTAAGGGTGCAACAGCTAGTCTGCCCCCTAAGGCTAGGCACTACATGGTCTTGTCTTGACGAAGTTAGGTCTGGGCCAGGCAGGTTTAAGTTATTACTTTGAAATTGTTCCTGAAAGTGATGTCACGTACAAGGCACCTTCTAATATATTTTGGTCTAGGTCTATCTGAACTAGTAGTTGGTGAGTAGTTTTAGGTGCTGTGTGTAGAGTATTGACTTGCAGTGTGAAAACACCCAAGTAGTGTTACTGGAAACCGCTCCTTTGAAAGTTACCACCCCGGTTCATTAAAATGGTGTTACTTAATACTTTCTGGCCTTATTGAAGTGGTGTTGCTTGTCACTTTCATTTGTGTGTGTCTGTGTGTGCGCTAAACTCGAGAAACATGACTGATCCAAATTTTTCTTTGAAACTTGATCTCTATTCCTCACTTTCTGCGGGGTTTTTTTTACTGCTTATACATGTATTTCTATTCTATATTGTTTTAATAAAAATCATTTTAGTATGGAGTCCTAGTACAATCCCCAAAAGAGGAAAAAATTTCCCTTTGAGAATTTTTTTTCCCCCATTTCATAGCCAGTTTTAGGTTCTCATTCTTTACAAAGGTTCTGGATGTTACCAGGAAATAAATAATTTTTAAAACCTTGTTAAGATTGCTAATGTTGGTGCTCATTCTGAACATTTCAATTTCATAAACAAATCTCTATGGCAGCCTTTTCTAGGAAGAGACACCGTTTAGATACTTTATGGTTGAAGGAGCAAGTACAGAAAGGGATTTGGTTCCACTGAGGAATCAAGGAAGGATGATTACAGTTCATAGAATCGTAGAATGGCTTGGGTTGGATGGAACCTTAAAGATCATCAAGTTCCAACGTCCCTGCAACCATGGCAGGGAGGTTGGAACTAGATGATCTTTAAGGTTCCTTCCAACCCAAGCCATGGGCAGGGACACCTCCCATCAAACCAGGCAGCTCATGGCTCCATCCAGCCGGGCCTTGAACACTTCCAGGGAGTGGGCATCCACAGCTTCCCAGTTGACAGAGGTAGAGTGTAGGCAGGAAGACCATGGCTAAAATGCATGCTTTTCTGGTAAGGAGCACTATTAGCACTTTACTTATTGTCCATTGCTAGCATTTTTGGCAGTGCAGGAAGTGGCAGCAAACAGCTGCTTTTCTACACAGTAATACCATTACTGAGTTACTGGTTGTTTTGAAGAGCAGCATTGTATTCTGAATAGCTAGCAGCAGTTTTTGGGAGCTGTCTCATTAGATCATTAGTATCATACATTTAATTTAACATGTGAGTTGAGAAAAGATGACTTTTTAATTATAATTATTTGGGTTTTTTTTTAAAAAAAAGGAGTGTGGAGGGAGCAGTGTTCTCAGTCTGCCATTTTGTTTGGTAGTGTTTGCATCCAATACTCTGTTTGATTCACTAAAAAGATACAATACCTAAGGCAGGAAGGGAGTCTTTCTGTGCTACTTGGACATTCAGGCAAAAAAAAAC
The DNA here is from genome assembly GCA_033558185.1 of Dromococcyx pavoninus. NCBI lineage: Eukaryota > Metazoa > Chordata > Aves > Cuculiformes > Neomorphidae > Dromococcyx > Dromococcyx pavoninus. Next base: position 1,463,596 of record JAUMJL010000583.1, read on the forward strand.
CCAGAAAACCTTAATGCATTGTTTTGCAGCAAGCCAGTGAGTTTCTGCTTAAGCTGAGGAACAGCTTTAAATCAAGCCAGAATCCTTGTCAGCGGTGGCAAGCAGTAGACAAGATCTTCAGGCAAGTTGTTTCAGTGGAGACAGGAGTTCATTGTAAAAGGCATTGCACTTCATATTTGTTTTGAGTGTGTGAAGTGCAGTAGCTTTTCTAGCAGTTTTTTCTTTCCAGTAACTGGCTGTGGAGATCCTTTTTCGGAGTGGTACCAAGTTCTGTACAAAGCTTTGTGGTGCACAGCTACTGAGAGCTTGCTATGGATTGTGCCAGCTGCAGAAATGGAAGCAATGCAGCTACAACTGTGAGGTTCTGCACTCAGCTGGTTGTCCAGCCTCTTGTATTGTGCCAGGTGAATGCTCAGCCATTTCTCAGCATTAGTTTGGTGTTTTAAACTGCATGCTTTGTAAAAAGGGAGTACTGATAGAAGATAAAGAGCATTACCTTAGCAGTATTGAGTTGTCTTCCTTCTTCTTTGCCTCAACTTTGTTCTGGAAGGGAGAGTCTTGAAAGTGTAGGGAGTCTTTTTAAATAAAGTCTTACACTGTTACCCTGCTTCCACGACTGTGACACAAGCTCCATGGGTCGCTTAGAAAAGCAAAAAGCTTTTTTGGATTGCTCCTTCAGCAGACATAAAAGTACAAGTCTGTAAAGAAGAGGATAAGCCACCATCAGCTGGTGAGAAGGTGTTAGTTTTGTAGACCTTTTTATCTATTTTTATCTGTTGACACTGCAGAGCATTGTACCACTTAGTGCCATTTGTGATCATGGGCACCAGCAGCTGCAGAACAGTGGTGATCTTTTGCACCAGGCTCTGACTCTCATGACATATGACAGCACTTGCTTCATTGCCCAGATGTCTTGGGTCTGTATTCTATGCTGGTCACTTGGAAATACTGTTTAAAAAAAGAAAGCAAGCTAATGAGAGGAACTATTGTTTTTCTTTCAGTGTCTATATTTTTTATGCTATGTAAAAATGCAACTGATAGCCTTTATGTCATCATAAAAATGTGTACAAGGATAAGTTGTTTTTTCAGCTAAAGAAATATACAGTGATACTGTAACATGATAGTAGTTCATTGTATCATGACTGAAAAATCAGTATGAGAAAAAAATAGAGACCTGTACTTATTGTTGGAATCTAACTCAGTTATACATTATCTCCAGATATACTCATAATTCCTGGTGCAGTACCAATTAACCCTGGATTTACCTGCTTCAAGGTATTTGAGGTCCAGGATGATATTTGTTAAGCTTCTGAATGGAACTGACAGTGCTTAGAATGGAGAATTTATCTGACCCAGAGCAGAGCAGTGTAGGAGTAATTACAAGAGGCTACTGATGTGAGGATCATAGAGCAGAGGGTAGGCAGCTCTTACTCATCATCATGTGCAGTCACTTCTGCGAGAACAAGGCCCTGTGGTATGGGATAGATGAAAAGTGGTGACTGCACTGTTTACCATCTTCTCCAATCACTATCTTGTGTATAGCAGCTACTACTGCTGCATGCCAAGCTAGTTTGTGGCTCTAGGGGAACTAACTAACCCTATTTTGATACTCTTTATGCTCAGTCTTTCTGTGTCTCAATTTGAAACCTTTCTTCCAAACTTAAGTTATTTCAGTTTTCTTCCTGTGGTGGATGCTGTATGGAAACAGATGCCTGGGGCACTTGTAATCCAAGTGGAGATTAGTGTGCTCTTGTGGTAAAACAGCATGTATCATACTGTTCTCATTTGACATTGTGTCAGTGGAAGGTTTTGCAGGTTTGCAAGCAGTATACGTTGATTAGTGTTTGCAAATCTACAAGAAGGTGTTTAGGGAGAAGTTTTTGAGTGGTGTGTTTTGGTTTTGTTTTTTTTTAGCAAAAGGAATGAGTAGGTGAGTTGGTATTCATATAAGAGCCTAGACAAAGGAAGAAAAAGGGAGTAATTTGGCATTTATAGGGTCTTACATTTTGTATCTAAAGTTCTTTGTAAGTTAGGAGATAGGTTTCAAATATAAGAAAACAGCAGGTTAGGATGGCCCTACAGAGGGACCTGGACAGACTGGAGACATGGGATGATGTTTAATAAGTCCAAATGTCAGGTACTTCATTTTGGACACAACAATCCCATGCAGAGCTATAGACTGGGGACAGAGTGGCTGGAGAGTGGTCAGGCAGAAAGGGACCTGGGAGTGCTGGTTGACAGGAAGGTCAACATGAGCCAGCAGTGTGCCCAGGTGGCCAAGAAGGCCAATGGCATCCTGGCCTGTATCAGGAATAGTGTGGTGAGCAGGACCAGAGAAGTTATCATCCCCCTGTACTCGGCACTGGTCAGGCCTCATCTGGAATATTGTGTACAGTTCTGGGCCCCCCAGTTTGGGAAAGATGTCAGGATGCTGGAGTGTGTCCAGAGGAGGGCAACGAAGATGGTGAAGGGGCTGGAGCACAAGCCCTGTGAGGAGCAACTGAGGGAGCTGGGGCTGTTTAGTCTGAAGAAGAGGAGGCTCAGGGGAGACCTCATTGCTCTCTACAACTACCTAAAAGGAGGTTGTAGTCGAGCAGGGGTTGGTCTCTTCTCTCAGGTGACCAGTGACAGAACCAGAGGGCATGGACTAAAGCTTCGTCAGGGAAAGTTTAGGCTTGATGTGAGGAAGAAGTTCTTCACTGAAAGGGTGATTGGCCATTGGAATGCGCTGCCCAGGGAGGGGGTGGAGTCGCCAACCCTGGAGGTGTTTAAGGGGAGACTGGATGAGGCCCTGAGTGCCATGGTTTAGATGATGGTGTTAGTGTTGGGTTATAGGTTGGACTCGATGATCTCGGAGGTCCTTTCCAACCTTATGATACTGTGATACTGTGAACAGGAGAAGGTAGTGAAAGGCAGCTAAGATGAAAGCATATGGAAGCTGATGGCTGTATCCAAAAATAAAGAATTTTGATGCTTTTCAAGCATTATATTGGAAATAGGTGTTGATTGAAAATGGTAGTGAACTGACTGTGGTTTAAGTTAGGAACTTTTTTTAATGCTAATAATTAAAGATAATGACCGATGTGAATGCAAATCTGAGAGTAATGACTATAATATGATTAAATGTTTTTCTGCCAGCAAGTCCTGGTACTTGTTTAAAATTAACAGTGAAGAGTATTCAGTTTAGTAATTCCTTGAAAGAACCAATACATTTGCCATGTGTTCCAGCAGCTCATCCTTTATTAAGATAGCACAAAGAGCAAGATTGGTTTGCCAGGCTTTTATAGTAAAAATAAATTCAAATTATTTCTTTACTTTTACAGAAAAGCTGGAACTGTGGTTCCAGGCAGGTTGCTTTTCTTTCATCACTTCATATCAGATGAGAGTAATGGGAGAGCTTTACATTTTACAGGGGTGGATGGCATAACTGAGAAAGCTGTTGAACTGAAACACGCAGAACTAACTTCATCATCTTTTTTGTCAAGATAACAGGTCTGGCCTGTTGGATCTCATCTAGACAGATGAAGAAAGCTATAGAAAGGATACAGAGCAGTCAATTAAGGAAGCTGTTTGGTTTTCCTCCTGCTGTACTGATAAGATGAACTCTGCTTGCAGTCCAGTTTTGAGTTTTACCTGCAAATCCAGCTGACTGCAACTTCAGTCAGCATTGGCCATTTTGAACAGTTTGTTTGATTTCAGTAATGCTTTTTCAGTAATGCTTTTTCTGGTTTAGTCCAGTGTTCTGTGACCAACAATACAGTATCTCATGCACGCTTGGGAGATTGTTCCTTTTATTTCCCTTTTAGATGCTACACTGTGTCACCCAGTTCCTTCAGTTCTAGTTCTACATCTTTAACTACTAATCTATGAAAGTCATAGACCAGATGGATAGTGAATTGACCTGAAGTAAACAGTAAAGGTGCATAAGAGCTATCAGACTTGCTGCCCACAGAGAACTGGCTTTCTATACTGTTACGAACACTGACTTGATGCTTCTAAAGGGGTGTACACCTACCTCTGCTGCAGGCTAGGAAGGCACGAAGGCCTACTAGTTTTTGTAGCTGTGGACTCACAGGGTGCATAAAGTTTGCTTTTGTTGTGTTCTACCGTGTCAGATTTTGTTTATTAACTGAAGGAGTGCATTGGCCTGAACCAGTTGCTGTTGAGCTCCTCCTAGTGTTGCTGTCCCTACTGTGAGATGGTGTGGTTTAGAAACTACAGCTAGAAGTAGGGACTTTAAACTAGATTTGAATGGGGAGGGGGGCAATAGCAGGCTAGTCCAGGATGAGCAATGGGAAGGCATGCCAGAGTCTGAGCAGCGTTTGTCCTTGTGAGATTCAGACTGCTCCAGGAGGGGATGGGCACACCTGAAGTGTTTTTTTATACAAATGCGAGCAGCGTGAGGAATAAGCAGGAGCAGCCTTGGCCTGATCCCGAAGATATGACATTATTGGCATTAGCAAAACCCAGTGGGACGAGTCCTGTGACTGGTGTGCCATGATGGAGGGTTACAGGCTATTCAGGAGGGATAGACAGGGCAGGTGAGGTGGGGGGGTGGCATTGTGTATAGCAGAAGGGCTGGAATGCGTGGAGTTTGCAGTTGGCAATAGCATAGTTGAGAGCTTCTGGATAAGGATCAAGGGCCAGACAATTAAAACGGATGTCATCATGGCAGTCTGCTACAGGCCACCCAACCAGGATGATGCCACTGATGAACTATTCTTTAAGGAACTAAGGGATACCTTTAAGCCACCTGCCCTTGTCCTAATGGGGGACTTCAGTTTGCGAGCTGTCAACTGGGAGTACAATACAACTGGGGACAAACAGGTCCAGACGAGTCCTAAACTCTGGACGATAACTTCTTGGCACAGGTGCTGAAGGAACCAACCAAGAAAGGTGCCCTCCTTGACTTGTTGCTAGTTAACGGAGAGTGTCTTGTGTGTGAAGTGGCAACTGGAGGCTGCCTTGGTCACAGCGACCGTGAAGCAGTCAAGTTTAACATCTATGGCAACAGCAGGAAAACTGTCAGGAAAACTTCAGCTCTGGATATGAGGAAAGTAGACTTCAGGTTGCTCAGGGAACTGCTTAGTAAGATCGCTAGGGAAAAAGCTTTTGAAGGTGCTGGGGTCAATCAGTGCTGGTCACTTTTTAAGTATCACCTCCTAAGAGCAGAAGACCAGTCAATTCCGAAGTGCTGGAAGTCAAGCAGGCAAGGCAGAAGGCCAGCCTGGCTGAGTAGGGATCTTCTGACCAAACTGAGGCATGAAAGGATGGTGTACAACTAGTGGAAACATGGACAGGTGACATGGGAGGACTACAGGGACACTGTTCACGGCTGCAGAGCGGAAATTCATGTGGGCAAGGCTCAATTAGAATTGAAGTTGGCCAGCACTGTAAAGGATACTAAAAAGGGCTTTTTCAAATACGTTAATAACAAAAATAACATTGGGCCATTATTTGATAAGCATGGGCTCCTCATAAGCAGAGGTGTAAACAAGACAGAGACATTTAATGCTTTCTTCACCTCTGTTTTCCATACTGATGATGAGCTTGCCCCCATCCCCCAGAGCCCATGGCTAGAGTACTAATGCTGTGCAAATGATAATCACACAATCAACCCTGAACTTGTGTGGGATCTACTGTTCCAGTGCCAGTTGACTGGAAGCTGGCAAACATTGTCCCAGTTTTCAAGAAGTGTAGCAGGGATGATCCCAGTAACTACAGGGCTGTCAGTCTCACAGTGCCTGGTAAGATTATGGAGAATATTATTCTGGGAGCTACAGAAAAACACCCGAAAGACAATGCAACCATTGGTCACAGGCAGCACGGGTTTATAAAGAGAAAATCCTGTCTGTCAAACTTAATTTCCTTCTATGACATAGTTACCCACGTGGTCAACCAAGGAAAACAAGTTCTTGTGATCTTTATGGGTTTCAGCAAGACTTTTGATACTGTGTCTCACCGTATCCTCCTAAACAAAATGTCCAGCATACAGCTGGATAAACACAGTGGGTGAACAGTTGGTTTATGGTCAGGCTGAAAGGGTCGTAGTGAATGGAGTTACATCAGGGTGGCAACGAGTCACTAGCAGGGTTCCGCAAGGATCCATCTTGGGGCCACTACTATTTAATGTCTTCATAAATGACTTGGATGCAGGACTCAAGGGTTTACTAACTAAGTTTGTTGATGACACGAAACAGGGGATGATCTGCAGAGGGATCTGGACAGACTGGAGAGCTGGGCAATCGCCAATTGTATGAAGTTTAACAAGGGCAAGTGCCAGGTTTTGCTCCTGGGACACGGCAACCCTGGATATGCGTACAGACTGCGGAGCGAGAGACTGGAGAGCGGTCCTGTGGAAAGGTATCTGGGTGTTCTGATCGACAGCAAGTTGAACATGAGCCAGTAGTGTGTCTGGCAGCCAAGAGGGCCAACTGTGTTGTAGGGTGCATCAAGCACGGCATTGCCAGCTGGTCGAGCGAGGTGATTGTCCTGCTCTTCTCTGCACTGGTGTGGCTCCACCTCAAGTCCTGTGTGCAGTTTTGGGTGCCACAGTATAAAAAGGACACCAAGCTACTGGAGAGTGTCCAGAGAAGGGCCACAAAGCTGGTGAAAGGTCTAGATGGGAAGTCGTATGAGGAATGGCTGAAGTCACTTGGTCTGTTCAGCCTGGAGAAGAGGAGACTGAGGGGGGACCTCATAGCTGTTCGCTGCTTCCTCAGAAGGAGCAGCCGCTGATCTCTTCTCTGTGGTGATTAATGATAAGACTCAAGGGAATGGCGGGAAGATGTGTCAGGGGAAGTTTAGGTTAGATATTAGGAAGAGGTTTTTCAGTCAGAGCATGGTGGAGCACTGGAACAGGTTCCCCAGGGAAGCAGTCACGGCGCCAAGGCTGGCAATATTCAAGAAGCATTTGGACAATGCCCTCAGTCACATGGTGTGAATGTTGGGATTGTCCTGTGCAGGATTAGGAGTTGGACTCGATGATCCTTGTCCAACTCAGGTCATTCTGTGATTCTATAATTCTAAGTTAACTCAACTATAAAAACAAGCATCAAGTACTTAAGCTATTTTTAAATTAACTACTTTTATAAACATGCCTCATTAGAGGTTTTGTGATAAAAAAAAAATACCAGCATATAACCCTGCAAACATATTTGTCCATTGCTTGTTATGGGGTCTTTTCACAGTAGACCTTCACTGACTGGTGTATGCTGTGCAGCACATTGAGCTTAAAAGTGAGTATATACATGGCATTGTCTTAGTCTATTGTTTTTATATCATCCTCTATTCCTGCAAGAGTCAGTTTGCCGTTCCGCTTTATAGGCTATAAGGATATACTTGACTTGTTTATGTACAACAATCTACCCTACAGACAGTGCTAGTGGAGTGTGAGGAATCAGATGTTGAATTAGGTCCATGGAAATTCATCAGTAGTCCTCGTTCAGAAGATCTTATTAGATTGGTGCAAAAGTAATTGCTTTATTAACCAACCAACAATCTCATCTTAGAGTAAAACTTATTAATCAAAATAAGTACCGTTAGAATCTACACATTTTTGCCAGCATGCAAGAAGTCTAGAATTCTGGAGTCCTGGAATTGATTAATTCCATTTTGAGCTGCTGCTTGAGAAAACTTTGTCTTGCCGGAAGTTGTTGAGATGCTTGAAAAATGTGACGTAGAGTTTCATAGCCCGTTTTGGGCAGCTTCTGCAGAGGCATTTGTGAGACACGCGGTCAAGCATTGTTATGGAGAAGAACTGGCCCTTTTTTGTTTGCAAGTTTTGGAGCATTCTGTTGTATTCCTGGTGATACTTCTATACTGTGGTGGCTTTGCCAGGATTCAAGAAGTTGTAGTGGATGATTCCACTTGCCAAGCACCAAACAGTGACCATAATCTTCTTTTGATATAGTTCAGTTCGGGGAAGTGTTTTGGTGCTTCACCTCAGTCCAGCAGCTGCCTGAAACACTACTGGTTGTTTTATAGAATCCATTTTTCATCACATGTCACAGTGCGATCCAGAAATGTATCATTTTTGTTGCACAAAGGAAGCACAGAGCAGACTTTGGCTTTTTTTTTTTAATTTTCATGCTGCTCGTGTGGCACCCATTTGTGAAGCTTTTTTTTATTTGGTGCAGATGTCGAACAACTGTTGAATGGCCAACATTTAATCTTCTGCAAACTCTCAGGTTGTTTTGCCTGGGTCCACTGCAGTACTGGCACTCAGCTAGCGAAGGACATCTGTGACCCTCCTTGTCTTCCAGGCTCTCATTCCGTTACGAAATTTTTGGAACCAACGTTGAGCTGTACATTAGTTGACAGACCCCTGGCCAAATGCTCGGTTGATATTGCTAGCAGTTTCTGCTGCTTTACATCCCCTTTTGAACTCATACAACAAAATCTCTCAAATTTGGTTTTATTTCCATCTTTAATAAAATAATAGATAGAATTAATATAATAATATAATTAATAGTAATATAGAAACGGACAAACAATGAAAACAAAACCTTTAGCATAACCAAATAGGGCAAATTTCATGCTTTAAAATGGTATACTACAGGAACACAGTTAAATAAGTTTAATGCAAAATAAGCATTGCAGTTTACAGTGACAAAACAGGCAGTTATTTTTGTACCAGCGTAATAAATATGTGTTGCACTTCTGACGTTTTTTGTACAAAGGGCACTTTCTATTTCCAAACAAGGATTATTACATTCTTACATTAGCAATATCTAGCTGTCTACATTAAGAAAATAAGGCTTCACATAATTTTTTCCTGAATTACTGTCTCAATTATGAAGCTGATATTTTTCCAAAGATTTTACTAACTGAAGCAAGAAAGTCAAGTATTGCTCCAACCGTCATTTGCTGACAATATGGTATTTTGTTGCAAGAAAGATGTTGATTGTAGTAATATCCTTTCCCACAATATTTGGTATAGGTAAAGTTTCTAAGTTGTGGCCAGCTAATGGTGCAGTTAGTATTAGAATTCAGCGTTCTTGTTCCAGTGCATATGTCAGAAGACTGGCTTACCTACTAGATTTTTACACACTCATTTATTTGCAATATATTAGTTTGATGAAAAAATAATTGCATCAATTGAATGAAGTAGAGATGCATCAAAATGGATTTTGTGTTCCTTGTCAAGAAGTTTCTGAAGAAAACGTGGCTTGTTATGTTGTGAGGGGTTTTTTTTCTGAAAGGACAAGCTCCTGAGGTATTTTGAGCTTATTACGTGCTAATAACTATCCAGTGGTATGTGATCACAGCAATGTTGTTCAACTGGACTTACTTAAGGACAGCTTCAGTTTCATCCTGGAATGCAGCTTGGTCCTGTGCCCTGATAGATTTTGCAACGGAAGTAATAGACAGGCTAAATTTGGCAGAAATTTCCCTTTATAGTTCAGTAACTCTAGCTGCTTCCTTAATTCAGTCACTGAATTAATATGTTAGACATCTCCAAAATTGTTGGAATCTTTCCCAGCATTGGCTTGATACCTTTCTTCAGTAGCTGTTGATCTAAATAAGGCACGCATTTCCAGAAAAATGTACACTTGTTCTTTCATAGTCTCCTCTCTGCTTTCATAGTTCATTCCAACACCTTGGAGGCTTCCAAAATGTTCCTTATCATTTTGTTTTGTGGTGATGCCTGCAAGATAGAAAACTATGTGGGTAAACATCCACGTATTGTAAACTTTTGGATCTTTTAAATACAGCTTGTGGTTTGAATTCAGAGAAGTGTGATGTAAATTACAGAATATCTGTATTGGTGTTAACTGTCATAATCTTCTGCATTTCTTTTGGATTGATTTCAGATGCACGTGAGTCAGCACTGTCAAGACTGATAAACAAACCTTTAATCTAGGGGAGGAGATAGATTCCTGCATAGAATTTGGTCATTGTCTGTTCATAGCTCTCACAAAGTGCCCAGACATCATTGTCATGGACTGTTCTGCAGATTCTGTGGTACAATGGAGACTTCTATTAGTAAAATATATTTCCCTCTTTGGACACAGAGAGAGAGGATTGATCTCTCTCCCCAAGGATGACTGCTTCAGAATGAAAATGTCTTACTCCTGAAGCAGGATAGAGCTTTATTGTAACTACTTGATTGGCAGACTTTCTCTGGTAGCGTTATCTTAGGATAATGGATAAAGCTCCATAGTTGGCAAACCCTCTATTTTTTTCTCTTCAGTCTCTGCTGAATTGTTTAGGTCTCAGAAGATCAAGGGCTAGCACTTAACCACTTGCGAGGTATATTACACTTCTGCAGATGTTCCTTGTTAGGATGTAGGGGTATCTTCATTCAGATTGATGGTTGCCTTGTCAATTACTGCAGCTTTGGGTTGGGATGGTGCATAGAGATGGCTCTTGAGATATACAAAATAAGTAAATAGGCACATGCATTAGCTATTTTTTTCCCTAAGCTGTGCAAAGGTATGTATCTCCACAAAATATGGTAGGGAAAAATGATAAACATGTAGCAGAGGAACTAATTAAAGAATATTCTCTTCATTGGCAATAGCATACATGGACTTTGGATAGCATACAATGTCTTTAGACTTTGGATCTGTAGAAGACATGAGATGCCACCTTTCTCATATGCAAATGTTATATAGCTTTTGCTGCTGTATAATTTAGCCTCAAGACTTCCCATCTGCATTGACAGCTACCCATAGCCCCAGCTCTCTTCCCATAGGGAAGAGAAATTTGCCACTGTAGAAATTTAACAAGGAAGGAAACAGTACAGAGCTTGTACTTAGCTAGAAGGCATGGATAGCAGAAAAGCAAGTATTTACTTCTCAATTCATATATATATATATGGCACGTAAGAGCAATAATTTTTGAGACCAGCCACAAGTGTTAACAGAATGGGAGTCTTTTCAGCTTCTACATGAAAAGTTTTGCTCTTCTCAGTAGTTAGAAACTGCTCATCACTCTGGTGATGGTTCTGCAAAAGAACAGTAATATTTTTCCGGACATGACACTGATATTTGAGTGAACAGAGAGAATTAGCTTCTGTAATAGATATGTGCATCATTGCTTTATGGTAATGTTGCAACAGAGCTTTTCCCAAGAATTTAGGATATGCATGAAGTCAGACACTCAAAGCCAAATCAGTTTCTTCGGATCCATACAAAATACTAAAAGCACTGTGATGAATAAGAATGCTATTGACATGACATGTTTTACGTTTATTCTTTGGTCTGAATGGAAGCAGCCTTCATTTATGGTTTGAGTTTGCTAGGATTTTTGGTTTCTTGTCACCTGATTGCAGCATCAACTTTCTGAAAAATATTGTTTTGTTGAGATGTTTTTCACTATGCTTCAGTTTCAGGTTAACTTGAGAGCATTTTATTATGTACCATGAGAAGAATGCAATGTGTTTGATGTTCCCCTATTCATTCACTGTGGTAAGGACATACTAAATCTATTCTGAAAGGTGAACTGAGCAAAACTGTGCTCTTGATGTAGAATTTGTCTTCTGACATTATCTTGAACATCCTATCTTAGAGAATTAATTTTCAACGTGATTTCTGAGTGGGTTACAGTTTTGCCTATATGGTCTTCAAACATACTGTGTTTACCAATTAAATCTCTGTTGTAGTTTCAGGTTTTTCAGAGAATTTTTCTCCCCTTGCCAACATGGGGACGGGACGGGGGGGTGGGGGGGCAGGGACCACTGGGGTTGCGAGTTCTGGGGGGCAGCATTATTGGGGACATCCCGGGAAGAGGGAGTGCTTCGGTTCACGTGCTGGGGTAGAGCTACTTTGGGATCGTTACCCGCGCTCCACGCGTGCTGTGCGGTTTTTCTTCAGACGGAGAGAGAGAGAGATGGATTTTCCTGCAGACTTTCTGGACTTCCTTTCCCTTCCCTTCCCTTCCCTTCCTTCCCCTACCCCCCCGGCGCCCTTATCGGATAGGAGGATGAGGAAAGTCTCCACGCTGCCCAGGAGGAGGATTTCCACCCCGACCCTTGCGACCACTCTTGCCCCACGTGAGTTTTGTTTTCCCTCAGGATCATCACCTTTCTCCTTAAACGCCCTTTTTTTTTTATTCTGGAGCTCAGCTGGATCACGGGACTGACTTTTTCGTTCCGCCACTCACCCCCTCCAGGGTGCAGCAGCACCACATGCTGTCCTTGAAATACAACTGCACCGTAGGAGCAAAGATAAGACTTAACTCGTTTGAAGCGTTGGGTTACAGCGTTGCTTTCTGTTCAGTTCTGTGTTTGGTTATATATATATTTGCAGTTGAGAACTGTTATTTTTTCCTATACAATTCCCCCCCCCCCCGATTAAAGTCTATTAATTGCAAAAAGGTTGTAGTAATTTTCTTGTGGGAGATAGCCCCCTTAGACATCTTAGTTTTCCGTTAAACCAGGACATAATTGGTGCCAAGACATGGGGCTCGAGCAGAATAAAGATAACAGTTCCTGTACCATCATGTGTGTATTGAGTTTAGGGTCCATACGGACCATACTGTACTATATGTTTGGGTTTTGTTGGTATAGAATCGTGCCGAAAGACCTGGTGGGTTTAACTCATCTTAGTAGAACTCAGGCAGCTGCGATTATTATCGAGTTCTTATTTTGGATTTATAGTGTTTTGAACTCAATGCCTGTGAGTCTCATTGGGCATGTGTTTTCAAGGTTGTACTCCTGCCCTAGTCTGAGCTGTTACCTCTGGGGGTTTAATGATAATGATACCTATCTTGGGGTGGAACACAGGGGAGTATTTTCAGGTCTGCTACAACAGCTTTTGAGAAGCTTAAATTTCCCCTAATTGCCAGAGATATCTTACTTTTTGTTGTTCGCCTGCAAGTTTGTGCCATTATGGCCTATCTTGTGTGTGAAGCTAGGGCTAAGGTCTCTCGAGAATGCATCCAGAAGCACCCCTAAGGAGAGAAGGAAGAGGGTAAAATGTGTGACATCATGGTGATTCAGGACATGGCTGAACCAAGAGAGCAGTCCAAACCAATGGAAGTTGCCTTTATCCAAAAAAGGGAAATATAAGACCAAATCAGTTTGTCCAGTGGACAATAAGGGGGAAGTGGCACCTTCACAGGTAGCAGACCCAGAACCAGAGGTTAATACTGAATCACTGTCATTTCACAATCTCTGTAGTCTGGGGAAAGACATTACTCAACAGCTGGGCAACCAACCTGACTTGGTTGATCCAAGTTTGGGACCTTATGGGTGAAAACTTAAAACTTGATGGTACTGAGCCAGATTTTTGGGGTCTCTGGCCCAGGATGTGGGTATCGAACAGGTGTTCGTGAGGGAATCAAAACCCCCTTCACTCTGGGCGTGACTTCTAACAGGTGTAAGAGAGAAGTTTGTTTACAGAGACATCCTGCAGGAACATCATCATAAGACAACTTGGAAGACGGGATCCTATGTCTAAGAGAAATGTCACTGTTAGAAGTACTTTTTGGAAGGGATGGACAATCCAATAGCAACCCAGACAAGGTCAGGTGCACATCACAGATGTGGTGCAGTCTCTCACGCCAGGGGCCAGCTGTATACTAAAATTTCCTGGTGTCCATGTATTCAGGAGGAAACCAAGAGACAGTGGGCTCTGTAACAAGTAAACTCAGGATATATGAGGGAATGGTCCATAGCCTGATACAGGCCCGTGTCTCCACAGTAGAGACATTGATTGATAGTCTCAGGGATGAGCAGAGAAAGCTTAGAGAGGAGATTAAGGAAAGTCTTCAAGTGGCACCAAGTGTGGATCAGAGCCTCTGAGGTCAGAGCCAGACGCCCCTCAGCTTAGAGAAAGGGAACAGGCCTCACGAACTGAGCTGTGGTATTTTCTGGTCGACCATGGAGAAGACATGAGACGGTGGGACTGGAAACCTACCTGTGCCCTAGCAGTCCAAGTGCAAGAACTGAAGGAGAGCTGGAAGATCACTGAGAGTAAGTGCAGTGCCAGTTTCCCATGGGCAAGGATCTGACCCATCACGGGGCACCTCAGAAGTGTATCCATTGGGAAGAAGCTCTGATCACTATAACCAAGACCAGTATTAGAGGGGCCCTGCCTCTAGCCAGGTAGAGGCAAGGGACAACCGTGTCTATTGGACTGTGTAGCTCTGATGGCCTGGCACATCAGATCCACAAGAATACAAGGCTCTGGTTGATATTGGTGCTCAATGCACATTAATACCATCAGGACATGTGGGCCCAGAAACTATTTCTATTTCTGGGGTGACAGGGATGTCTCAAGAGTTGACTGTGCTGGAAGCTGAAGTGAGCTTGACTGGGAGAGAGTGGCAGAAGCACCCCATTGTGGCTGGTCCAGCCGCCCCATGTATCCTGGGCATTGACTGCCTCAGGAACGGTTATTTCAAGGACTGAAAGGGACATAGATGGGCTTTTGGAATAGCCACTGTAGAAAGAAGGGGTAGAACAGTTGAATTCATTGCTGGGTCTCTCAGAGAGTCCTTCTGCTGTTGGACTGCTGAAGGTTGAGGAACAGCAGGTGCCAATTGCCACCACAACAGCGGATCGTCGGCAATACCGAACGAACCGTGATGCTGTGATTCCCATCCATAAGATGATCCATAAACTGGAGAGCCAAGGGGTGGTCAGTAAGACCCACTCACCCTTCAGCTCCATTTGACCTGTGCATAAGTCTGATGGAGACTGGAGATTGACCGTGGGCTATCGTGGCTTGAATGAGGTTACTCCACCACTGAGTGCCGCTGTGCAAGAGATGTTGGAACTTCAGTATGAATTGGAATCCAAGACAGCAAAGTGGTGTGCCACTATTGACATTGCTAACGCGTTCTTCTCCATTCCCATAGCAGCAGCTTGTAGGCCACAGTTTGCCTTCACCTGGAGGGGTGTGCAGTACACCTGGAACTGACTGCCCCAGGGGTGGAAACACAGTCCCACCATCTGTCATGGACTGATCCAAGCAGCACTAGAGAAGGGTGAGGCTCCATAACATCCACAGTACATTGATGACATCATTGTATGGGGGGACATGGCAGAAGAGGTCTTCGAGAAAGGAAAGAAAATCATCCAGATTCTCCTGGGAGCCGGGTTTGCCATCAAACAGAGTAAGGTTAAGGGACCTGCCGCGAGAGATTCAGTTCCTGGGAGGGAAGTGGCAGGGCGGCCGTCGTCAGATTCCGATATAAGTCATCAACAATGTCTCCACCAACCAGCAAGAAGGAAACACAAGGCTTCCTGGGTACCATAGGTTTCTGGAGGATGCATATTCCAGAATACAGCCAGATTGTAAGCCCTCTCTACCTGGTAATCCATAAGAAGAATGATTTCCACTGGGGCCATGAACAGCAGCAGGCCTTTGAAGAGATCAAGCGGGAAATTGCTCAAGCCCTTGGGCCAGTCAGGACAGGACCAGACGTGAAGAATGTGCTCTACTCTGCAGCTGGGAATGGAGCCTTTGGTGGAAGGTGCCTGGTGAGACTCGAGGTCAACCACTTGGATTCTGGAGCTGAGACTACAGAGGGTCCGAAGCCAAATACACATCGACAGAGAGAGATTCTGGCCACTTAATGATGGAGTTCAAGCCGCCTCAGAGGTAGTCAACACAGAAGCACAGCTCCTTCTGGCACCCTGACTGCCAGCGCTAAGGTGGATGTTCAGGGGACAGGCTGCCTCCACACATCATGCCACTGATGCTACTTAGAGCAAGTGGATTGCTTTGATCACACAGCACGCCCGCATTGGAAAACCGAACCACCCTGGAATCCTGGAAATCATCACGAACTGGCCTGAAAGTGAGAACTTTGGTCTAGCAGATGAAGAGGAAGAAGAGCAGGTGGCACATGCGGAGGAAGCTCAACTGCCGAAAGAGGAAATACTCTACGCCCTTTTCACTGATGGTTTCTATCGTATCGTAGGGACAAACTGAAAGTGGAAAGCAGCCGTATAGAGTCCCACATGACAAGTTGCAGAAGCTACTGAAGGAGAAGGTGGGTCAAGTCAATTTACAGAGCTCAAAGCCTTCCAGTTGGCCCTGGACATTGCTGAACAAGGGAAGTAGCCAAGGCTTTACCTCTGCACTCACTCATGGATGGTAGCCAATGCACTGTGGGGATAGTTAGATCAATGGAAGAAGGCCATTTGGGAATGAAGAGGTAAACCAGTCTGGGCTGTCGATGTGTGGGGGTACATAGCCACCTGAGTGGAAAAGTTGACTGTGAGGGTCCGCCACATGGATGCACACGTGCCTAAGGGTCGAGCCAACAAGGAACATCATAACGAGCAGGGAGACTGAGTAGCATGTGTCAAAGTGTCATGGACGGGTTTAGACTGGCAGCATAAAGGAGAACTGTTCCTGGCTTGATGGGCCCATGATGCCTCACGCTATCAGGACACAGATTCCACCTGTAGGTGGGCATGGGACCGAGGGGTGGATTTAACGTGGATATTATCTCTCAGGTTATCCATGACTGTGAGACATGTGCTGCCAATAAGCAGGTGAAGAGAGTAAAGCCCCTGTGGTATGGTGGACACTGGGATAAGTATAGGTATGGAGAGGCCTGGCAGGTTGACTACATCACATTGCCACAGATCCGCCAAGGAAAGCGCTATGTGCTCACCATCTCTCGGATTGCTGGAGACACACCCGGTGCCTCAGGCCACTGCCCGAAACACCATCCTAGGCCTGGAAAAACAGGTCCTGTGGTGACTTGGCACCCCGGAGCGAATTGAGTCAGATAATGGAACTCATTTTAAGAACAGCTTAGTTACAACGTGGGTGAGAGAGTATGGCATTGAGGTATCGTATCTCCTTCCATGCACCAGCTGCCGGGAAGGTTGAACGCTGTAATGGACTGTTGAAAACCACTTTGAAGGCATTGGGTGGAGGGATTTTCGAACACTGGGACCAGCATCTAGCAAAGGCCACCTGTTTAGTCAACACTAGGGGCTCCGTCAATCGAGCCGACCCTGCCCAGTCAGAATCCCTTCACACGGTAGATGGAGATAAAGTCACCTGAGAGGTATGTTAGGGAAAACGGTTTGGATTAACCCTGCCTCAAGCAAAGGCAAACCCATTTGTAGGATTGTCTTTGCTCAAGGATCTGATTGCACCTGGTGGGTGATGCAGGAAAATGGAGAAACATGATACATACCTGAAGGGGACCTTATCTTTGGGTAAGCCACCCACAGTAATGTATCTGGACGTACCTATCTGTAAGTGTGTATATAGTTGAAAACGTGTATATAGTTTAAGTTTGATGGAATGTTGGCATGGAAGAAAAATTCGGGGTGGATAATGTTGTAGTTTCAGGTTTTTCAGAGAATATTTCTGCTCTTGCCGACATGGGGACTGGTGGGGAACGGGGACCGATGGGTCTGCAAGTTCTGTGGGAGGGGGGCAGCGCCGCTGGGGACACCCCGGGAAAAGGGGGTTGCTTCCGGCGCAGGCACTTCCTGTTGAGCTTTGGCGGGAAAGAGCAGGACCTCGGTTCGCGCGCAGTGGCTGCGGAGAGCTGCCTACGGACCGTTACTCCCGCTCCACACGGGCTGTGCCGTTTTTTCTTCAGAGGAGGAGAGAGAGAGAGGAGTGCGGTCAGCACCAGCTGGATTCCTCTGCGAACTTTCTGGAGCTTCCCTTCCCCTCCCCTTCCCCCACCCCTCCGTACCCTTATCGGATAGGAAGACGAGGAAAGCCTCCGCGTTGCCCAGGAGAAGGATTTCCAGCTCACATTGCGACCGCCCTTCCCCCACGTGAGTTTTGTTTTTCCTTCGGGATCATCATCTCTCTCCTTGAACGCCGTTTTATTTTTTTTCCTGGAGCTCAGCCGGATCATGGGACTGACTTTTTCATTTTCCCCCGACCTCCTCAGGGGTGCGGCAGCGTCCCCTGGCTGTTCTTGAAATATAACTGCATCATAAGCGCAAAGATAGGACTTAACTCGTTTGAAGGGTTGGGTTACAGCATTGCTGTCTGTTCGGTTCTGTGTTTGGTTAGATATATATATATTTGCAGTTGAGAACTGTTATTTTTTCCTAGACAATTACCCCTCCCCGGCCCCGATTAAAGTCTATTAATTGCAAAAGGGTTGTGGTGATTTTCTTGTGGGAGATAGCCCCCATAGACATCTTAGTCTTCCGTTAAACCAAGACAAACTTTGTTTCTTAAAACCTTCACTTATGTGTGTAGTGTTCTGGATGACTTTTATATAACCTGAAAATGAAAGTATGGTATCTAACAAATAAGAACAAGAGCAAATGTAGAGATATTTCTGAAGACTTGGATTTGGTATCTGGAGTACCTTTGGCTTTGAGTCTGTTTTTTTTCATGTGAAGAAGGTTTTAAAAATGCAAACCTGAATATTTTAAAAACAATTCTTATAATATGTGTCTTAAGTTCAGCTTAATTCCTAATTGTTTTATATCAGCAAGAGTTAGCTTGGACTCATAGATTTTCTGTTGTTTCCTGTCTCCTGTTCCTCCCCCCATCATTTTTCTCCAAATGATAGGAAAATACTTTTCCACAAAAAAGTGAGCTAACTAACTTTGTTCCTGGTTGAAGTAGCTTAATGTTTCTGCTGCTTTGTACCTGATTGAACAATGCCATACCTTAAGCAAGAACATGATTTAAAGTGTTGAAATGTCAGTAGTATACATCTCAAATACATGCAGGATTTTTTTCTGTGTCTGATTTTTTAACTTGTGAGCAGAGATTAGGAGGAATATTTTGTACATCAAAATATTACAGGTATCCTGTTGCTCTCTTTTAAATGGTAAAGTTATCTTCAGATGGGTATCTTCAAATATTACCCTACTCTCATTGTAAACTATTTGATGCACTGTTTTGGCCACCACTCTCCCTGTTTTTCTGTGTTGTTTTTTTGTTTTGTAAATTGGGAATGACTGCTATTTCAGAAGATATGAAGATAAGAGGGATATTGAAAGAAGGGCGTTGTTGTGAATGTTGGAGTTTTAATGAACACACATAGAATGGGAAGATTGGAGACTGTCTGCATATTTAGAGTTTTCCTGAGACCATCCAGTTTTCCCTTTCATGTGGGAAGGCAGTCTTCTAGAAGAGGACATGTGCAGTTTCTTCACTATGTAGATTATATGTCTTGTTTTGCTTTGAAGAGAAATTGTGATATATCTGCTGTGTATGCACTTGCAGTTTGAATTCTCCTTTCTTGAAGGTTGTGATTTGGTCTGTAGCCAGTGGTTATGAAAACGAGATATCTTATAGGTTTCTCTGCATGTGACCTCTGGATATGGGGTGACATTTTTCATATTTCACTTGATTTCACACCTTTCTGCCTCCATCTGTGGTCAGTGATTCCTATAGATTGAGCATGCACCAGCTCTCTGTTCTTAATGCTACCACCTTCTCATATTTCCAGCAGAAAATGTTAGCAGATTTACATATAAAACATACAGTTTTCTCCCTGTCTTCAGAATCACTAAAGCAACCCCACTCAAATACACGTGCTTTTTTGCTTACTTAAGTATAGCTGACTGCTCAGGAGAGTTTAGTATCATGAAGCTGTCTCTGAGTTCACAAACTACTTCATGTTTATACATATGGGAAAAAATCCAGCCCTGTGAAATCCTTTGAAAAGATGGAATGTTGCTGTTGTAAAACCATATTTTCTTATTGGGACAGTCTGATAAAAATCTGTTGTTTTTCAATTCTGTGTTATTAAACTCTAAAGGAAGTCCCACTTTGGATTAGATGAGACTACTCTGGCTTCCATAGCAGCTTTGGAAGCAATGAGCTGCTATCACAGTCTCCCAGTACATCAAGCCACATCACTTAATGCTTAAATCACGTTTCAGATATAGCTATGCAAAGACACTTCTTAGGTATAGCATTGTATGGTGTTATACTTTTCTCTCAAAAAAATCCCAAACCAGTCTGTAGCTGGAAATTTTTACTTGGATGGTAGGGAAGAAATTTTCTGGAGCTAAAGGGGAGATGGGTATCTCAGCTATCAGCTGGTGCTTTCTAAATATCTTACCCAGGAGTTATGAGTAAAGTTGCTGAGTCTTGGCAGTATGGTCATTGATGAACAGCTGTCGTGCCTAAATAATAGAGTGAATATGCTGTATATGAGTTGTCTTGCTTTTTCTATCCCTTTCCCTTCAGTTTACTTGTCTCCAGTCAGTGACTTCTTTTTCCTTATACTGAACAGTGTAACTTCTGAATTAGGAAGAGAGTTTTGTCAGAGGCTTCACTGGAACAGTGTGTTCCAGACATCTTTCCCTATAAGAACAAGCACTAAAGTGTTCAGATTGCACTTTTAGTTTTAGTTGAGCTTCATAGTGATTTAAAAACATGTCCCCGCAATACACACTGTTTGTCTTGCCACCATCTTACATTATTTTTTTCATGCCTGTTCTGATATGGGTTCACCCAATGTAGGTGAAATGGCCATTTTGATAGCTATAAAGATCCTGCCTTGGAATTAAAAAACTCTTATAGTATTAGACATTGTGAAGGTATGGAGCTAGGCTTTTTGCTTGAACACCACAAAGAAATTCTAGGAAACTTAGCAACTCTTTTTAAGTCAAAACTGAGAGGAGAGAATTTTTTGGGTGGTATGTTTCTAGAAGCAAGCTTGAATCCTCACTGTTGTTGCATAATAGTGGATTGGATTCATTTATCCTGTTCCTTGTGCAATGGTTTACTTTCAAGGTCTAATTCAGTTCTCAATGAAAACATAATTCAGGCTCTAATATCTTGAGACTTAATGAGTTAAGATCTTACAATGTCAAGTCCTATTTAATAATGGCATTGTTCTTTGGTCTTTTCTGGTTGTGTTTGAATTTGGTCTAAATTGAGTAAGATGTATCATATATACAATATCTAGTCCTTAGTGAGATACTGAGGACTTCTCTTTTCTGAGTCTTGTTAATAAAAATAGCACTGTCTTATGTAGCTGTTTGATTTCTACTGTGGAGATTTCATTTTTCTTCCCTCTAATCAAATGCCACGTTATGTTCCTGGTTTGCTAATCTTATCAAAAGGGCTAAATTGTCTTCCTTGAATGTCAGCATGGTCAAAACAGATACTGCTTGTGGAGAGAAAGCAATGGGGATGATTACTATCAAAAACCTGAGGAGACTGGGTACTAATACGAAAGTTCACTGGGTTACTTCATTTTCCTATCTCTTACTGTCATGTGTTTATACAAATTCAGGTTAAAAATATCACACAAGTCTTGAAAAATAGCTAACAATCTGAAAGCTGTCCGTGAGGATTTTTTTCTTTTTATACTTACAAATGATTATGTATAGTTTCTGTGGATTAACTGCTTGAGATCAAATGCATTTGCTTTTGCTTAAGAGGGCCTTAGGCCGTGCAGCACTGGCTTTGTGCACAATCAGAGTTTGTGATGGTATACTAGCTTCTTTTCATCAGTATTTCTGTTGGATGTTGTTTCATTGTGTGTAGGCTGCTGTCCTTTTCAATGAAGTATTTTCATACTATGGGGGAGAGTGTATCAAAACAAACCTAGCAAGTTTTGGTTTTTTTTTCTTCGACCTGAATGAGATGTGTCAGCCCAAATGGGATTGCTGGTGAGCTCTAAAAGGGTGCCTTATCTGTGCTTCCTACTTCCTTTCCCTGAATTGTCAACCAAAGAATTCATGTGCACTGCTTTAACTGTCACAGAAAATACAGGTGATGTTGGTTCTTCGCCTTGTCCTCTCATCTTTGCCACAAGCCTCTGCACTTTGACTGCAGAAAGAGCCTTTGAAACTGTAGCAGCTATATTGGCTTCTTCAGCCCTCTGAAAAGTAAAATGCGAAGTATTACAAGAAAATAGTTTCTTATCACTAACTTGTGTAGTAAGCTCATCACAGCCTAGGGAAGACTGTCAGATGAAATGGTTACTTACTGAGAACTGTTAGTATATCTTCAGCTATACTTTACTGCTTTTATTTCTTGATATGAGGCTGACTGGATGAGCACTATGACATCATCCTCTTGGGTTTTCATATTTTGGATGTGCTCACCGATATCCCTGGCAGCTGTGAACTGTATTAGGTTGTTACACTGTGTTTGATAGGTTTTGCTTCCTTTCCCTAAGAACTGTGTCTGTGTGCCCAGCCTAGTGGATATCCTTAAGATGACAAGAACTAAAGAAAATGGCATATGAATTGAGCCTTCTAGAGATAAATCCAGTGTATGTACAGAAACCTGATTCTGAGGCACCATCTTCCTGCTTCAGCACTGTTTTTTCCCTTACCATTTGATTCTAACATCTGCCTGCAGCCTTTGCTTTTCGCTGTCCATTTCTTACATCTTTCTGTACTTTGGTTAACTTTCCTACTGCTGTCAGTAACCCCTGCCATGTCTTTTAATGTCTAACTTCTCCTGAGTTGTGCTGATGTACCAGTCCTTCCTGCATCCGAAAGCTAGGTTTCTGTGTTACTGAACAGCATGCTCTGTAAGTTGTATGTATTTTATTGGATTCTTTCACAGAACTAGAGAGCATTCTAAGGATAAAAACAATACACTCGTAATAAATTTACTGTCTTATCCATTTTGTGTGTACAGTTTATACATTCCTGCTGTCGAGTCAAGGGGATTGACAGCCAGACTGTATCTCTTCTTTGTATGATACCAGTAACCAGTATGATACTATAACAAAGAAAAGTTGAAGTCCTTCCAGACTACTTGGTAGTGCGTGTCTCTATCTCTTTTTGAACGCAGGTACATGCTTCTCATGAGAAATACATTTGCAAACTCCTATTCAGACGTTACTCAGACATCAGAGAGTTTTCCGAGTACTTCCTTTGGAGCTTTTTGTTAGTACATAGATCTTTATCATATAATATCCAGATATAACATTATTTTTGTTCTCTTGCACTGAAAAAAAAAAGAAACCCAAACAAGTGGATTCTGCTACTCTTTTAAGCTGATTTCATCTCTTCCTTTAAGTGCTACATAATCATCAGACCTACTTTCTGCTTGGACTTTTACTTTTCCTCAGCCTTGTTAAGTCCCGATAATCTCTTTAACCCCTTTAACTCATTCTGGGGCTTCCTTTCCTTTGAAAGCTTGTACTTACTACGCGTTTTTGCCGAGCCGTTTTCTTTTGCTAGACATCCTCTTCCTTCTTTTCCCAATATTATTTTTAACTGATGGGCTTATAGCTTTTGGGTTTGCCTTTTTTTTTTTAAACTTCAGATTTTATTTTAATGGAAACAATTATTTTTCACTGTAAGTGAGGCACATGGGCAAAAAATGCTACAAAAATAAAACCAAGAGGAGAAAAGAGTTAACTTCAAATGTAGGAGAATAAAGTTTTCTTGAAAGAAGCCTAAAATATGTAGGTTAAAATAAAGCCTGATAAAAATACCGACTGTTGGTTTAGTGAGCCGCTGAAGTCCTCTTGCTTCAGATTTTCAAAGCATGGGAGTTTGCAGGCTGTCACATTTTCAGATATTTAGAATGAACTAGGCACGCTCTCCTTTACCCTTGCTCACTAATGAGACAAAGTGCCTAGAGGGAAACTGACACTTCCAAGCTTGGTTTCTGAGTGTGGTGTTCCGCCCTTACTGCCCACTTCCTGACTCTGGAGGGGTTTCTGCAAGTCATTGCTATTGCTGTGATACGGAAAGCATTTCGCACTGCATTTTGCATTGTGCCTCTCGTTGCTTTGCTCTCCTGGAATGACGAGAAAACTGATTATGATATTGCCTTGTCATTGTGGGTTATATGAAATCAATCAGTCCAACTCCTTATGTCTGACTTGGCCAAGATGCTAGAAGCTATATTTATAGAGCAAAAGATCATCTGGATGGTTGTCTTTGTCAGTCTTAACCTATCCCTCAAGGGAATCCACAAGGGAATAGCCATGCACTCAAAGGAGTCTATGTTCCAGAAGTGATGCCTGCCTTAGCTTAAGATCTCTGTATCTTCTTCCTAGGATAATTTTCTTGAGGATATCTTCTGGAAAGATATACTCTTTCCTAACAATTTGTCAATTTGCATCAACGTCGAGATGTCTAATTTCAGTATCCCAGTTTTACACATCAATTGGGCAGAAATAGAATGGCAGGTTGCTCTTGGGAAAAAAGTAAAAAATTCTGGAAAAGTTGAGCAGGATCTATTTGTTATTTCTCTTAATTTAAACAAAAAACACAAAAAAATACAGAAGCCATGTTTTAGAACAAACACTTCCTATTTTCCTTTTTTTTGTTTCTTAAAATATAGTAGAAACAGCTACTGTTTGAAGTCTGCTCTGAATGTCATTAGGAAAAAAGCCTTTGTTAGGATTTGAGGTAACAACTCCAACTTCTGCTCTGTTCTCAATGTTATCATGACACCTTTATATGGTTAATTTTAATAATACTAATTATTAATTCTGATAATTCAGGAATGTTTCTTATTATTTGGTTAGCAGTTATCTACATGGATATGGGAACAGCATTGGCAAATCAGATATTGTCTGATTAAACTTACTGTGCTAGTAAGTCCGAAACTGACAGGCAAGCTACTTGGGCATTCTGTTACCAGCACAATCCTTCATTCTGTCTTCTGAATGAATGAAACTGTTTTGGGAAGGAAATAAATACAGAGAGTACCCAAAATCCTGTTTATTATGATTTGCAAGCAATCTACTGATTTGCTAGGAATTTGCTGCTGAGATCTACTTGACTGCTCAGCAGACTGAGACACCCAACTCCATACTGAATTTAGATTGAATAACCTTACAAACAAAACTCCTTGTAAAAGAGTTTCTGCAAACACATTTGTTGGGCTCCCACCTCTAGTTATACTGTCTTCAAACCCTTGTGAGACTTTCTGTGCTCCTCAGACGTTGTGGGTAGATGACAGCTTCTGTAATTAATATATCCTGGTTAATGTATCCTGCTGTGATCATTTCTGATATGCTAGCAAGAATAGAAACTTCTCTGAGTATTTTTACATCTTCTTTCCCCTTTTCAGTCAAAGACAATTGAAAGGGGAAGTAATCTTTTGCAATGGGAATGTGGGATGGCTTTTTGGTAGCTCAGCGATTAAGACAGAAAACAATTTAATTGGAGACTTTGCTGTATTAGCATTGAACTGTAGTAGGGCTGTGGAGATAAAGATTTGTAATATTGGCCAAGGATTTTGTTTGTTGGGTGTTTTGAGTATCTGTATACTTTTTCTTTTCAGCTAAAATTGTAGACAGCTGTTAATCCAAATAGTATTCAAATCCACATAACAATTATTAACTTGCAGCAGTATGTTTTCACACTGCATTGTTTTAATCTTGTGAACACAGGACATTGTTAGTAGTAATAGTTGCAAATACAAACTACATCACTTGCTATTGCAGTTGCTGTTGCTATTGGGCCAATGTTTGATATTTTACACTTTATGTTCACTCTACTGAAGTCCAGGCTCAGAACTGGTGCTTTTACATATATATGTAAACTTAGGCTTCCTGGAGCAAACTGAGAAATTCAAGCTTTAGTTCAGAATCTCCCCACTTGGATTGATTACATGTGGAAGAACACATCAAAGAAGGGGAAGTGATGGGGAACTTTTTAAAAATATTCTGAGTATGTTTAGTCTGTTCCCAAAGGATAAACATAGATACAAGCAACTTTCATGAGTATACCATGAATACACGGTTTCTTCCACCAGAGGATGACGCGTTACAGTAATTCTGTTTGTTGTAAGAAGCAGAGCTTAAAACAGAATGGCATCTAAGTATGCATCCTTCCTAAACATAAAGGTTTCTTTATGTCATAATAAAGTACAAGGAATTTATAAGAATTATTGTCCCTAATATATATTTTATTCTTCATTGAGGTGGCCCATCATATGATGTCTATTTTTGTAAAAGCCTTCCCCTCACCCCCTTTCCTCTATTGTTAGTATTTTCCATTTTGTCTGATTATCTGGTCAGATAGTTTTAATTTGCATTTCTAGTGTCTGATTATTGTGTTTCTGTAACTGTTCACACATTCCTTCTATTCCATTCATCTTTTTTTTCCCTTTGTCTTTTCTTTGATGTACAGTACTCTATCTTCTTTCTAGGCCTCTAACTCTCTGGAGTGATAGGGCTAAGAGAAGAGAGTTAATAGCTAAGAGATTGCTCTTGGCATGCTTTATTGTAGACAAATTGTTTGAACTTGTAACACTTCGAAAATGGAAGTTAATATAGTTATTTCCATATAAACGAGATATTGATATTGAGCTTCTAAAAATAAGTTACAAATATACACAAAGATGATTCTCTGTAGCAATTGTTTAATAGAAAGAAACTGGTTTGTTTGGGGATTTTTAGTTGTGCTTTTTTTTTTTTAGTTTAACTTCATGGCCTCTGAAAAGCTGATCTCAGGAGCGGGATTCTGGAAAGTGAACAGGCCATTAAAAATGATGGAAATAAACAGAGGGTACAACTGCTTTGTGTGTCATACAATGTTCATAATATTATCATTTTTCATAGAATCATAGAGGTTTGGATTGGAAGGGACCTTTAAAAGATCATCTATACAACTTCCAACCTTGCAATAAGTGGAGGCAGCTTCAACTAGATGAGGTTCCTCAGAGCCCCAATCCAACCTGACCTTCAGTGTTCTCAGTGATGAGGCACCTACAGCCTCTCTGGACAACCTGTTCCAGTGTTTTACCACTTTCATCACAAAAGTTTTCTTCCTTACATCTAGTCTGAATCTATCCTCTTTTGGTGTAAAGCCACTACCTCTTGTCCTATCACTACAGACCCTGTTAAAAAGTCTGTCCCCATCTTTGTTATAAGGCCCTCTTGAAGTACTGAAAGGCTGCAATAAGGACTCCCCAGGGAGTTCTCCAGGCTGAACAACCCCAGCTCTCTCAGCCTTTCCTCAGAGGAGAGGTGTTCCATCCCTTTAATCATTTTTGTGGCCCTCCATCCTTCTGATGATTTTTGTGGCCCACCTCTGGACCTACTCCAGCAGGTTCACATCTTTCCTCTGTTGAGGACTCCAAAGCTAAATGCAGTGCTCCAGGTGGGGTCTCACCAGAGCAGAATAGAGGGGCAGAATTACTTCCCTTGACCTGCTGACCATGCTTCTTTTGACTCATCCAAGGATACAGTTGGCTTTCTGGACTGCAGGCGCACATCACTGGCTCATGTCCAATTTTTCATCCACTAGTACCCCTAAGTCCTTCTCGTCAGGGCATTTTTGTGGACCTGGAGGGTGCTGATCCTGTGGCTTAAGAGCATGTAAATCAAGAGATATGTAGGTTTGTTAAGAGACTTTCCAAATTCTGTCGTTTCTTCCGGTTTACTCTGTTTTCTCCTCTGTGTTCAAGCCATGACTGTACAGACAGAAGAGAGTGTAGGAGCGCGCTGTCCAGCTGAGTAACAATGACCACAGCAGCTATTAAGAGCTCTTTTGAGACCTGCCTTCAGAGACAGGAGGGGTTATAGCATCGCTGCTTTGTAGTTTAGATGCTGTGATATATGGCATACCAAAAGTGCAAGAATATGTGAGTGAATCGAGTTGTTAGGGTTTCCCCCAAGAGTTGGCGTCGCTTGCAGCTGTAGAATTTTTGAGTTAATTATGCTTTTGGGAAGTGGAGAGAGGATGTTTTTGGAGTGTAGAAAAAGGTAATGAATTACAAAATTAAAGCAGCTTTATTTAGGACACTTTTACTTGGGATATAGTTCTAAAAATTCCTATACTCCTAAAACTCCAGTTTTACTGCCATTGTAATTAATTTTTTTTGCTGATAAAGAATATCTGCCATGATGCGCATTTCTTTTTCTTTTTGGTCCAGCAGCAATACTACATTGCTCTGCTGCCCCCTGGCCGTTCCCATACATCGGGGGGCCGGAGGGTTCCCGCAGCACCTGTGCATAGTGGAGTTGGGTCCCCAAGGGTGTCACTCGGCTGGCGCCCCGCCTCCACCAGCACCCAGCAGCCGGCTTAAAACTGGTGCGGACCAGGGGAATCTGACTGTTTAATAAAACAGAGCATCACAAAGGCCCGCGGCAGGTGCTGACGCGATGTGATTTCTGCCCAGTGCTCTAAATTTATTTTTTAATCAGGGAATGTGAGAGGGAGATCGACCTATTGAACAACACTCTGTGCTCCCTGTCTCACACCAAGGAGGCAGGCGTGCCTCATCTGATAGAGGATGGGGAGTCCTCTATCTGCTCAGCTTTAGAGAATAAATTAGGAGATGGAGGGGAATGGCAGCAGGTCCTTGCCAAGTGCCACAAACGTGTGTTCACCCAGTTTCATCCCTGGCCTCCCAGGTTCCCTTGCGTAATACATATGAAAGTCTGCAAGTGGAACCGAACCCTAACATTGGCAATGACTCACACAGCCCCTCAGTTTGAGCCCCTCAGTACAAGAAGGACATTGAGGTGATAGAGCGCGTACAGAGAAGGGCAACGAGGCTGGTGAAGGGACTGGACAAGAAGTCTTATGAAGAGCAGCTGAGGGAACTGGGACTGTTTAACTTGGAGAAGGGGAAGCTGAGAGGAAACTTCATCACTGTCTATAACTACTTGAAAGGAGGTTGTAGCGAGGTGAATGTTGGTCTTTCTTGCCAAGTGACAGGTGGTAAGAGAGAGGAAAAGGCCACAAGTTGTGCCAGGGGAGGTTCAGACTAGACATTAGGAAAACTTTCTTCACTGAAAGGGCTGTCAGGCACTGGCACAGCTGCCCAAGGAGGAGGTTGAGTCACCATCACTGAAGGTGTTTAAAAGACGGGTAGGTGAGTTTCTCAGGAGTATGGTTTAGTAGTGGACAGGTGTGGTTGTACTCAATGATCTCACAGGTCTTTTCTAACCAGATGAATCTATGATTCTATATGTGTATCGTGTTTGTGGTTACACTCTTAAGTTGGAGGGGAAAAAAACTCCTTTCCTTTCTTGGTGGTAGTGTGACAGGGAAAAGACCAAATGTAGGAATGGCTATGTCTTAGACCAGAAGGAGATGTTCTTTGTTACTCTTAGCACCCTTATTTATGTATTTTTTAATACAGAAAAAAACAACCAAACTCTTCTATTTGATAAGCGCACAACTAAAAATTCTGCATGTGTTAATAAAAATAAAAGGACTGAACATGAACTTCAAGTTTTTACTGAAAGAGGTCATTCCCTTTCCCATTGTGATATTCCTGACTGATGATCCAGTCTAAACTGTAACAGTCCTAATTGGAGACTTCCAGGTAAGCTATATGCTACAGAAAATTCTATTTGAAAGATCCGTATGTTAGACTTGACTGTGTTTAGTGAACAAGGGCCTTAGTATGGTGTTATACTAAAGCTCTGCAGTGATTTAAAGATGCTGTCTTTATCTAAATGGGAGACAAACCAAAATGAAGTCCTGACCCCTTGAGCTAGTTAAAAGTTCGTGGACATACAGGGAATTCTGGACAAATTGCAAGTAGTTAATCACACTTTATTCTGTGTATCTTTCTGATTAATGAAGTACTGGAGGATGTTCTTCATTTTCACTGCCATGATATTCTTTTACTAGCTAATTCTGTGAGATACTCCAGCATATTCTTCACCTAAAGCAGACAAATAGTCACAGCAGTAAAATTTGGTAAATAAAAGAAATAGATAAACTTTATTTCTGGCTAAAACAGGACTGTGAGGGATGTAGGGATTTGCTACATGTTGGACTGTGTTGAAAATAAAGGATACTAGTAATGAACAGTAAGTATAGGGTTGCATTAGTGTTGAATATTGTTATGAATAACAAATTTCTCCTTTTTGAAAAGCCTGAGATAAAGTTTCACTTTATGTTTAATTAACTGAAGTATGTGTCACTTCCTGTTAGTGTGTAAAACTGAGAAATCTTACTACCCCCTTTTATTAGTGGAGACATTCTCCAACTGAAGGCAGTTTGTACTCTGAAAGCGTCTGACAGAAGATCAAAGGTAAATCAATGATAGACAGATAAATTGCTGTTTGCAGTGACTCTTTGTGATGTTTGAATTAAAATTAGATTTCTTTGCATAGTTTTTGTAGCCTGAGATTTCTGTTGCTGATGCACACTTTCTCTGTCCTCGCATCTACTCTTTATTCCTGTATAAACAACTGTCACTGTTGAAAGGACTGGTTGGGGTTGTGTGGTGGGTTGGTTTTGTTGGTTTTTTCTGTTGTTTGGGTTTTTGTTTGCGTTGGTTTTTTTTCTGTTTTGCTTGAAATGCTTTCTAAATTGGCCAAAAAAAAAAAAGAAAACGCTTATATGGCAAATGAAACTGGTATACCTGAATTTTAAAACGAGGAACACTAAAAATTCGTTCATAGATGGGAAAAGAAAGGAAGAGTGTGTACCGTACTACATTATCTCCTGCCTAAACTGAATATTTTTAAGTGCAAAAAAAAAAAGACTTGCATTAATCCCATTTTGGTTTAACACATATCTGTTGTGAATGTTGTTTGTATGTAAGAGTTTGATCGATTGAACCCTTTGGCCTGATGGGTGTAAGAGATCTGCAGGAGTGTGAATTTCCCACTCTGCTTGTCAGATTTTGCGCTGTACGCTGCTAAAGCCAAATCGTCTCCACCAAAAGTAAACCTTACCGAGTACTTTATTAGTGTGGAAATAAGAGTTTCCTTTTAGTAAAAAAACAACAGCAAGTCTTCAGCTTTGGATTTCTAGGGGGTTTATAAGTTTATCAGACTGCTGTATTGTGTTTTCCATGAACCTATGAATGTTTTATGAAGGCAATGGCCTAAGAAGGAAAACAGGTGATTAATTCAAATGCATCAGTTCAAAATTTGTCAAGTCTTTAATAGAGGACAAATTTCAAGTTTTGAAGTGCTTTTCAATAGTTTTCTTTACACAACAGCATTATTCTTAATTTCCTTGTAAGTACACGAATAGTGACCTGTGAATAATATGTCATAACCAGTTATTCCATCACGAATCAAAAATACTAAATAACAAAACTTGCCTGAAGATGCTTCAGTTCTTGTCTTTTATGCATGCAAGCTTTACAAGTGATTAACCAAATGAGATATTTTATTACATGAACTGTAGACATTCTGTTAGCAGGCGCGGTCCCTTTATTTCCTATTTATTTCTGAGCATTCTTCAAGGAAAGTTTCTTAAGCATTTTCTTACTTATCTACCTAAAACTAAGTTGATATTCCTGGCATATGCTTTATTTGACACCATAAATGGGCTGCATGGGTCTTCCCATTCTATTAAGGTTGTCTATTGCTCATTGTGGTAAACTGAAACCGTTATGCTATTATTTGAATGCTTGTTGTGCTCTCTTGTAATTTCTTTCAATTTCTCTGTGTGTTTCAACAGGGGAAAGTCTTCCAGGACTATCACTTTTGAGCAGTTTAAGGAAGCTCTTCAAGAACTCTCCAAGAAGCGATTTAAAGAGAAGAGTGATGAGGAAGCAGTTCAAGAAATATATAAACTAATTGAAGGAAAAGCCCCAATTATATCTGGAGTAACGGTGTGTGACTGATCTAATAGATGGGTAGTTCTTGCTGTCCTTTGTTCTACCATGGTATTGTTACATTGCCTCCCTTTACAATCTACAAACCCAGGCAGCGTAGCTTTGTGGGCCTGAAGGCAGCAACTGATGAGCTGAGTGGGAGCAAAGATTATGTGACAGCTGAGTATTTCACTACTGTGTATTCTTGTGTGGGACTGTCATGCTTCTGCCAGGAATGGTATCACCTAGCAGCATGGTCAGGAAGATTCAAGGAGAATCTTGTGTGTGGAAGATTCAAGTCTTGTGTGTGGTTAGAACATAGAAACGTACATGAGGAGTGGCGTATCCAAATAAAATAAAGAATAGAAGGGAATTAAATTTAGAACCTTATTAAACAGTTCTAAGATGTTATGTGAAATGCCAGGAAGACTAAAGCAAAGACATCTTAAAATACATTTAATATACCATGTGAATCCCAGAACCCTGGAAATCTGTGAATAATTGCCATGTGGTCTGGTCTTTGGTTTTTGTTTGTTCCAAGTCTGTCATAACTATAATATTCTTTCATCTTCTTTTACATTTTAAAATATTGGCATTAAACTTTATCTATTAAAAGGAAGTTATAAAGACTATTTTCAGGTTATACAAGTTTTACCCTATATTTTAGGAGATACTGTAGTGTTTACCATCAACTTGAATAGTCCTGCCAATTTAATTAATCTGCTTAAAATTTCTGATCCTCCTGAATTTTGGCTATAGAACTGTGAATGAAAATCTAATTGTGAATAATCTTCCCAGAAGTTGGTTCTGCGCAAATGAACAGTGGAAATGCCAAGTGGAGACCTGTTTTGAGTTGTACAGTTTGTCAGATTTTTACAAGATTTTATTTTATTACTCTTGTACTCTCATTTGAAAGAAGTGGTAGTTTCAGTAGAGACTTAAAATAATGAAATTTTCTTTATGACCTTCACTTATTTTAGTGAGCTTGCATAACTTGTTCATCTAGCCAGGGATTCTCCCTGAAATGATCAATAGCTGCTAATAAGGAACAGCCTCTTTCTGCATGAATGCTGGGGTGATGAGAGAGCTTTGTAGAAGCGGGGTAGTATCAGATAGGTGCTGCAGAGCTGTACGAGTGCACTGGCAACTGAGGGAGAGGAATGGAGGGGGAATATAAGCCAGCAGTGAGAAGCTTGCCTGTACTCCAATTGTTATGTGCTGCAGTCCTGGAGAGAGCTGAAGTAAAGAAATAGCGGGAGAGCAAGAGGAGTCACAATATTCTCTCCTGCTTGCTGGCAAAGTAAGGAGCAGGAGGCAGAACTTACAGGGAGGGAGATGGCAGGCTGGGAGTGTGAGAGGAAAAAATGCCAAATTTCACGTTTGTTTTAACATGCTGTAAACCATGTAGTCTGTGCCATACTCTGTATATCTCTGCTGTAGATCATGTAGATTTGGTTCAGGTTTCAGCCAGAAGACTTTAGTGTGACTATTGACACATTAATCTAAACGTGTTAGGGAGGTAGTTGAAAGTGTGATGAAGTGAGGCTTGTGGATAAGTATACTTCAGCAGCATTTAGAGATGTTTCTGTCTTCCCTTCTTGTGGTTTGCCCTCTCTCTTTGAGGGGGATGGAGTGAGGGGCAAAGCAATATGTCTGTACTAAACGGCAGCCTGGGGAAACCACTGCTTTGACAGGATGGTTGCAAAGTTTACTTTCACATCACACAATGAGGATTTAGTGTATGTTATGATAGAAGATTTTCTTTCTGTTTATTTTTTTCTTCTCTGTCAAAATGTTGTAGAATTACAAAAATCCATCCTTGTGGTTGAGAAGGCTCAGCAGCCAGAAGTTGAAACCGAGTGAAATTTTAGGCTGCTTTCTAATCTGCAGTAGAAGGCGTATGGTTGGCTTGGTCACACAGGAAGGAAGAAAAACAAGAGGCAAGTAATGGAGTTTAACTAAGACATAGCTTTATTAGCTTGTTTGGTGGTGATCTGGCAATGGAATATATACAGTGCAGGTCATGCATCTTTGAGAGTTTGCAGCCTAGAATTATCTGGGTTGGAGAATGCCTTTAAGAGCATTGAGTCGAATCCTTAACCTAGCATGGCCAAATCCACCATGTTTTAATGTCCCTAAGCACGGCATTATCCATGTCTTTTAAATGCTTCCAGGGATGGTAACTCAACCACTTCCCTGCTCCAATGCCTGACAACCCTTTCAGTGAAGAAATTTTTCCTAATATCCAGTCTAAACCTCCCCTGGCACAACTTGAGGCCATTTCCTCTCATTCTATCACTAGTTACTTGGGAGAAGAGATTGACACCTACCACTCTACAACTCCTTTCAAGTAGTTTTAGGGAGTGATAAGGTCTCCCCTTAGCATCCTTTTCTCCAGACTAAACAGCCCCAGTTCTCTCAGCCGCTTCTTGTGAGACTTGTTCTCCAGCCCCCTCCAGCTTTGCTGCCCTTCTCTGGACATGCTGCAGCAGCTCAATGTCTTTCTTATACTAAAGGGCCTAAAACTGAGCATAGTATTTGAGGCGTGGTGTCACCAGGGGAATGATCGCTTCCCTACTCCTGCTGGCCACACTATTTCAGATACAGGCCAGGATGCTATTGGTCTTCTTCACCACTTGGGCACACTGCTGACTTGTACTCAGCCAGCTATTGACCTCCAGCACTTCCCGCTGGACAGCTTTCCAGCCACACTTCCCCACACCTGAAGCACTGCATGGGGTTGTTGTGGCTTAAGTGTAGAACATGCCACTTAACCTTGTTGAACCTCATACAGTTGGCTTTGGCCCATTGATCCAGCCTGTCCAGATTCCTCTGCAGAGCCTTCTTGCCCTCAGGCAGATCAACACTTCCACCCAACTTGGTGTTTGCAAACAGAGGGAGCTCTCAATCCTCTTGTCCAGATCATTGATAAAGATATTAAACAGAACTGGCCCTCGGGAACACCGCTTGTGACTGACCACAAGCTAAATTTAACTGCATTCACCTCTACAGTCTTGGCCTGGCTATCCAGCCACTTTTTCACCCAGCAAAGAGTATGCCTGTTCAAGCCATGAGCAGCCAGTATCTCCAGGAGAATTCTGTGGGAAGCGGTGTCAAAGGCTTCACTAAAGTCTAAGTAGACAGTACTCACAGCTGTTCCCTCATCTACTAAATACACCTTGTCATAGAAGGAGATCAAGTGAGTCAAGCAGGACCTGCCTTTCCTAAATCCATGCTGGCTGGGCCTGATCCTCTGGTTGCCCTATTCATGTACATCAGACATGTAAATGAAGCCTAGGGCCTTATTAGTTGCCCTTGCTCCTACACAAAGGCTACAAGAGCAAAACTGATGTTCTTCCTTATGCTGTACCAAAAGCTGTAACTATGTTGAATGCCTATTTACACCTCTTGTGGAACAGGTACTTGCATTGGTCATTGCTGGTTCTTAAAATGAAACTAGTTGAACCCCAGTGTATATTCAGCAAGGTCCATGACATAAAAATGTAGAATAATTTCAACTGGAAGGGACCAGGGATGATCTTATTCAGCCATCTGCTCACAGGACAGCTAACTACAAAGATAGATCAGGTTGCTTAAGGCCCAGTCCAGTCAAATTTCCTGAGGGTGGTGTGGGTGACAGGGCAGTACAGCAGCAATAGCACTTTAAAAGCTAGCACATGGACACCCGTTAAGACATGATAGTAGTCCACAGGACTACCATCAGCACATCAGAGTCCTTGGCTCCAGAGGGAGAAGCTTTCTATCCAGGTCATGTGCTGCCGAGTGCTCCGCCCTCTCCCTGGAGGTCATGTGCAGTGGTGACCTCTCTTGTGGGAGATGTACTGTGGTCAAGGCCCCGAGGTTACAGATCGAGAAGGAAGATGAAGAGGAAACTGATGTGGTATTTGTGGAAAACCCAAGCTACATGAGTCAGGAAGGAGTGACAGTTGGAAACCAAGTGGATGGTAACTATTAAGATGGAGAAGGCTAGAAGCTTGTGACTTAGTTGCAGATCTCTTCTGCCTACAGATCTCCCATTTCTGAATAAATATAGTACTCGGGGCACTTGTGAGGATCAACATTAGAGTCAGTGCCCACACAAAGTGGAAAAAATGAACAATAGCGTCACCCAACACTACCTGACACTATGGGGACAGACAGGTTCTTTTAAGGATCCTTGGGAGAATGAGAACTGGCCACAGTTTTGTAGTTACAATTAGAGCTTTATTATTATAGAAAGATTTTAGTAATCGACGTAGCTTATAGTTAGACAGAATTTCTAGCAATTAGAATAGCTTTCCTATTACTGAAAATTACAGTTACCTATGTTTTTTTGTCACCTAGAGCTTCTGCAGATTAGGTCAAATTCTTAATAATCACTGTGCAATAGAATAATCATAATCTAGACTCTGATAAAAAGTACATGAGACAGTCACTCAGTCGTGAGAAGAATAATGACAAAGAGGGAGTCGCGGAGGGGATGTCACGCTACTGTAGCCCACAGTGAGAGTGCTCCCCTTTTCCTCATCTGTCACTAGTGAATGTCCCTTGTATCATATCAGGAAGCACAAAAGCCTTAGCAGTCTGTCTTGTGTTGAATGAGCTTCCAGAAAGTTTTGGATAAGCTGGCATATTTATACTTCTAAGTTTGTGGGTCTGTAGAATTTCCCTAAGTTTGTGGATTCTGAAGAGGCTGCCAGACAATGAGTATGCAAGAATTTTTTCTGCAGGAGACAGCAAGCTGCAGGTGATAATGATTGCGTAATGATCTTTACTTCTTCGTGTCCATTGTGTCCTGCCTTCATGTTGCTCTTGTTTTGGCCTAATGGTGCTGCTCCCAGCATATATCAGGCCTTAGCATAAGCTCTGTACTAGTCAAAATATGAGTAAGTCACAGGAGGCATCCCTGACCACCAAGGGATCGTGGGTTTTGCCCTCCAGAATATGTCATGGGCTGTTCCACTTGCCTTTTCCGTAACGGAAGGAGTGGGTACTAGTCATAGATAGTTACTGGAGATTCCTCTTGTGGACGATTGAGGTGTGTATCTTCTGACCCTGTCTGATATCTTAGGAGTTTTGTTGAGATACTCCAGGATTTGGAAGCGTTGAAGATGCACTGCCAAGATTTGTCCAGCAGAGACCCCTTCCTTCTGCTCCTTGTGGGTACCAACACTACTGCACCAGAGGTAACCTGGAATATATCAAGAGAGACTACAGAAGTCTAGAATGGAGAGTCAAGGGCCTTGCCTCTGGTCTTGCCTTCCTAATCCTTAGGAAGGAAAACTGGGGCAGAAATGGACTGGCTGTATGGCTTATGATGCAGACAGGGCTTCGGCTTCTGTGCCCAGAGGACTGAGGGCTACTGAGCAGGGATGGAATAAATCTAATGACTTGAAAGAAGAGTGTCTTTGCAAACTAGGCTTGCTCTTCTACTGAGGAGAGTGTTAAACTGGGTACGGAAGGTTAAAATATCCTTAAGAGGAAAGGTCAT
Source organism: Dromococcyx pavoninus (assembly GCA_033558185.1). Classification (NCBI taxonomy): domain Eukaryota; kingdom Metazoa; phylum Chordata; class Aves; order Cuculiformes; family Neomorphidae; genus Dromococcyx; species Dromococcyx pavoninus. The sequence continues at coordinate 1,500,448 of JAUMJL010000583.1, forward strand.
AAGTGGCAAAGCAGATGTGTCTAGGTGACAAGCTTGACAAGGGAGGCTCACACCCTTCTGTAAATGCAGCAGGAGGTGGGGCCCATCTCAAATACTAGGAAAAAAATAATTACGTTTCTTTATGTTCCTGTATAGACAATAGCAATTAACTTGCTGCTCTGAATTTGACCAGAAATTTTATGGGAACGAAGCACGTGTGTACGTATATACATTGTTTGACTCCTAAAATAAGGACATGAGCTAGAAATCATCCATCTCATAAAGAAGATTAACCTACCATAAATGTGGTAATTAAGCTATATTTGATCTGCCTAAGCTACTAGAAGCATTAAAATGTGGTCTGCTTAGGATGTAATGCTGGTAAACAGAAACATGCTGCATTTGATGCAGTTTTTCATCTTCCTTCAACTTTTTTTTTTTTGAAGCCAATGGGTTGATTGGGAGTTCCCCGTTCTTGTGTTCTTCCATTATCTAGAGGACTATTATTATTATTCCCATTATTAAGAGGACTATTTTACAACTGAAGGGGAACAAGTCTCATTAAAGGATAGTTGTAACATTAAGTTGAAGAAAGATTCACAAACACCCCAGCTTAAAAAAACATGAGTCTGTGCTCTCTTCCCTGTTCTGTTTCATTTTTACCACCAAGAGGAATGTACTATAAAACTCTTCCTCAGAGAAGTGTTGCCATATTGGTTTTGTAATGTTCTGTCTCATGTGGGAAGGGGTGTACTAGTGGCTTCACGTGCAATTTAGGAAAAGGCTGCGTTTTTTTGTTTAAAAACAATTTCAAGAAAATCTGTTGGCCTTGTAGCTACTGCCTTTTTGCTCATTTCGCATATTGTGACTCCTGAGATGCAAGGAAACCTGATCTATCCTAGGTTGAAAGAACACAGGATGTGAGATCACTGTCATTCTCACCCTGGATTTGTGATGTTTGTTGTGCTGGGGCTTTAGGTTTTGTTTAACTGTCTTTCAGGACAAAAGGATTGTATTTTTTTTAATCTGAGTTGTTAATTTACCTTTACTTACAACATTGACATTCAGTTAAAGATACAACTGACTTTCAGTTAAAGATACGAAAATCCGAACCATTGTCCAAAGTTGTCTGCTAAATAAGAGTGATTTTTTTTTGTGAGGTATGTCAAACAGGTGCTATTTTTTTCTTTTAACCATTCACTGTATTGCTGTTATAGTGGGAGCACACTTGGCTCTAGCAGATGAAGAATGAGTTATAAAAGAGTGTTTTCATGTTTGTCCTAGCACAAGTCTTCACCAGAGGACAGGTAACTGTGAAATTCCAAATGAGGAAGTCTCAATGGAAATTAGTGGGAGAAAATAAATAAACAAAATTCCAAACCCTCACTCAGTGCAATATTCTATACAAGGGGAAGGTAAAATTTATTCACAAAGTCTCTAGTAAGCTGATTCTCATTCACATGCACCTGTTTTCTAAGAGATTTCACTCGCTCACATTCAGTCAAGCAGGAAGATGTGTGTGCCAAATTGGTCAACATTTTGACACATACATTGTGTCCCCTCTGTGTGTGGAACACAGAGTACAAGGGCTGCTCACTGCTGAGGCATGTCTCCGGGGTTCTTTGTGATTGACAATAACAACCTGGTTTTTAGATAGATGTTTCACGACCTTTAGCAGTCAGTAACCGGTCTTTTGCATCAGGATCATAATTCAACCTCTGTAAACTGTAGACTGAGCTGTTGCCCATCCTCTCTTTTCCTTTTAGGTTTGATCTGTATTGCTCTTTTCCCAGTAGACTAACAGGAAAAGAAAAGGTTTATGTGGCCTTTTTGCTACCATCTTGTTGTTAGAATGCACCTTTTTTCTGATAAGTCAACTGTGGTCTTATTAGAGTGCAGGCTGTCTTGACATAAACAACACATTCCTCAAGTTTACCACTGGGAATGATATCCTAGCAGTAGCTTCCTGGGAACGTCCTTCGTTAATTACACGTGTCATTCTATTAATCCTCATTTTACTACTCCTTCTTGCATGCTAATATATATGCATTTCCTTTCATACAAGTTTTAGTATGTCTAACTATTATGTTACTGCATCAAAATTCTTATTTATTTTTGTTGTAATTTGGGTACTGAAGCTTATATGACCATGCCACCCCTTTGAAACAGAGGAAGAGAAGCTGTAGTCCTTCTTTTTCCAAATAGTGATTAAACTTACCATTACAAATTCTCAGAATAGCAGTCTGTCCTAAGAATGAATTTGGTAAAGGAAAAGCCAGTCAGCTAGAGTTTTTGAGACTTCTCTTTGCATGTGAGAATCCAGAGTGTATGCACATTTAGAGAAAATTGGTTTTCTATAAAGTAATGGTCATGAAACAGAAGGAAAGTAAATATGTGTTAAGTTTAATTAATTTTATATTGAATATTGCTTCTGACCAACATTTGAAGTATTCCCATGTTTATAGTACAAACAGCTTTTATCACCCATAGCATCCTGTGGCTTTTGGCAAAAGTGGCTCTAAGTAAACATAGAGCAAAGTTTAGTCCTTCGATTGTATTAGAAGCTTTCTTGCATCTTCTATAGCAGCTTATTCTAGTGTTAGAGATGGTGAAAGTACTGTGCCCTAGCTTTTCCTTGCTGGCTTACATGGGGAGAATCACAGATGGGGGTCTTAATTTTCTTACTAAGTTTAAGAACACCCTGGAAGTGTGCTAAGAGTTAAGAAAATGCCTTTAGTAGGAAGCATTATGTGTTCTTTTTGGAGGGAGAAGGATCTAGTAATAACTTAACAAGCGTAAGAAGCTTCCCCACATATATTCTGTGCTACAATCAGCTCTTATTAGTATGCTCCTGCAGCTGTTGTGACCTGCAGATGTTTTAAAATGAGAATAAAACAGGGAGCCTTTGTGTTTATACAAGTTAGGTGAGGCACATGTACTGCCCACTACTGGAGATGCTTTATGGTTCAAAATGATGGTTGGTGGAAGACATTGTTCAGTAGAGCAGTCTGACAGTTTGTCTTCGCTAGTGGCTGGGTTCTTACTGGTGAACACTGCATGACACTCTATAAACACTACACTGTATAAAATATTATTCCTATTGGTTGTGCCAGAATTTTTGCTCAAGGTGCAAGCTCCCATATTTCCCTTCACTTACCAAACCAAACAGTGATTCCCAAGACTTAAAATAGCATAAAATTCGTAGTGTCTGTGCCCAGGGTGAAGGTAACAGGTTACACAGTCTTATAGAAGTGTGTGTCTTTGTTTTTCTCAAGCTGTCAGAGTAATTTTCAGGGGCCAGACAATCCTTTGGTTCTATTGTGTGACTGTGCGTACAACCTGTCTGATTTACTAATACCTTGAGGAACAGAAAAAATAAATTCTTAGCTGGGCACCAGGCAGGGAGTTTTTTCCTTTACTGCTTTTATGTCTCATTTTTGTTGCATTTTCATTTTATCTAACTGAGCTGCTAATGCAGTTACTGATCACAAGGTGTATTTTCTTTAACTAGTTTTACTGTGAATACAGGTTTCCTGGTTGTAAGGTGCTAGCAGCCTAGCAGGCCAATGTGGACAAGAAAAGTGTATGTATTAAGAAACAATACTTCTTCCTAAGCATTGTCTTAATTTCTAGTTTTCAGTATTGAAAAATAATCATTTCTCCAAACAGTACTCTGAGAGTGCAACACAAAAGTCCCTAAAGGTCGTTCAGCAATGCTAATTGGATAAGTGAGTGCTCCAGTGGTCATTTTCTTTCAGATAGTGACAGAACACATACCTCCACAACACCTTTCCCCTCAGGGCTTTATGTAAATAAGTGCTGCAGAGCAGTGTGGTATTATATGTGTCATGTGTTGGGAGTGTTTGAAGGGAGAAGAGCAGAAGTTTACAACCCGAGATTCTCATCAAGTAGTTATGTATATGGACAAATTTCCTCAAAGCAGCATTTACTTAAATGGCTGTTTTATGGCTTCCATGGTGTACAAGTTGTAGCATTCATTCCCAGTCTAACTGAATCAAAGTATCCTGTTCCTCTTGGTACGTGCTTGTTCCTCAAGCGTCTTTTCCAAGTCTCAGCTCTAAGAGATACTCAATGTATGTCGTCCTGTGGAAGAGCTGTGTTACTTCAGAAGCCTGTTTGTTAGGTATCATTAATGAACATTTATTTGGACTGAGGATGGGTAGAAGGGAAATGAGATTTTTGATGAAAGGTAAGTTTCCCAGAGCATTTACTTCACTGCAATGAAGCCCACTTTTGTCTCTAAAATGCAGCTTAACCGGATGGTGCCCATAAAGACACCCAGTTTTTGTCAGTCTTTGTTCATCTTAGCTCCATTTCCACTACTAGGCAAAAATGTTTTGTGTTTTCCCTTCTCCTTTAGTCACCTTTCTCTTCTGATTTTAAAATGTAAACTTAAGGATCAAGGAGACAGCTCCCAGTCCAAGCACACAGCAGGTTAGGATGTTCCTGTATTGTTCTGTGAAATATCTTTTTCTTACTCTTTGTGTAGTCAAATTTTCTTTGTCTCGGTAACAGAAAAACTTTGATTTTTAAGTAGCCTGATATAACTCAGTGGAAGCAATGTGGAGAAAAGTCTTCACTCAATGCCATTTCATAAATTGCTGGTTTCTTAACATTGAAAATAACTTCCAGTCCTTCTAGTTTGTTACTTCTCTCACGAATCCCAGACTTTAGAATAAATTTGTCGAAGCAGTGGTTTCTAGCTGTAGTGGTTTTCTTTTTCTGTGTTGGTGGAGCCAGGCTTTTATGCTTGGGTGTTGACCTATTGGTTTTTGAACATGGCCGTTCCCTCTGTGACTTTTTTGTATCTTTGGTGCTTAGAATTTAACTGTTCATCAGAAGTATCTCATATTGAAAGTCTCTTCCAAAAGTTTTTGACAGAACTTGCTCTGTTTTTTTCCTTGGGTTTATGGTTATTGTTGTCATATGTAGTGGCAAGAAACAAACATTTTTTGTATCCTCTTGCTGGAAGAGAGTAGATATTTACATAGTCTTCATCATTACCTAAGATTTAAAAGTTGGTCGCATGTACAAATATTTACATTAAGAGTAATTGATTTCTGATGTGATTTTTTTTTTGTTTCTTTTCTTTCTTCCAATAGAAAGCCATTTCATCTCCAACTGTATCACGCCTTACAGATACATCAAAATTCACAGGTTCTCACAAAGAGAGGTTTGATCCCAGTGGGAAAGGAAAAGGCAAAGCTGGCCGAGAAGATCTGGTGGATGCTTCAGGATATGTATCTGGGTATAAGCATGCAGGCACATATGATCATAAAGTACAAGGAAGCAAGTAAGGCTGAGGGTTTACAACACAGAGGGAGAAAGAGAATATATTTGCAAGAATGATGTAGATGAATCCCACGTTTTGGTCATTGTGATTGCTAAGACTGTTGTCAAGAGGTTGTTTTCAGGAACTGGAACTGATTTCAACATCTACTGAGCTACTTATAGCACAACGCCACTTCATTACATTCCTCATGTGTATATTGCCAAAAATAAATATATCAGTACAAAATATAATTTTGTTGAGCTTTAGACAAAAAAAAAAGTCAAGAGCAGTTATACAACATTTTGTCAGTTCAAGCAAAAGGTCTCGAACATTCCAAAATGTCCACTTACCTTGAGGATGTTGAAGAGAACCTCTTGAAAAGAGGATCATTCATACTGGTCTTTCTGAAGAATATCCCATTATTTATGCAGATTGATTTGACTACTGTTTTGGGGCTTTTTTAAAATGAATTATGTGGGATATAGCACTTTCTTTAAAACATTCAACAATATACTATTGGGGAGTAAGTGGTTGTAATATACGAGGTGGTAGCCTATAAATGTCATACAGAAAACAGAAAACTGAAAAAAGCTATTTGTAGGACTATACAGGTCCTAAAGTGTTTTATGTCAACAAAAAGAGGTAGAAAATACTCGCCTTTACTTCCCTCCTGTCTATACTTCGTGCTTGTTACTGTGTGTACCGTAGCATGGTTCTGGATTTGGATGGAGCTGTTGTACTAATCTGAGAGGTGAGGAATGAGACATTACTAAGAAAGTCTATTAAAGCTTTTTGCAGTCTGTTTTCAAGTTTGCACTGCCTCACATTTGAAACAAAGGGGGCATTAAGCTAATAATGCTTTAAAATGTCGATTATGACTAAACACTACCATTTGAATTGCTATTAAGTTAATATTATTATGCATATACATTTGCACATGCGCCCTTTAAGCTAAAACATATGTAAGGAAAGTTTATGGACCCTTAGAATAAGGACATTTATAGTTAATATCCATGTAATTAGGTGCAAATTGCCCACAAAAATATACTATTGTAACTGGACTACATTTTATTGTAGATTCTTTGAAGCCGTGGGCTTGATTCTGTCTTCACTTTTGCTGCCTAACCTGGGAGTAGTAATATTGATGGGAATGGCTTTCCACAGCTATAGGAGAACCAGTTCTATAGGCATAAGGTGCAGGCAGCTGAGTGTGACCTGCCCTGGACCTAGAATGAACAAAATTAAATCATTTTTAATGTTTGTTTTAAAAAGGAGAGAAAAGACTGGTCCAGTTTTCTGCAGGAGCTGAACAAATACCCTAATGTATTACTCTGCTTCTCTAAAATTGAGATATAATATTTTCAGTATTCAAAAATGGCTGCTAGCAGTTACCCTTTGCTTTCTTTCAAAAAGAGCTCATACACTGATTTTCATATTTGAATAAAGTTTAGTAAGTTTATTGCTCTCCCCTCACTTCTATCGTCATCCCAGAGTACATAAAGTTTAGTGAGCAATGTGTGCTGTCATGTGCCATGCAGATCAACAGCCTGTACGTGTCCGAAGTCCAGGAACAGAGCACTGGTTTTTAGCCCTTAAACTGTTTCTTTGGTTTTTCTGACATTGAATGGTAGCCTTTCTTGTAACTTTGCCTCCAGTGACCCTTTTGCCCATATATCAACCTGAAATCAAAACTACAATAGCAAGCAAGGACTCCCTTGTTTGCTTATAATTTAATTTGGATTTTGTTTCGAAGAGGGAGGGAAATTTGCCAAAACACAGCACATGTTATTGTAAAAATTTAAGTGGCTTTTCCCAAGGTTGGCTCTAGTTACCTGGGAAGACTTTTTGATGTATGTAAGGATACTGAGGATGAGAAGCATCCAGCTTTGTGAAGCGTTTTGAAGAGTTACCCATTGTTCTTCAAGAAAAATTTTCATGGAATGAAGGATTATCGACTCCTGTGTTGCACTGGTGACCTATCACACTGATCCAGAAAATACTGTGATACCAAGAATGCCCAAATTATTCCAGCATGGTAGTGAACTGTCTAAATGTAGAGAACCTTCTTCTGTGTCACTGGTACTTGTGCATGTGAAGGTAGCATCAGAATAATCTTGGGTTTTATGGATAAAAAGGCTAAGCCTCTAACCCTCGATAAATCAACTGAACTTTCAGGCAAAACCAGTGTCCCTTGTTCTTCCCATTTGACTCATAACTCACTGGTAACTGAAAAGATCTGGACCCAGCCCAAATGAAGGGTGAAGTCAAGAGTACTGCAGAACCCTTTCAGCACATTGTTAATCCGGTTGGTTGTTGCTTGCTAGCTGCCTTGTCTGACACATCAGTTGATACTTAACGTGAGGTGCACAAGTGACAAGCTTTCTCAAGTACCCCAATACTGAGTATCAGTAATGCCAGACTGTTGCTACACAGGATGTGTGATCAGTTAGGAAGGTTTTAAGGTATAGTTAGGTTTTAAGCTGCTAGTTCACAGAGTGAGAGAGACCAGCATATTCATAAGATAGAAGGCATGCAAAGAAATTGAGAATGCAGACAAATCCAAACAGACACTGACTAAAAATTGAGTTATTCTGTTTGCTTAGAAGAGACGGGGGTTCTGCCAGTTTACTTTGTATTACTTGTACAGTATAAAATCCCTGCCATGAACCAAAACATTTTTATTGACCTGATGCATGTTCTTTGAACTATCTTCAGTGATGCAATAGGCTTTGGATCAGGACCTGAGAAGATGCTTCAGGTAGCAGTAATTTATTTTGAGGAACATACTTGTTTCTTCTTCACTTCTGCAGTTGGATAGTTTTAAGACTCAATCAAACAGATACATTAAAAGAAGTCATTCTGATATAACGGTGACAAAGGGGAGTTGTGGCTGGAAAGGTAGTAATTTGGAAATATTTCTTTCCTTTTACTTCTTGATATTGAAGATAAAGGCTATGAATAAAAGCTATGAATATGCAGCTGTGTATTAGAGGTTCAACCACCTACTTAATCTCTTACTTTTCCACTAATATCTGTAGTAAACTAAAAGCCAAAATACTGGCTTGAGTGTTAGCTGTAAGTTTTGGGTCTGCTTGGGAATGAGTTCATCTGCCATTCCCTTAACTCTCAGGACAGCAAGTATAGCTGGTAGGTACCCAGAGATGAGGAAGAAGGGATAGCTCGGGCGGTGCAGGAGGTTACCTGGTACTCCAGACTGTAACATCTGAATTAAGGACACGTCTGAAGTAAGGACATGGATACCTAATAAGGTTTACACTTATCTCCTTTTGTGGGGCATCTCAAATCATGCTATCTAACTTTTCAGTCTGATTTTCAGCATGTTATATATACCATGCAGTGCTCTTCTATGCAACACCTTCCATTGAAACTTGTTGTTCCTTATTATCTTTGCTTTTATTACTGCTGAACAAAGAAAAGTGATCAGAAAGTTCAGATAGCTTTTTGAAATAACTGCCTTAAAGAACAATCTCAAGTTATACTGTTCATTTAAAATTAAACCCTTAAATACTGTGGCAGTACACAATCTTACACCTGTATCTCCACTGAGGCCTAACCTGACCATCAAAGCCTTTGCAAGACTGAGGACAAGAGGTAATCCTCACCGAGGCAGAATAATAGTCCTTACAAATATTTTTGTAAAAATAAAGTAGTTTTAAAATTAAATATGCAGAAGTCAAATGGATTTTCTTATTAGTGCTTGTTTACTAATTCCCTCTAGTCACTCCATGTGTTTTAGTTACTTGCTAAAAGTTTTGCAACGGTCTTCTCAATATGGAAATACGTGAAACAAAAATTGTTGTCCTGCTTTTTGTGACTATGAAAGCTATCAGAATACTGAGAAGCAGACCTTAAAAACCGTATATTGTTTCAACAGTCCTATGTGAACAATTGATTATTGTGATCATTAATTGTAATCAAATATTTGGAATCCAAAAGGAATTGTTGAACGTTGGATAGCAGACAAGATCTAGCCACTTTTTTTTTTATTTAAACCTGCAATATTTCTTGTATCTTTCTCACTTTAGGGAAAAGAAAAAGGAAATTTTGAAACTACTCACATGTCACAACTTGTGTTTTTCATAAACATAGAGGTTGTCCTTCAAAGATATTTTGGATTGAATGTGATATTTTCCATGTATTTTACTGACCTTACCTAAATTAAAAAATTCCTCTGGCAACCTTTTAGCATTACAGAAAGCCTCGTTCATGAGTTAGCATTTCAGTCACTCATATCTCCCCTCTGTTGGCTCAATTAATATTTTTTATGGTAGCTGGAATTAGCCAAAACTAAAAGGCAAATGACTACTATGGATCTGGCTTGCAAATGATAGGTATCCCAGCCATCTGTAATGATCTGTAGAGAAAATCCTTACGTGTCTTTTTCCAAACCCAAATCTTTGAACTTGTAATCGATATGGTTTTTTCCTTATGGTTTTGTCATAGTTGTAAAATAAATTTTAATTCTTTGTGCTTGCATGTATGATACTCAAAACATAACCCTGCTTTTCAGTGATCCACATAATCTGGGAACATGTGCCCGTCATCCATGAATGAGAATTCTGTTTCTGCTGGCCAAGAAACAAACCTTTTATCTTAATGATATAGCAAATATAATGTGTTGCACTAGTACATGTCCTCTTAACTGACAGTTAGCCTTGCATATGTGCCAAAATAACTACACCTTTTTGTACATTGTTTGTAGCGTGAATAGTATGTTCTTGGCTTGTTTATTAGTTGGTAACAAGTAATGTAATATACAAGACTTGTACAGGTTTGTGTGTGCATACACTTACTCTCTGGATCCAGAAATTAAACCATAGATGTCCATCCAAATATTAAACCTTACTAGGTCCACGCTCTAGTCCTGCAGCCAATGCTCTTCAGTGTGGCCAGTTGGTGACACTGCCATTCTCCCTTCATAGAATGAAAATAAAGATCTAAGGAGGCTTTTATGATTATACACATCTACTCTGTTCCTATTTCTGGGAGAAGTCAGTGATTCTAACATAGACTTGATGTGACAAGAAGAGTTTGTCCCTAGTGAGGAAGTAGGAAATGAGGGTAAAAGCAAGATTTTCTCTGGATACTCTTAATAGACAGTTTAAAGTTATGCCCTGCATGGTCCCTGTTTTTAATTTTGCCCCAACTTTGTGAAGCAAGTTGACACTTATTATGTATACATGCAGTAGTTCATCATCAGCTATTAAGTCATGGTATATTGAGGGGGGAACGGGAAACGGGAATGTTTTACAATGCCTATGGGCTTGAGTCTTGGATAGATCTTTAGAAAATTAAATACCTGAAACATACTGATGGATCCCAGACTTATGTGAAATTCTCAACAGTCTGTGGAGTCCTTCAACTTGATCCATGTATACTTCTGTATTTGGAGTGTTTGCCCATAAAATAGCATTTAGATATTCAGTTACTCATTTTGTGCATCTAAATGCCCATTTGGCTTACCTAATATAAGTTGGAAGTGATGGACTGTGATGTTCTTTTAAAGTCTTCAGAATCCTAAAACTAATGAGAGATCTTTAGTTGCATTCATACTTGCTCATTAAACTCAAACCCAATGCTTTGAAAGATGTCCCAGCTAAAGAATATTGTATATAGAACCTGCATACCTTAATTGACTGAGTAATTTGTTTTTTTTGCAGGAAAAATAACTGTAATATATTTGGGTGTTTTTTCCTGTCTTTCAGTATATTATTTGGGTTGTATTTCTTCAAAATCTATGTGGAGAAAGTGGATTGCAAAACAAATTTAAGATACAGCTCTTCACTTTGTTGCCAGAAAACATTCGGATCGGCTTGTTTCATTGAAACTAATTGATCATCCACTCTAAGTAGACTCTGGCAAGAGCAAGTCTGATAATAAATAAAAGGGAAAAAAAATACCAGTCTCTTTGCTGGGCATTCTTGACAGACATTTGCAATATTATTGGTTGTCTGAAAAAATTCTTTTTTAAAATAAATTATCTTCTCTAACCATACACATGTGCATGCAAGACGTGCACTGCTTTGGGTCATTACATACACATGAGTGGCAAGACTATAGAAGTGGCTTTTTTTCTTTGATACCTTACGTTTAGAAATTGGCATTGAAATGCCCAGCTGAATAACCTGATTTGGAAACATGTTAAGCACCTACCATATTCCATTGCAGGCAAACAGCCACTGAATTAATTTTTGAATATAGTTACATAGCATCTTTATGAGAGTTACTGTAAAGCTTATGGCACTGTATGAAGTGAGCTTTGTTATAAGCACTTGGAAAGGTCTTAAAGAAATGCTCATGATATTTTGCCCCTACCTTCAGTTATGCTTATTAAAGATTTTTCTGTTACTTTGCACATTTTTCAGAACAGATCACAAATATGAATAAGTTACATTCAAGGTAATTGAAAATGTAACTTAAAATACATGCATAGTCCATCCATCTTTACATTTCAATCGAGCTATATTATGCATGACTAACAAAATAACAATAAAGATGGCAATCTGTATCCCCATAGTGGTGAATTACTATAAGCTTCAGTTTACATCAGATGAGTTTCTGTACGCCTGCATTTGCTCAAATGCCTTTTTTAAACAAAGTAAGTAAATAATGTGAAATAATGCAGCCTAGGCTCTGTTAAATAGGGTTATATTAACGCAACTGAAATGCTGTGTATCTGTAATATTCATGCTAAATACAAACTAGCTCTTTAGAAAGGGTCTGTGTAAGGTCAGCTAATCTACAAGCTCCTTTTGTTAGCACTGTAGTGTATGAAATGGCAAAGTCATTGACAAAAGCAAGTTATAGGATGCAACAAAAATGTGTTTGTGTTTATCTTTGTGCTGCATTAAGAGTGTATCAGCTTTGGCAAACTGTTGCAGCAGGGAAACTGTTTTTGTATAATGCTTATAATACAAATTGTTTTCTCTTTGCGTTCTGTAAAGTAGAGAAATGGTCAATGTTCGATAAGTATATTGAAGTTTATTCTTAGAAAGATTTTATGTTTCACAGATTTAAATATTACAGGAGAAATATATATTTATACAGAAATATAATTTTTGAATGTTTGAGGTTGATTTTCTTCAGTCGTGAACTATTTCTTTATCCATTCTGTGATTCTATATCCATATTATTCTTTGTTCCTTTGCAAGCTCGTTTATCTGTCCACACTATTCCAACATCCATTGCTAATTTGTTTTAGATGTTTTGATTCTTTATTTGCACAAATTTGGATGTGCATGCTGTCAGGACCTGATCATAAAGTGTAGAGGCAGAACTTTTTTCTTTAATTATCTGGAGCACTAATAAAAATTTAATTGTTAAATAGTTGTGATACGGAATAGGTTTTGACATAGTCTTCCTTGGAGCATTGTACAGCACGATCAGAACCTTCAGTGAATCTTACTGTTTCTTGTTCTTATTTTCATTTGTCTTTCATCTTGGTCCAGAAAACCAGGAAACTGCTGGCACTGCAAACATTAACATTCAGCTGTACAAGCCCTACTGTGCTCACTGTGAAATTTTCAACACAGTAAAAATTTTACATGATCATTTAACCTTACAAGTTTACTTTTTTCCTCACTAATTTAAAATTGAACACTTTTTTTCAGTATTGCAAGTGAACAACTTAAGCATAGCATTTCTTAATCCTAACTATAATAGATAAACTTATCCTAAGCAAGGTTTTTAATTGCTTGATGAAGGGGCCCAGGCACCACCAGGTGCAAAGCACGCTGGGCAATATCTTATCCCCACTGCAGTCGGTGCCAAAATTCTAACTGGTGTTAGCAAAATGGAACTACTATTACCAAGGTGTTAATACGCTTAGTAACCAGGACAGATGGTTATGGTGGAGCACAGCAGTGATTCTCTATTTCCATGTTTGTTTCTGTTCATTTAAAACTACTGCTATTCAATTTTCAAAATAAGTAAAAGAAACTTGAAGGGGGATCATATGCTACTAGTTTGTACTAGGGTTTTTCAGGAAAAGGAAACAAATTTATATATATATATATGCAATATATTTTTACACCATTTATTAATGCTAGGAAGTATTAAATGTATCACTTTATCAGTGTGAATATTAAAATAATCATAATGTTATGGATGTTTTAAAACTTTTAAAGTTGTCTTATTAAATTCTAAACCCACATTAACAATGGAAAACCTACTTTGCCTATATTGTTGTTGATCTTTTAGGGAAAACGTACAAGTATAGCAGTTGTTTGATTAGCACTGTAAAAGCTTGGCTTGAAAAGTTGTAGTAAAATCCATATTGCAAACACCATTTTTTAAAGCACATCTTCTGGTAAAGTATGTTACTACTGTTGACTGATTGTATAAAATTGTATCTTTAGTTGGTAAAGTGATCAATAAATGTGTTACTGTATCAGTTTGTGGATTTCTTGAAGTAAATGTTATTTACTGATAAACTTTGTTACTAAGTTATTTTACAGTTCAGATGTAAAGCAGATCACTAATGAATGTATGACTTACATCAAAATATTCTCTGAACAACCAGCTCTCTGAATATATTTATTATTTATTGTTTATTTTCCTAGTTTTAATACATAAAGCGAACCATTAACATTTTCATGGGGGTGACATCAAGCCGAGTGGGGTAGTGGTCACACCAGAAGAATGTGATGTCATCCAGAAGGACCTGGACAAGCTGGAGAAGTGGGCCTGTGTGAACTTCATGAGGTTCAACAAGGCCGAGTGCAAGGTCCTACATCTGGGTTGGGGCAACCCCCAGTATCAATACAAGATGGGAGATGATGTGATTGAGAGCAGCCCTGCCGAGAAGGATTAGGGGTGCTGGTTGATGAGAAGCTCAACATGAGCCAGCAGTGTGCACTTGCATCCCAGAAGGCCAACCGTGTCCTGGGCTGCATCAAAAGAAGCATTGTCAGCAGGGCGGGGGAGGTGATTCTGCCCCTGTACTCTGCTCATGTGAGACCCCACCTCGAGTATTGTGTCCAGTTCTGGAATCTCCAACATAAGAAGGATATGGAACTGTTGGAACGGGTCCGGAGGAGGGCTACGAAGATGACCAGAAAGCTGGAGCACCTCTGCTGTGAGAACAGGCTGAGAGAGTTGAGCTTGTTCAGCCTGGAGAAGAGAAGGCTCTGGGGACACCTCATAGCAGCCTTCCAGTACCTGAAGGGCCTACAGGAAAGTTAAGGAGAAACTTTTTAAAGGGCCTGTAGTGATAGGATGAGGGGGAACGGCTTTAAACTGGAAGAGGGAAGATTTAGATTAGACATTAGGAAGAAATTCTTCATGTTGAGGGTGGTGAGGCACTGGCACAGGTTGCCCAGGCAAGTTGTGGGTGCCCCCTCCCTGGAAGCGTTCAAAGCCAGGTTGGATGGGCCTTAAGCAGCCTGGTCTAGTGGGAGGTGCTCCCCTGCCCATGGCTGGGGGATTGGAACTGGATGATCTTTAAGATCCCTTCCAACCCAAACCTTTCTATAATTCTATGATTTTGAGAACTCTTGCAGGATCCTTGAATAGCCATGATGATAGTGATCCACCAAATGAGATCTGTCAGGGATGAAACAGTTTCTTCTTGACTATCTACTTAACATAGGTTGGCCCTCAGTCTCAAAAGCCTGTTACTTCTCTCACCTTCTCTGAGTGCTGTTGAAAATCTTTTACTTGTAGAAAAAGTCATTTGCTAGACAGAACATTGTTTTTAAGGATTTTACATTCAAAAGCAAATACGGACTTTTATTCATAAATGACAATATTCTTCAGCTTCCCAGTAGCAGAAGAACACATTTTTTCAAGAAACAGAAGACTAAAATTATTTAATTAAACTCAAAACATCATAATAACATAATGAATAATGTGACAATAATCCAGGCACAGTGCTACTCTAGAAATGTTGGAGTAATGGATTAGCAACTACAAGGAAATATAACTAAACATCTAACAGCTACACTGTCTCTTCTCCAGTCATTCTTGAACTGGAAGTGGTGTTCTTTATGCTCACACACCATAAACAACCTTCTTTAGAAATGCCTTTAAGTGAAATCTGCTATAGTTGTGTCCTGAAATAACTTTTCTTCCAGCACAGAGACCATATACTGTTTGTAGTATGACTGCCAGATAAAGCCCCTTTTATCTCTGAGCACGTGTGGTTGATGAAATTATAAAAAACATAATGAAGCAGAACCTTTAGGGATTATTAAAGGAAAAAATCAAGATTTTTTTTCCATTCAAGAAGTCCTTAAGGAAGGGGAGAGAGTGCTCTTCTGTCCTATGAGAATAAGACAATAAGTTCTGTATTTTCAAAAGAGTTGAGGATTTTTTATTATTTTCCTGTAAAGCCTTTAGAAATGCCCACTCAACTGTATGCACCGCTTCCAAATCATTAGTTTAAAATATTTCTTTACTGCAAGAGCACAGTTATTTGGTGTAGCTTTCCTCTGTGTGTAGCTATTGTTGCAATAACTGCACACATTGCATACGTAGAGAGAGTCCTCTGGAGATGAGACTGACAGAGTGCCACCTAACCCTTGCTAGCTCGCTGTTCCAGGTTTTCAGAACTGACCACTCACATCAGCATTAGTTAAGTCTACTGCTGTCATGTCCATGTGCCAAATGCAGGCTGATCTCTCCCACTTCTGCCAGTTGTTTGACTATAGCCAGGGCTGCAAGGAGAAAGGGGGAAAAAAAGATAAGAAAAAAACTCCCTCTGCTAAACGTAAGTCTTCAGAGGACTCCTAAAACCTGGTCTTTTAGTGAGTCTTGTTTTCATTTCCTCAGCTTCCTATTTAACTCACTTGCACTGCTTTATTAATAATGTAAACTAACATAGGCTCATTGAAATTTATTGCTCTGGTTCATATTCCAACCAGAAGTTCACTCCAGGTCTTTATTTCCAATACTGTAAACTGAAGAGATTACACAACCATCCATGGGTCACTTAAGGGCTCAAGGACTGCAGGGCTTTTCAGGAATGAATGCAGGAATATAATGAGTGGCAGGGATAGGAGGAAAGAGTAGCTAACGGGCTGATGGAATGAATAATATGAATCTTGCTTCCAGCCAACAGGTAAGCTAGTCAACTAGAGCATCAGTTTTACACCCTCATTGGAATGATAATTAAAACTATTACTGTCTATTAGATCATTACTGTGGCAACGAGAAATTTTTTCTGTAACAATCCCTGATACCAGATGATAATATAACAAATAAAACACAGGTTTTAATCCCACTTTTGCTTGAGTTCTGCGAACACTGTAATACCAGGAGAATTTTGTACGCAGAACAGAAATTATCAAGCACGCTGGATTTTCACTGAAGCAGTCAGCTAAATAGCTTCTGTACCTGGGATTGTCTAATTCCGTTTTCAGCACTAAGACAAATTGTTCACTGGACAACTGGCCTTCTGAAGTGGTGGATGGGGTCAGGATGGAATACAGCTCCCCTGTAATCCAGGAAGAAGAAGTTAGAGACCTGCTGAGCCACTTGGATCCTCATAAGTCTATGGGGTCAGATGGGATCCATCCTAGGGTGATGAGAGAGCTGGCGGATGAGCTTGCTAAGCCGCTCTCCATCATTTATCAGTCCTGGCTCACTGGAGAGGTCACAGAAGACTGGAAGTTGGCCAATGCAACGCCCATCCACAAGAAGGGCCGTAAGGATGATCCAGGTAATTACAGACCTGTCAGCCTGACCTCGGTCCCAGGTAAAATTATGGAGCAGATAATCCTGGGTGCAATCATGCGGCACCTGCAGAACGGCCAAGAGATCAGGCCCAGCCAGCATGGGTTTAGCAGGGGTAGGTCCTGTCTGACCAACCTGATCTCCTTTTATGACCATGTGACTCGCCTGGTGGATGAGAGGAAGGCTGTGAATGTGGTGTACCTGGACTTCAGCAAGGCCTTTGACACTGTTCCGCATAGTAGATTCCTGGAGAAGCTGACAGCCAGTGGCTTGGACAGGAGTGCTCTGTGCTGGGTTAGGAATTGGCTGGATGGCCAAGCCCAGAGACAGATAGTGAACAGTGTCTCATCCAGTTGGCCGCTGGTCACCAGTGGTGTCCCCCAGGGGTCGGTGTTGGGCCTGGTCCTGTTTAACATCTTTGTTGATGATCTGGATGAGGGGATTGAGTCCATCATCAGCAAGTTCGCAAGCTGGGAGGAAGTGTCAATCTGCTGGAGGGTAGGAGGGCCCTACAGAGGGACCTTGACAGGCTGGAGAGATGGGCTAATTCCAATGGGATGAAGTTTAACAAGTCAAAGTGCCAGGTTCTACACTTTGGACACAAAAACATCATGCAGAACTATAGGCTGGGGACAGAGTGGCTGGAGAGTAGTCAAGTGGAAAGAGACTTGGGAGTGATGGTTGACAGGAAACTCAACATGAGCCAGCAGTGTGCCCAGGTGGCCAAGACAGCCAATGGTATCCTGGCCTGCATCAGGAATAGTGTAGCGAGCAGGACCAGAGAAGTTATCATCCCCCTGTACTCGGCACTGGTCAGGCCTCACCTTGAATATTGTGTACAGTTCTGGGCCCCTCAGTTTAAGAGGGATGTCGAGATGCTGGAGTGTGTCCAGAGGAGGCCAACAAAGATGGTGAAGGGGCTGGAGCACAAGCCCTATGAAAAGCGACTGAGGGAGTTGGGGTTGTTTAGCCTGGAGAAGAGGAGGCTCAGGGGAGACCTCATTGCTCTCTACAACTACCTAAAAGGAGGTTGTAGTCGGGCAGGGGTTGGTCTCTTCTCTCAGGTGATCAGTGACAGAACAAGAGGACATGGTCTCAAGCTTCATCAGGGGAGGTTTAGGCTTGATATTAGGAAAACATTTTTCTCTGAAAGGGTGATTGGCCATTGGAATGAGCTGCCCAGGGAGGGGGTGGAGTCATCGTCTCTGGAGGTGTTTAAAAACAGATTGGGTTAGTCGCTTAGTGCCAGGGTTTAGATGACGAGCGGGTGCTACTCTTGTGCCATAGGTTGGACTGGATGATCTCAGAGATCTTTTCCAACCTTGTGATACTGTGAAAGGTTGTCCCAGTCTTCAAGAAGGGTAGCAGGGAAGATCACAGTAACTACAGGTCTCACTTCAGTGCCTGGTAAGATTATGGAGAGGATTCTGGGAGTTTCTGAAAAACACCTGAAAGACAATGCAGTCCCAGCCAGCACGGGTTTATAAAGGGAAGGTCCTGCCTGTCAAACTTAATTTCCTTCTATGATAGGGTCACCCACCTGGTCGACAAAGGAAAACCAGTTGATATGATCTTTCTAGATATCAGCAAGGCCTTTAATTCTGTCTCATGAAGAAGTTCTTCACACAGAGTATGCTGGAAGAGCTCCCCAGGGAAGCAGTCACGGTGCCAAGCCTGACAATATTCAAGAAGAATTTGGACAACGCCCTCAGTCACACGAATGTGTGAATGTTGGGGTTGTCCTATGCACGGATAGGAGTTGGATTTGATGACCCTTGTGGGTCCCTTCCAACTCAGGTCATTCTATGATTCTATGAATTAAGTGCTTTTATAATAGTGGGTAAGACTACAGTCTTCATCCCAGGCAGTTTTGTTTGTACCCAGGAAAGAATTCTACTTAAGGAACTGAGGGTCTAACTGAGGGTCATGCAGAAAAATAAGAATTTTCCATTATTGTTGTTATTAAATGACTTTTAAAAAAAGGTGAGGGGTTCTATATACAGTGTGATGGAACATTAATAAACTCCAGATATCAAATGATATTTATTTTTATTCAAAAGATAATTTCATACCATTATATTTGATTAGTGAGTCCCTTATTAAGAAAATGCCAGGCATTCAACCTGAAATCTAATCCGGCAAAGTACTGTCTTTTCTAGAGCTTGGGGGTTTTTGAATTCATCCATTCAAGACAAAATACATGCCATATATTATGCTGATATATTTGTTTAGAATCATTTGAAAGCAGCTTAGGAATTGTAGCATTTCTATAGTTCCACACCCAGCTGTCAGTGAAATTTCATGTATTCCCCATATCTTTTATTATCCTGATTTTTTTTTTTAAAAAAAAGATAAACAAATAGACCATCTACTTGAAATTTAAAAATAAACTGTTAAACTTAAGATACTACAGCTGGTTTTAAAGAAGCAGGATTTTGAAAATAATTCAGCATAAAATCTCTTGGAACTCCTCCATTTGCTGTTGCATCAATCATTTAGCTAAGCTTCCGAAGTTCACAGGCTTGAGATGGGTTCATACCCTTAATCATCTCTTCACTCCTGAAGACAAATTGGATCCGTTTTCTTTTATGCTGATAATAGGGTTGGGCAGGTGAGAGAACTGCAGCAACTTCAGTCATAACCTGTACACTATGTTTTTTAATTGTTTCTTATGCTCATCCTGTTAATTTTGTTTCCTTCTGTCTCAGCTTTATTTTTCTCAGACTAAGGAACATAAGGAAGGAAAAAAAGTGAAAAGAGCACTCAAAAATTGGGAGGAGTGTTCTGGTCAAATTTTACAAATACTTCCATTTTACCCACACCTTTTTTCCATTATTTTGTCTATTTTAAAATGCCCTCAACTTGGTTTTGAAACATTGACATGTATTACCTGTTGGACAGCACTTGAATACTAAAAATAAACATGTGCATGCAGGATTGTTCAGGTAGCTGTAATTCACAGTTATTTAATTTGGTATTGAAAGAGAGAGCTCTGAGCTATAGTGACAGTAAACTGGCAGGATGACCGTTTATCATAAACTGAGAAAGAAGATTTTCTTTTTTTTCATTTACTGTTCACCTCCTGCTAAAGCAGCAGGATCACTACTGCCAGAAAAAAAAAGAGGGTGTTTTCCAAGGTTTCAAATTAAGTACAGTTCAAGTTTCCTACTATGACTCTAGCCAGTCATTGTTCAGAAACTCTATTATTTGTTCTGTGATTAAAAAGCTTTTCACCACAAACATGAAGGAGCACAAAGGCACGGTGGGGGAACCGAAATAACTCAATCAGAGAGAAGTGGGTCCTGTCACAGTCGTTACTGGGGCTGTCACTGAAGAGACTTCAATCTCACTTGTCCACATGTGAAACATACTGAGATGGGGCAATGGCTCTCCAGAGCACCTGACAGATCAAGGCAGGTTGCTGCCTACAGACCTGTGCAGGCATGAGCATTTAGAAATTGTATATTATGGGATACATACAGAAGGAACCAAAGGCAGAAATGTACATGGTCTGGGGAGGAAAAAGCACAGGAAAATAGAGGTTTAAGAGGCTGGTCACTGGTCTGTACAGTTGTTTGGTGATGGTCTGGACCTCATAAGTGCCAGCTGTCCTGTCATTAAATTTCATTTCTAAGTATTTTTTTTGTTGAGGGGATTCACTATTCTGTGCATGTAACTGTGTATAGAGCTCTAATTGCCAGCAACTGCAGTCAGACCATGGGTCACAGTAGCCAGTAGTACCTGTGGTGCCAGCAACTCGTGTGACCAGTAGCAAGTATCAAGCAGAACCTAGTTAGCAAGTAGTTGAAGGGGCTTTAGTGTCAGTTACAAAAGCAGCTGTAAGACTGGGCCAGATATACATTTACGTCTCTGAGGCATTTTCTCTGGAAAAGCACACTGGAGGGATCAGGCGGGCTTCTTACAAATGAAACAAATCTTGTAGTCCCTATATTGATATTTATGAGAGCAGGTTCCACATGTTGAACTCACTGGACCAGATGCAATAAAAAATTTAAAACCTAAAAAATAGAAACATCATAAATGTATTCTATTTAAATTTATTGTATTTTTAGCTGTAATTATGTATATAATATGTAATTTATGTATATAAAACCAAAAAAAAGATATAAAATGTTTCCCATTATTTGAAATTCTACCTCTGCTCCAAGGCACCGTCACTAGCATGAATCTGTGTTAGTTTTGAGATCCTATTTTAGCGAATTGCCATGACACAGACATCCTGAAGGATGTATCTTCTTTTACTAACATAAATATTGTTTGTCCATTGTACAATCTATGTTCGTTGTTGCCTACTCATTATCTAATCAACCTCATAAACAGCACTTGACAACAGCTTCCTTGCTGAGCTGTGTCTCATTTTGCTCTTCTCAGTTTCTTGTTTATCTTCTTCTGGGCCATAGCTTGCTCTGATTTAAACGTTACTGAGATAATTTCAGACCAAGTGGTGTTTCTAATTCTTTTTAGAAGTAATATGATATTGTCTTTTAGACCAAATTTTTAGTTCTCTGGAGATCCACTAGGAGGCAGACCATATAACAACTCATTTTAATTACTGAATAAGTAGCTATTTTTCCCAGATATTTTACACAAACTGCATTTTTTACATTTTTACACAAATTACATAAATAAACAGAAAAGCAGACAAGCTCCTGAAACAAACAGACCCAAGCTCACCTCTTTGAAAATAAAGCTATGTTAGCATTATCTCAAACAACAGAGAGTTCACATTAAGCCTGCCTAGCAAATGAGATGTAACCAACAGTATATACACTTCTCCTTTCTCTCCCCATCTCCCTCTTCTCCCTAAACCAGCTTAAAGTATCACCACGTTTATAAATTGTTAGTTCATCAGACAGATTTCCTGGTTCATGAAAAAGAACTTGAGTCTTCATCTTAGATACAAAGATATATTGCCAGTTTGCTTGGATTCAGGTACACCTGACTCCACCCGAAAGGTGGCAACTTAGTATAGCAAAAGAAAAAAGCCTTAAAAACCAGCTTTTAACAGATTATTTTGGTCAAACACTCAGTAAAAAAATCTGTACTAGAAGGAAATGTTTACATATATATTTTACTTGCAACATAATGTGAAAGCTTATTTGCATACACAAAATTTAAAAACAGACAAAAAACCAACCAAACAAAAAAAAGGAAATAAAAACTAAACAAAACCGAGCACCTCACACCACCACTTTCACACCCCCAAAACCCCACACCATGTTCTTACTACAACTTCCTAGCTGGGAAAATTTCGATTAGGATATTGAACTTTTCTTCTGGTCTGGACAAAACCAGCAGCATACACGTAGTGCTCAAGCCAATCTACGGGTAATTTGTTGCCTTCAGCATTGTGGATTACTACACTATTCAGTAACAAAAGAAGCAAAATATAAACCAAAGCTAAATTTACTAGCAGCACAAAGAATGATGCTATCTTACATTTCCTTGTCCATTTATGGTGAACTAATGGATTAGCTATAGTCCTCAAAAGAGTCCCCCTTTATTGTGCTTATGATCTTCATCTGGTATTTCTACATCTACATTTGGAATGTTAAGAGCTTCTGATTTCATGTGACAGCTTCTGTGGCTAAAGTAGGTCATATGCTTTTGCTTCTTCTTCTTTAACCATCACTTGTCTACCTTCTAGGAAGGCAGCCTAAAAGCTTGCCTTTGATGGGCACTGTGTCTGCAATTGCATTTGCCATCAGCTTCATGCAACACTCAAATCTTTTATTACAAGTACAGTAGTTTCACAAATTTCCTTTAGTATTAGCTTGAGTATTACAGAGCTTAATATATTTCAGATTTAATTGACTAAGACACCATTGCACCCAAATCTCATTAAATGAAGCTCTACATATAGTTTAGAGTTCAAATCCTTTCTAGTTATTATGGTTGCATACAAGGTACGCAAATAATTTTTAGTAGAAAAATACAAATGTAGAAAATCTAGACCTCTTTCTCCCTCCTTAATATGATGGGGATATGCACGTTAGAAGAGAAGCATTTGGGTTTAGACATGCCTCTGAAAAGCAACATTTTCCTTCATTACAGTATTTGGAACAAGAATTTAATCTTGGAAGTCATAATCCAGAGCCTTCAGGACAGGCTACTAACGGAGTAAATGTGCAACAGTTTTTGAATTTTGAAGAATTCTTCCTTCTGTGATTAGATGAAGGGTATTGTTCTGTCTTTTCAAGTATTTTCAAATATTGACCTGGTTTAAAGTAGATTCCATGTAATTAATCCCAATGAGAGAGAAGGTTTTGTTAAAACATCATCCAAAGCTTTTGCAATATAAAGCTGTGATCTTCATTAAGTTCATTCAATCATTGCATTTTTGCTTCTGGTGAGACTGAGGCAGATGACCAAAGGTAAATGCTTTATTTGTATTGTGCTTTACTTATATTGTTCTTTACTCCTGGATTGGTAAATATACTTACGGAAAGTTGAGATTAGTTTGAATGAAATAAATAACAGGCAGGAGGACAACAACCAAAACAAAAATAGGCAAAGTAGTGAAAACTTCAGATAAAAGGGGAGCAGCGAAAGGTAGTCACAGCAAAATTAGAGAAGGCACACAAGCCTTCGGTCTACGCGTTTAATATAAAGAGCAGTCTGCAGTTAACCTTTTCACAGAATAAGGTGAGATATTTCAATAAGAACTTACAGATTTGTCACAACATGTCTGTTACTGGTTTGAATTGGCATAATGTTGTTCAAAGACTATAAAGACTTAAGAGACTTATGAGCTTGTCTCTGACATACAGAACATAAGTTTTTCTGAAAAGGCAGAACTCCTGCAACACAAGAATTGGCTAATTTGTGACTACTGCTAAGTACATCAGTTAAAAAGGAAATGTGTAAAAAAGTATAAAGGGTTGTTGTTTGTTGTTTTCTTTTTTTTAATTACAAGGACAGATGTTCTGGCAGCTGGGACAATGGTATTCACTTTACTAAACGAGCTGCTCAGTCCCACAAGAGCCGTTACAAAATGTCAGTGGAAGTTTTCATTACACACTACCAGGTTCTCAATACTTTTCATGTAGTTAGAGTAGTTAAAAGATTTTCCTTTAATTAACCCAGCTTTCTTTCAAAATCCGAAAAACTGACTTTATACTTTTTTTTGTCTATTTTGAAGTACATTCATGCACCTTCCCAACTTCAACAAGGCAATTATCAGGATCAGACACCTTCTCTCTGCATGTTGTTTGGCAGCCCACCTGCTCCACCTGGTGTTTCCTCTGTCCCTGCTGTATGACCCAGCTTCCACCCACAGTGGCAGCCCCAATACCCTCAGCTGCTATTTGTAAACAGAAATACGGGAGTGGGCAACAGGAGGAGGAGAGGGTTATGCACAAGTACAGGTATCCCCTCTAACCACTGTTTTCAAAATAAATGCATAGGTCTGGATCATTCACACCTCAATAAGGACATAAATTTCATGTTGTCGACAGGCATGCACAGTACTTGATTAGCTATATTGTTGCAGCACACAGCCCAGTTTCAGTTGGTTTGTTGACCATCATCAGAGGGATGAAAAAGGAAAACCTATTTCCAGCAGAAATATAAGACACAATAAGAATTTATGCTTGTTTGTTTTGAAAACAGTTGATCTACAGTCTCCTTGACAGAAGTCTCTGCTAGGAAAACCCTCAAAGTATCACTTCACATGAATTTACGAGTCCCATTTCTTTAAATTTGTTTTATCACAGAGCTATAGGAATTACATTCAGCCTTTAAAATAATCACTTTACACAGGTTTAAATCCAGAAACAATGCAACAGTAAACAAGGCTGTTGTTTCCTCGGATTGTTAGAGGTTATATCCATCCTTCTTGTCTAAGGTAGAGGCTATAAAGCAGAACAGGAAGTTTCTGCCCTCCCTGTTCCCTCTTCCTATCTGACCTATCTGAGCAGAGGACAGTTTCAGTATAGGGAAACAGACAGCAGAACACCTGCATATACAGATGCCAAGTAACATCACAGCTAGCTAAGAAAAGACTGCAATGAGCTCAGTGACCTAAAGCTGTGGCAGGGTTGTAAGAAAGGTACGGAGGAAGCAAACTTTCCATTTCAAAGTCAACACTTTGAAAAAAATCTAACTGATTCGATATCCTTATTTTTAAAAACCTCTGGAAAGATGCCAAATGCTGGTCTATCTCTGGGGCTCCAGCCACAGTCCCAAAATGCAAATAGTCTGCTGCCCTCTTCTAACAGCTGGCATGTCTAAAAGCCTGCCCTACTGTTCAGTGCCAGCTTGCCCAGAATCCCACCCATGCTTCCTGGCATGTTATCTATTATTTAAGGAGTAGAGCAGAGAACAGTGTTGGTAACAGCACATCAGTTTCCCCTTTGCTAAAAAAATCTGTCCTGCTTATTCTCAAAGCCTCTTTGCCCCACTCTTTTTATCTCAATGTTTCCAACATTTCATATGAAATCCCTGTCTGTCTCTAATCATTCTGCCACCTACCTACTTACTGAGAGATAGAATAAATTGATTTTCACAACATTAGGCACAATTTTAGCCAGAGCAAACAAGTATGTCTCTTAATTATTCTAACATTCCAGGGGGCTTGTCAGCAAGGTCAAAACACACTGAGAGAGGCAGAATAACATACAGCTTCATAGTACTGAACAGAATGGAAAGACAAAATAAGTCACCACTGTGCCACAATACTGGACAAACTTAAATTTTTCAAACAGTCAAACATGACTGCTAAGAGGAAAAAAATATGCTTGTTACTTGTCTGTTTCATGCTTAGTAATTAAAGTGTACCTGTGACTACCACGTTTATCACAATGTTGAACCCATTCCTTCAAGCTATTATTTTCTTTTGTTATCTCTTGATGATACTGAAGTTCTAAAAAACCCAGATTATTTCCTACGATATTAAAACATACATTTCCTGAACAAATCTCAAAGAAATTCTTGAAAATTCATGCCAAAATATTCTGATCATAACCAAATACTTCATAATTTTCCACCAACTATGTAACTATGCAGCTACAGAGTATTTTCATTAAATTCCAATACAGTTAAACATATTCTTGTCTTCAGACTGTAATAAAATTGTATTGCAAATCAAATTCACTTTCTGTTCTAAAGCTGTTTATTTATTGCAGCTACACTGCTAGAATGGACAGCTTCCATTTGCTGAAAATCTTGTCGTTAATGAAGTGATGCGTCTGAAAACTATTTTGCTTAGTTGGTAAAATGCTTCAAGGTCCTATTGACTGAAATCTATATGTCTTTTAGCTGGGCAGTTTCATAAACTGTCTTCTGACTTTGAGTCACAGACGTAAATAGAACAATACACACACCATATATAACTATATCACACCACATTTCCATCTAGATGCGAGGATGCTAACTTACTGCACACATTTGCTTTCCAAAAAAAGCCAGTCTATTATGTAGTATTATATGCAAATAATTATATTAAATGTAAACAGTTCATTATAAAACAATTAAAAATAGTTTTTATCTTCACCCAGCAGAGTAGAGCTTCTTGTCTACATATCTGTATCTTCACTTACGGAATTGACTACCACCAGTCGGTACCTAGATCAGAAGTCCAGAAGACTTACTTTTATAGCTCACCAATTAAGGAACAAGAGGAGACAGCGACGTGTTTTTTAACACAGAATATGACACTAGTACTCCTGATATTTTAATCTCTGAATTAGCTCACAATGTTCATATATTAGCGCTGTTAGAACAGCCAATACAAAAAGCACTTTCTATCTCTACTCCAAAATACCGTGTGTAAACTAAGTTAGGTACTTGACTGAATAACGAAAACAAACTGTTTAACCTCAACATAGTCTGTTTCATCTTGGGTTGTCAAAAAGATTTTCTCCTGCCTTATCAGAAAGTCTCCAATTTCATAAATTGGCCTGCAGGAGCAATAGTAGGGCTATTTCTTTGTTTAAAAAAGAAAAAAACACCACACACGCTTTAACTGAGTGCATGTCTGTTCACAGTCTTTGTAATTCACAAGGCTGAAACAAACAGCATCATGATAAATGATGACCAGAGAATCAAGACAGATGCAAGAGACTTGTTTTGATTGCGGGTTTGAAATGACCACAAAGACAGGAAAGGGAAAGGAAGATGTCTTTTAATGCTTGATCACCAAACAGTAGTCAGCAAAAAAAGAATTCCAAGTTCACACTTTATGATAATTTACTTAAGGCAAAACAATACATATTATTCTTGACACTTGCCTGATGTCAGAGGGGAATAAGCAGAGCAGAGGAAATTGTTCAATTGCTCTTTAGCAGAAGTTAAAACTAAGTATTGACAAAGTTGAATAATTAGATTACAGAAATATTTGGAAAAACAGAAGTCTCATCATGTCTTAGTGAGAAATGCCAAGGAGAAACAAGATGGTAAGCAAGCAGAATCCATATTTGAAGGAGATGTGAGAATTTTTTATATAATTAGCAAAAATTACAAAGCAACATGCAATAATCAGAATTAGAAGCCAGTGAGTGTGGTGTTGCTCAGATAACTGAAGGCCAAAATTAATGAATTCAGAGAAACTGCAGTTCCAGGAACCACGTTTTTTTCCTTTCTGTCCTTCAGAGGAAAAAGTAGAAGCAAATTCTTTCAATGCTCCATGGAAACAAGGCTGAAAAAAGGTTCTGAGGAGGCTGATGAAAATGGATCAGCAACCTTGTGTCATTATCTCCCGTCTTGAAACTTAATGGCACACCAGTCTCTGAAAATCCTGAAAAAGAATATTCTTCAAGAAATCATGTTCACAGCTATCTCTAGATCCTTGCCATTATGGCAAATGGACATAGTGTAAAAATATTGAACTTCTTAAGTGATGTGAAAAGTGCAAAAAGTCCTAAAGTTTTATGAATGCATCCAATCAAATGTAACTACATCTTATGGCAAATTTTGAAAGCCTAATCTTCCAGTTAGTAATTCTTAATTCTGATGTCAGGTCATTAATTTTCAGGCTATTGGTTTTGATCTAAGTGTCTTTGTAAAGGTATTTTCTCCTCTTGATGAGTTTTAGCAGAATCTTTCTGTTGATCTGCTTTTGGATTTTTTTCACATGACAGCAGTGGAAGAAAAAAACTGGTACAGGAGCTAAGGCTGTCTAAAGCCTTTGCCAGATACTTCCTATGAAAAATGAAGCAGTCTTAATTGTTTCACCTCGTGTTACAAATTGCCCAACACAGGACTATTACCAGAAGCCTCACACTCCTTTACACTTATGTTTTTGCCTATTATAATTAGTCCTTAAGCTAAAAAAATAAAACTAGCCCACTTAGCAAAAGTGTATCATTTTTCCTGTACCACTCCAGGTATTGCTTCGAATGCATGTTTATTGACTGCCAGAGCTTTTACGTTATGATTTTCCTGAAAGTAACTGGAGGGGGAGAAAAAGAAAACTTCCAATTCAAAGTAGTGTTTTCTTAAACTGGATACATCTCTTAATTGTGAAATGCAATATACAACAAAAATGGATACAATATCAGGTAGTTTTGCAAAAATCCTTTTACTGCAATTACATAGACCTATGAAAGGATAAATCTTCAGACGGATAGTAAAAGGATCCACTAGGTGGTGCACAAGGTGCAGAGGAGACAGGCCTAACTCCCACCTAGAAACTGTTTTCAATTAAAAAAAAGGAAAAGTCATCACAAAAAAATTAAAAGAAACTCCAAAAGGTAAGGTTAAAATTATTGATGACAAACCTCAGTGAAAAATCCAGGATATAAGCAAATTTCACCTCACTTTGGCAATGTGAGTTCACTTGTATGCGCATTAATTGACTACATCTAGAGAAAAAGAGAGTATTTTGGTTGAATAGACAAAGATTTTTTTTAATCCTAAAACCTACAGTAGAGAAGTAGTTGCTGTTTCTATAGGGAACTGTAGGGAGATTGTGAACTCCTAAATATCTAATCTATGACACTGAGCTGAAACCTAAAGTTCACATCCATTTTTTCTATCACACAGGAGGAAGGAAGTAGAGTCGCTTGTGCATCACATCTGTGTCACTTCTACTGCAAGATGTGTGTCCATTATGTCTTTGAGGTTTGTGGAGTAGAAGAGATTTAGCAATCTTAACAGAACTGCAGATCAGTCTCAAGCACTCTGTATGATACCTTATGCCTATAGACTTGTTACGTAGTTCTTTCTATTTGTGAATCCAACACTCAGTATTAACTCAAGATCCTCCTTCAGGCAGCCCGTGGGCACCTCTTCCTCCACAACACCCCCTCCAGTTATTAACCAAATTACCTAATGTTTGCCTAAGCCTTTACCTCCCTGTGCTCCTGAAGTACTGCCTGCCAGGGAAGATACAATTTTTGGCTAGTCTGCACACAACCCAGCCACAACAGACAATTAGAAAGCTCAAAAATTCCTTTTATTTGAACACTGAATTTGTTTTCCATTTCATTACAGAGATTAGGAATCTCTCAGAGATACTGATGGTCACAGACTAATAAATGAAGTAGAAAACAACCACAAACAGCCATAGACACATATATCTTACATAGAAAATAAAGTAATAACTTGCACCATGGTAATCAACACCTTGAACAAAGCAAGCAAAAGAATTAAAGTACTAAAATTGCTGCCTGGATGGATTGTAAAGTGAGCCTGCAGAGCAATTTTATCAAAAGTCCCAATTTCATACTGAAGTTCTAGATTTGGTCTTTTTTAGACAAATCCTTAGTAGTACTTTCTGAAAATGTAACTTTGCTACTTCTTTTTCAGGTCCTTACTGAGATGTTTAGCTGGGGAAACAAACAAATATTTATACTATAGCAAAGAAAGAAAAAAGAAATTTGGGTTTGCTATCAAATAACTGCAGGTAATTTAAGTCACACGGCTTTATTTCTGCCTGTGAAATGTGAACAGTCATGATCTGCACTGACTGAAGGTGTCCTTGCCTATTGTAGGGGAGAAGTTTGACTAGATCACCCTTAAAGGTTTTTCTAACCCAACTGCTCTATGATTCTACGAAAAAGCCATTTATAACGGCCATCTGCCAGC
The DNA here is from genome assembly GCA_033558185.1 of Dromococcyx pavoninus. Classification (NCBI taxonomy): domain Eukaryota; kingdom Metazoa; phylum Chordata; class Aves; order Cuculiformes; family Neomorphidae; genus Dromococcyx; species Dromococcyx pavoninus. The sequence goes on from JAUMJL010000583.1 coordinate 1,530,461, forward strand.
CAGCGCAGAATTTTCACTATTGTCTTCCATTCATCAAATATAGTCACGTTTTCCACTCTTTTTAAACTATTAACTTGAAATATTGTATTTATTGGTGACGAAAAACTAATGGCACTCTGAAAAAGTGCATAGAGAATAAAATACATTTTAACTTCTTGGATATCCTTAATTTTTTTATCTTGTCTAGGAAGATCTTAAGCTATAATACGTTTATGGGCTGTGAATGTAGTTGATCAATTTTTTTGAAGTTTCTGTTTACAGTCAGGTCAATAAAGTAGTCCTTAAAGTCTTCTACATTGTAACCATGTTGCTGTACTAAAGAAAAGGAATGCATGACCCAGCAGAATCTGGTGGGTTTTTTATCACTGGTCACTCTACGTGACACTAGACCCGCTGGGACAGATGGGGTACCCTGGCCCCAAGAGGGAGAAGGATCTTTGCACAGCAGTTAGCAGGGTTCATTGAAAGAGCTTTAAACTAGACTTGCAGGGCAAAAAGGATATGACCAGGCTTGCTGGAGATAAGCCTGGGGGCAGCAAGCCAATGTTTGAGGAATGGTGTACTAGTGAGGTCCTTCAGTCTGCTGTCTCTATGGAGGTAGGGAATGGAGATCCATGCATCAGCAAAGACACAAAGATTACTGATATGTTAGGAATCATGGAAGCACCTGAGACTTATCATAAGCTTCTCCCCCTAAAAAGGTTGTGGAATCATTTGCTCAGCTGAAGTGCATCTACACCAATGCATGCAGCACCAGCAACAAACAGGAGCTGCCAGCCATTTTGCAGTAGGAAAAATGATATAGTTGCCATCATGGAAACATGATGGGATGACTTGCACAACTGGAGTGCTGCAATTGATGGATATAAACTCTTCAGAAGAGATAGGCACTGCAAGAGAGGTGGTGGAGTAGCTCTGTATGTTAGGGAGTGGTTTCATTGTCTAGAGCTTAATGATGGTGACAATACGGTTAAGTGTTTATAGGTAAGAATCAGGGGGGAAGGCCAACAAGGCAGATAGCATAGTGAGAGTCTGTTACAGACCACCCAACCAGGATGAGGAGGCAGAGGAAATATTCTATAAGCAGCAGGCAGAAATATCATGATTACTAGCCCTTGTTCTCATGGGCGACTTCAATCTACCAGATGTCTGCTGGAAATTCAATACAGTAGAGAAGAAACAGTCTAAGAGGTTCCTGTAGCATGTGGCAGTAACTTCCTGACACCGCTGGTCAGTGAGCCAACCAGGGAAGGTACCCACACTGGACCTGTTCATGAGCAGAGAAGGACTTGTGGGTGGGCAATGTGATGGTTGGAAGTGATCATGAAATTATAGATGCTCATGGCTTGGTTGGGTGTACCGTTCACTGGGTAGAAAAAATGGCTGGATGGCTGGGCCCGAAGAGTTGTGATGAATGGAGTGAAGTCCAATTGGCAGCTAGTCACAAGTGGTGACCTCTGAACTCATTGTTGCAGCTGATTCTGTTTAATATATTTATCAATGATCTGCAAACTGTTAAGTTTGCAGACAACACCAAGTTGGGCAGAAATGCTGATCTTGTTGAAGATAGGAAGGCTCTGCAGAGGGATCTGGACAGGCTGGATCAATGGGCCCAGGCCAACTGTATGAGGTGCAACAAAGGCCAAGTGTCAGGTACTGCACTTGGGCCACAACAACCCCATGCAGTTCTCCAGGCTTGGGGAAATGTAGCTGGAAACCTGCCCTGCGGAAAAGGACCTCGGTGTGTTGGTCAGTAGCCAACAGACCACTAGGTGTGTCCAAGTGGCCAAGGCAGTCAATAGCATCCTAGTTTGTATCAGAAACAGCATGAACAGCAGGAGCAGGAAAGCGATCACCCCTTTGTACTCAGCACTGGTGATGCTGCACCTCGAATACTGTGTTCAGTTTTGGACCCCTCACTACAAGAAGGACACTGAGCTGCTGGAGCAAGTCCAGAGAAGAGCAACAAGGCTGGTGAAGGGTCTAAAGAACAAGACTTTTGAGAAGTGAATGAAGGAACTGGGGCTGTTTAGAGAAGAGGAGGCTGAGAAGAGACCTTATCGTTATCTACTGCTACCTGAAAGGAAGTTGTACTGAGGTGGGTGTTGGTGTCTTCTCTCAAGCAACAACTGATAAGACAAGAGAAAATGGCCTCAAGAAAATGGCCAGGGGAGGTTTAAACTGGATATTAGGAAAAATTTCTTCACAAAAAAGTTGTTAGGCATTGGAACAGGCTGCCCGGGGAAGTGGTTGAGTCACCATTCCTGGAAGTATTTAAAAGACATGGAGATGCGGTGCTTAGGGACATGGTTTAGTAGTGGATTTGGCAATGTTAGGTTAAGGGTCAGACTTGATGATCTTAAAGGCCTTTTCCAACCTAAATGATTCTATAATTCTATGACAGTCTTTAGCTTTTTTACCTGCTCCTATTGCCTTCTTTTTTAAAAACTGATATAAAGACAAACTCTCTTGAGCAGTGATTGTCTAGTTGGTTTAAATTCTTCTTGTCCTTCCAAAATATTTGCATTATATTACAGAATCACAGAATTGTTTAGGTTGGAAAAGACCTTTAAGATCATTGAGTCCAGCTGTAAACCTGACACTGCCAAATCACTAAGTGCCACATCCACACATCTTTTTAATCCTTCCAAGGTTAAGTGATACATTTCCTTTTGGTATTATTAAGGATTCTTTCAATTGGTTCAATGGGAGTTGGATTAATGACTAAACTACGATTAAGATTTGTAGCCTCTTGATAAAGAACAAATAAAATGTCTTATTCTGAATAGTGATGAATTTCTTACAATAAACAGAAAAAATTGAACTCTTAATCAGGATCTGATCTTCCTACATCAAGATCTGCAAAAGTAAGCTCATTATGCATCTATGCCACCAGACCTAAGATGAACACAATATTGGCACTAGTTTAAGAACTGATAAGCAAAAAATCTATGCAGGAACTATGAAGGGGGCCAGATGGTTGGGGCGTATATAACTATGTCCATGTGCAGATGATGTATTACTATGGTATGCCTGAAATATAGGTTATATAGTGTATATTTGGTTGTTTATAGAATAAGGAATTTTAGAAAGAAGGAAGAAAAGTGAATCAAATTACAAAGTAGTTGCAATATTCGTACCCAACACTGTGTTCAACATCTGACTTTTATACTTTTTTCTCTTCATTTCTATCCAATAAATAGTACCTTTATTTGGTTTATACCATTGTGACTTGTAAAACCTGTGCTCTGAATCCAAAACCACAGAATCATAGAATATCCTGAGGAAATACATGGACCTAGTGGCGTGGGTCCAGAGAAGTACCCATAGACGTAAAAATTATCAGAGGACAAGACCATCTTTCCTATGAAGAAAGGCTGAGAGAGTTGAAGTTGTTCAGCCTGGAGAAGACTCTGGGGAGACCTTATTGTAACCTTTCAATATATAAAGGGGGCTTATAAGAAAGACACAGAGACTTTTTACCAAGGCCTGTAACGACAGGAAAAGGACTAGTGGTTTTAAACTGAAAAGAGGGTAGTTTTAGATTGGACATGAGGAAGAATTTTTTTTATGATGAGGGTGGTTAAATGCTGGAACAGGTTGCCCAGGAAAGTTGTGGATGCCCCATCATGGGAGGTGTTCCAGGTCAGTGCTTTGAGCAACCAGATCTAGTGGAAGACATCCCTGTCCGTGGTGGGTTAGAGGTTGGAATGAATGATCTTGAAGGTTCCATTCAACTAAAATAATTCTATGGTTCTATGATTCTATATACCACTTGTATATTTATTGATAAGCTCTTCCTTGAGCCCTCCCTTCTAAAGTAAACCCCAGCTCTCTTGGTCTTTCCTCATTCAAGTAGAAATATATTTCCTTGACTCAACAGGAGGGTCTTCATTACCCAGATTCTTTTAACTCTGAATGATGTGTGCTTTCAAAGTAATGCTGCCACTAATTATTGTGCTACAGTCAAAGTATGTCATCTGGAACCTGATTTTTAAGCAATCTAACATATTCATATTCACTAACATATTCAGTTCTTCTGAGAAGGATGCAGATTACATTGTAAGACATATAGCAGTTTCTTTCATGATTGATTCAGTTCCCAATGTGTAAATTTCTTTAAGGAAATTAATTGGACTAGTTTGGACTTTCATCTTGAACTTCAACACAGCAAAAAGTTTAAAAGTTTTGAAACCATCTGAATAGGCATTTTTTTATGTATAATAACAAAGTTTTTAGTCTGTGTCAAATAAATCCATGTGCTGCTGATGGAGACCATCCGCTGCTTCTTTTCCCTATGCAGATATAGCCTGAGAGGACTATAAGCATATGCCTGCACCATTTTGATAGATTTTAGAAAGCATTTCTGAGATTTGGAAGACCGGTGCAAAGAGTGGACACTTACTTTCATATTGCTCAGACCCAGAGCAGTTCTGCACCTCATGCACTTATGGATGTTTTTTTCTTGTTACATATTCAAAAATTCTCTGTTTTTGCTGAATGATCCACTAATGCTAATAGGAGAGCCGTGCTGCTTACCAGCTAGTGACTGATTTGCCTATGTATAATGAGCTCCTTTGTACCTGCTTTATTGTTTGCTGGACCTTTCTGTGGTTGATTACATTTATTAATGTAGCACAAGGCTATCTATCCAGCTGAAGCCAGCATAACCTGAGTACATTTGAGTAAGACAGTCATTCACCAGTGGTGAATTCACCACCTTTAGATGTCCTGAGTTTGTCACATGTAAGTTCAGTCTGAGGACATTTCTTTTTCCTAGGCTACTGTGGCTGTGCAAAGACACACAACAAGATCATTTTAGTACTGTGGCCACATATATCTTTGTCCTGCATTCAGTTGCTTGGGACAAGGACTGCATTCTCAGTGCACTATTTGCAAACAAATAAATGGAGTAATGGTTGGACAGGTGTGGTTCGGTCACATTTCCCAGGTCATGATGCAAAAAGTCTCTTTTTTACTCACAGTTTTTCAGTAGGGTCCCTATTAAGTGATGTTCTGAGACACAATACAGGCTTAACTTTATAATTCCATGACTGATGCCCTATCTTTACCAGTAAATAATTATTAATGTTAGAAAATAAGGAAAGAGAACCCATAATGTAGTTTGGTTAGATCCAGGAATAGGGTATACTGAGTAATTCTCATTTATTTTTATATTTTTAATAAAATGCAAGATTAAATATTGTATAATTTTAATGTGGACAAATTCTGTAGCATGTTTCTGATTTTATCAGTCTCTGAAATGCTATTGCATTAAAATTGTTATGAACAATAATAAGGTATTATAATTTATATTTCCCACTTAATTTATGTAAAAATTTATGCATAAGAGGAAATATGTTAATCATAATTATTTGCAGAGAAGGTACTATAATGAGGTGTAGAGAAACCTCTTCCATTCTGTTACATTAACATATCAAAAAAATCTGCTACATTCTGAGAAGGTACAGTGCTGTAATAGGTAATTCATGTCTATTAACATGTATATATGCATTTTAGCCCAGTGTCGGGGTAAAATAATGTATTTTATACTTGATACTTTACAGAGAGACAGAGTGCCCCACACTTCACTGTTCAAACTAGAGAAAGAATGTGACAACTGTCTAAGACTACGGAGACTGTTGTGTTTAAGACCGTGTAATATGGCCCCTGATACGTATTTAAGGAACATATATCCATCGCAGTCCAAATTACTATAGGAGTTACTACAATGGAACAAGACATTCCCAAACTATATTCGATGCTGCATCCACAAATCCTATTCTATCAAGAACTCATACACCATATGCTACTGGACAATCCAGCAGTGATCATATCATGGTAATTTTACCTCCTAAGGCTGCTTTTATTAATATTTATTATTAATATTATTGATATATTTATCAGAGCAAAGTGACTATAATGCAGGTGAAAGTTTGGGACACAGAAAAAGAAAACACTATTTTTTGATTCATTTTCAAAATGTTATAGAAAGGAAGAACCTCCCTTAATGCTTGTCTTTGGTTATCTGTGTATGACAAAGTATCAGTTTAGGATTTCAGACCTCATTGTTCATAGTCCACTAAAGTCCCACCTTTGCTGTTTCCTTCTCCAGGGTCTGTTCAGTTTTCTCAAAAAGGAAGTCCCTGAAATAGTGCATGGCTGCAAGACAGTCTGTGAAGGTGAAGCTGCGAAATACTGTAAGGAACTATGAATATTGACAGCTATAAATCTTGTCAAAGGACACTGGGGTCTGACTTTCGTTGTTTTTCTTTTGGAACAGATTCCTTGTGCATGCTGAAATTTTGCTACGCATGTTCTCATGGAAATTCTGCAAGGACCAGGCAGCATTCTATATCCCCTTTTTTATGTGGAATATTTAGTGGAAAAAAATAGTGTGCTCAGTGCGCAGATTACAACCAGCTGTATAGAATGGTTTTAATACATATCAGATTGCTTTGTATGGAGATGAAGCCCTCCATATCTATTATGTTTTCAGTGAAGCATGTAGATAAAATACATTCCAAGTTATAGTATATGATTATTCTTCTCAGAAAATACACATATTGGAGGGATCATTAAAGAGAGAAATTTAGAAATGCCAGTCCTTCATGTCACACGTAAAGACAGAAACCCTTAGGCTGATTTTTTTTCTGAGAGAACCGAAGACGATGTTCACTAGGTTAATAATTAAAATAAAATTCAACTATTTTTTAGAGCATCTTTGAAAATCAAAGTTGAGTTATAGCATTTTGATACTTTCATACAGTCTGGGTATTAATAAGAACAATCAGTAAAGAAACTGACTTTCAGATACCTCAATTTGATTTTTTTATGTGTTATTTATTCTTTATAGACAGTGCTGATATGCAAAGTAGTTAAAGCACAGGTCTAGTGTGCTGCTGTTTATGTATGTATATGCAAGAAACAGAATATGTTTTAAAACTTGTACATGTAGTATTGCATAAATCAACTGAGCTATTAAATTATTAACTTTGATATAGAAATTAACTTTTCCTTGAAGTTACTTCTTAATATTTATAACACATTTCTGCCCTAAAATGATTACTGTGAAAGATTGTGCTAATTTTGAATCTTCTTTGAGAATATAAGAAACTCCATTCCACCTTTTTCATATTTACTAAACAAAAATGAGGAAAGTAGTAAATTATCTGCTTTTTACTGCAATATCACTTGAATTGGCACTCATAACATGTATGAATAAACTAGAATTAAATCTGTATAGATTTAAAGCTAAGATGTATGCTGAGTTCATTGTCTTTTGTTTTGCAAATGAAATTACATGAAATAATTTCATAACATTGTACTTTGCCTTATGTTATTTCTGGTGTTTATTAGGAAAATGAATAACTATTAGGCAGGATGGGACCTTTTTAAGGATATCTCCAAATATTCAATGTTATAACAAGGAGCAATGGTTACTCAGAAGAAGGCAGGACGCTTAGTTTATCTCAGACAAAGTCAGGTTCCCAGTTAAACCTGATCAGAAAATGGAAAGTATGTTCTGGAAAAAAAAAAAAAATCAGATCCTTATGTTGACAACTGAAAACCTTCCACTCATAGCCAAATAGAAACCAATTTATGAGTGTCATAAATTTACTAGTAGATTAAGTACTTGATTTCCTTGGGATAATGTACACTTGAGATACTGCAACATGTCAGTATATACATTTATATTCTGAGTATATCTTTCCAATTTCTGATAGTCTCATTGACTTACAGAGTATAATGTTACAAACAGTGTGTCTGTAGTGTTTTCTGATTTTCCTACTGGTCCTTTAATTGATAAATTCGGATTCAACTTTTGAAGTAAAATAGTATTCAACTTATAAGTGTTACATATCTGCATAGTACAGACTTGAAACAAAATCTGAAAATAAATGGAATTTTAAAAACCATGCCAATTTATACAGATGTAGAAACTGATGCTTAGCCACGTAGGGAGTTTTACAGCGCAAGAGATACAGTATATTTAGATAGATACTAGAATATTTAAGTTATCTCATTATTTTTGACCACTGGATGTTGGGCTCTCTGGGTAACTATCTTGAACTTCAGTACTAACGCTATACTCAAGCCCTAGAGCAGGTGTCAAAAACTATGTCTGTGAAGCTTGCCATCAGTTATCATATCAGGTCCAGGTGTACTCTTGACAAATGAACAATTCAGTGTTACTTTTGGAAAGAGAACTACCAAACTTATTGGCAATTGCTAACCAAATACTTTCTGGATGTATTATCCTTTGTGTCTATTAAGTGTAATGTACAGTTTTTAATCTTTTCTCACAGTAGTTGCCTACATTTCTTAATTAAAAAAGAAAGACAATTGAACATGCCCCAGTTTAGCCTGCTCCTGGCCTGGTCAGCAGCTAAACTGAGCAGTGTAGTCTCAATTCACCCCCATGGGGAAAGATGAAAGGGAATGAGATAGACACTTGTGGGCTGGCAACTAAAGCTAAAGCAGCTTTAATGAAGAAATAATAGCAAAATGGAAAATAATAATATTAATAAGAAAAGAATATACAAATATATAAAACCAAATCAAACTACCCCAATGACTATATGGTCACCACTGACAATGCAGCACAGGCACAGGGAAAATCCCGGACTGGACTCCACAGCAGTCAGGAGCTGGATTAAGGAACTGGGTTCAGGAGCACATGGATTGGGATTGGAAGCAGATAGACAGATAAGGTCCTCACTGGATGTCAGCCATCACAAAGAAGAGGGCTTGATCTTTATCATCCCAAAGTATTATACTGAGTATGACGTATATGGAATAGAGCACTTTGTTGGTTAATTTTGGATCACCTGTCCTGTCCACCCCTCCCTGCAGGTGGACAAACAAAATTTTTAAGTTCACAATGGTAACAAAGGGAGCATAAAGTCACTTTTTGGGAGCAGTGCCTATCACTTTATTGTATACTGAGACATCTCAAAATTGGACCTTCAAATCTAAAATCTCTCTACAGTCTATGAAGACAGATCTCCATGTGATAAATCATCTTCTAAGACAAGTTGTAGGAATAACCTTCTTAATGATTTTCTCTCTGTGTTTTACAGAGGAATCTTGTAGGTGAATGTAAGGGACGGGGGCTTTGCACCTCCAGAGACAGTCGGAAGATGTCATCTATGTAATGATGAAAGGTGCATCCTGTCCATGGGGCAGGTAAATCAGCGGCTACCATCTGGTGACAAATGGTTGGACTATGTTTATACCCCTGTGGTAGTATCTGAAATGTGAACTGTTTTCCATGCCAACTGATCTTGCAAATCCTGTGTAGCGGCAATCAAAAAAAAAGCATTAGCCAAATCCATTACAGCTTTTCATTCCTGTAACAGCTTACCCACATCTGCAAGTAAGGTAACATATCAGGAACCACAGCAACCAGTGGAGGAGTCACTTTGTTCAGTGCACAATAATCCATGGTCATTTGCCATCAATGGTCAGGCTTCTTTACTGGCCAGATGGGACTGTTAAAAGCAGACAGAGTAGGGGAATGATCTGTGCACTCAACAAAGCATCTATGGTTTCCTGTAGCTCTTCCTCTCCTCCTGGTATCCTATACTGCTTGATGTGGACAACTGTAGTAGGTGTTGGTAATTCTACAGGGTATCCCCTTAAAAGGGTGATTATTCAAACTAATGGAATGGTCAGGGTGCGTCCAAATGAAAATAGTTCCTGCTGGGTCTGAGTGTCTCGTCCTAAATAACACATCAATGCCCAGAATATATTCATGAATAGGGTCTAATAATACTGGTGCAGAGAAAAGAGGATTTTTGCCAATTATCAATATCACTACGGCAGGAGTAGCAGAGCCTCCTAACCCACACACCTGCGTTGTTGCCTTTTGTGCACGAATAGAGCTGTGTAATAGTTGCTTCTGCCCCAGTATTTACTAAAACTAACGCAGACGTTTCCTCTCCCGAGCGCCACCGCTTACAAAACTCTGCGGGAGACACTTCATTAATCTCATCCCGCTCCACATGTCTGCACCGCCCGCTGCAGCCTCCGTCCCTCCGCGGCCCGGGAGCCTGGGGTGGGAGCTGGGCGGGGGAGTGTGCCCGCCTCAGCCGGGCCGGGCCGGGCCGCGCAGGGAAGGGAGAGAGCTGATCCCGGCGGCGCGTCTGAGACCGCTTCGCTTTCTATCAGTTATACGGAGATCCGACTGCTCCATCTTATCAAGTAAATCCTGACTTTTCTCGGCCTGTGCAGGAATCACTTCTTGAGCGATAACTTTTGCATCCCGTAAACCCACCCCCTCTTTCTGCAGCTCGTCAATTTGCCGCCGCAGCGCGGCCACTTCACTATGGAGCGTGAGGGCGCCTGTCAATGCCCAACCAAGATGAGCCGCGAAGGCCCCAGCAACGCTGCTTCAACAGCCTGCGGCGCCACTTCTCCCCCCCTTGGCCAACTCCGGCCAGTCCTGAGGGACCCTCAAAGAGGCCATCAACGCGGCTACCGGACCCCAAGGGCTCGGAGAGGGCCCACCCTGGCAGCTGCGGAGGAGCGGGCCGTTCCCGCCACTCCACTTCCCCCTTGCCTTTTTGACTACGGCGTCGCTCTTGTGTGTTATGCCGGCTACGCCAGATGTGGGGGACCCCGAGAGGCATTCGGAATACGCAGAGACAATGCAGTACGAGGTCAGAAAACAGGACTTTATTACCTTGCAATCTGCCCGGGGCTCCCCAACGACGACCGAATGGAGGTTCACAGCAAGGGGGAGGTGTTCATGGCGTCACCGAGCTTTGACTCACGGCGAGGAGCAGAGGCTCTAGCATATGTCAGCTTTTATGTGTTAGCTGGATGCGTGATTGACGCATGCAGGCGGTGTATTTATATAATTGGTGAACAGTAAAGGCAGGTGCATGATATTGTTTATACATTCTAGTTGCTGGCTCGAGCAAAAATAAAGTTATTTTTGCAGCATGTTTTGGTACAAGAGTGTGGGAAGCCTGAACAATGTCCATTGCCTAGTCTCCTTGTTAGTCTTCCATACTGGCTCATACAGTGAATAGAATTTTAATTTTGTCTCTAAAGTTAGGAGAGCTTAATCTTATTTTCTTGACTTTCAACAAGTGTTAGAGTAGGATTTAAGAGAACATTTACTTTCATGATGTGTTTTAGAGAAGGCTGAAAGCACACACATACTCAGTTACTGCAGTTTAGCTGGTGAGTGGTCACTGGCTATGATCTGGTACCTCAGCACCTTGCCATACCCTCAACCTATGCTGATGTTACAGTCTGCATTGACAGGAAGAAAAATTTCTGAGGTTGACTACTGTAAATTTCTTGGTCATTATTATTTCTTGTTGCCCTGGGAACAAATTTCAACGAGAATAGTATATGACACAAAAGAGAACTGTGTTACATTAAAAAACATCTGCAACAGATGCTGTTGTAAAGAGATGCTACAGGTCAAGTGGAAGAGTGACAGGCAGCACAGTTGCAGTCAGCATAGCTATGCCATGCAGAGTATGGACATGAAATTTATTACAATTACTTAGTATCTTAGAAGCAAGCTTTAGCAATGCTTCAGAAATGGATCTGAACATAATTAGTTTCATTTATACTTCCCTACCTGCAATCTATCTATATTTAAGCTAACAGCCCTTGGTAATATTCTTGTAACAGCTTTTATATGTGATAAAATACTGAGCGTTTATTTCCAGAAAGGATATTGTACTCCAGGTCCCTTGCTAGCATAAGATAATTTCTGTATTTTATTAATTTCTTCAATAGATGGCAGTAGCTACTTATTGACTGATAAATTAACACCATTAGTAGTACACTATATAAACATAAAGCAGTAAAACTTAAATATGTTCATATATAGGTACTTAACACATAACTGACATGTAATTGTGTATAAATGTGTCACCTGTTTCTATATGTGAATATGAAATCCATTCTGAATATTTTCCTTTTGAGTTTGTTGGTTTGCTCAGAATTATGGGATGGTATAAAACTACTAAAACTGTTATAGGGCTACTTAAGTTTAAGGACAAATATATCTCAAGAGTGTGTTCTGAGATCATTAGGGTTTGTCTAATTTGGTACCTGTAGTGGGTTAGTTTGAGTTGGTTCATCCTACAGTGTCTTACATCTAGATTAGAATGCTTTATTGTAAATTATTTGGCATTAAATTGTGCTTTTATGATTGGCATTTTACTTTAATATTTCCATTATGAAACTTGTCATGTTGCAAGACTGTCAAAACCTGCCACTGTTTTTCTGCCATGTTTTGCTGCTTCTAGGCTTTCTGTTCATCCATGTCCCCTCCTTTGTCCTGGAGTCATGGTAGAGATATTGTTATTGTGCTGTTTAAACATTGATCTGAAGACTTTTACGTGGTCATGCTTATTTCATAAGGAATTCACAAATCAGACCTCTTGGTGCTTCATCTACCATATGTGATATTGGCTGGGATCATATGCTGAGAAGCTTGGACTGGAAACTTTTTACCACCAGAATGATCTGCATTACTTTAACTGACCTGCAGTTATATAAACAACCATTATGCAGATGCGATATATGGGATGAATTCTGGCTTTACTAAATAACTTATAAGTAGATTTTGGATGAGAATTACCGTGGTCTGCTATTTTTATGAAAAGTTTGGTGGCATCTACGGCAGTCTTAGTAGTGCAAATATGAGTATGTCAGACACATTATATCTCATAAACCCTGACAGACACATGGAGAACTAGAAGACCCTGAAAAACACTGAGGAATCCGCCTGAACCACAAGCAGAGGACAAAACCTGTTATGGGGCCAAATCCACTAAATAAATAGAAATTGATGCAGCGGAATATAAGTTCAATGTAGGTGGGTAGGGTGGTTTAAGTAACTTAATGACACATTTTTCCAACCTTTCTCAGATAAAGTGCCTTTCCTACCACCTTGCCTGCACCCTGACTGCTATTCAGCTGTCCTACACAGCACTTGTTACTGCTTCCCTATTTCTGTAAGTGCATACAAACAGCAAGTGTCCCATTCTGCCCCCCACTCCCCACTCCCAGCCAGTAATGCTGCTTTATCTCTTCATTTCTGTCTAGTTAACTTAATTTCCTGAACTGACTGTTTTAAAGAAAGATATACAGTAATGTGATGTAATTAAAGATGTCACCACTCTGACGGGGGTTGGACTAGATGACCTGTAAAGATCCCTTCCAACCCAAAGCATTCTATTTCTATATCTTGGAGAGAATGAAAGAGTACACATAACTCTCAGCTTTCCACTAATACACTGTCATTATGTAGTTTCACAATATTCACAGGAATAGCAGCTTGTCAGTGGTCACTTATTTCCCCAGGTTGGCTGTTTTTACTGTGATGTGTCATAAAACACCTGAGGAATAGCAATGAGGAACGTAAGTTTTTCTTCTTTTTGCCTTATAGCTCTAATGCTATGGAAAAGAAAGAGTGAGGGGAGGGAAAGGATAATGAATGATGTTGCAAAGGCAAACAACTTTCTTAAAATCCATAGCAAGGTATTCTTTTGAATATACACAGTCTAATGAAAGCCAAGGCCAAGATTTTTATAAGAATAGTATTAATTTGTTGGAATTGCTGAGTGTTGAATAAAAGATTTGACTTTTTCTTCTCATTATTTTGGGTCATTGAGCCCCTTTTATATCATCATCATAACATATTCAAAGACCCTGAAATAAAACAGACACTTCAAACTTTTTACAAGAACTGTATTACAAATTATGCATGAATGTGCAGTAAAAATAACAGTAAATGTGATGCCATTTAACAAATCTGATTGAACTGTGATATCAATACATACCAATACACTAAGACAAGAAGACATGTAGCATTTCTAATACATATCTTCTATGAAAAAAATTGTGTACTGATGAAAAGCTGAAATTAGTATCAGCATGAGTTGAATATACCCCTCATTTTTTTAGTTTGTAGCATTCAACTGAGTCCTCCCTTCTGACTTACCCAGCTTGCTTTTCTCCTACTCTCTTGTGCAAGACTCCCTCTTACTTGATTTCCTGAACTTGTGCAAAACATATCAAGCAGCAATCAAAATGTTATTTTTTTTTTTAAAAGCTGCAACCTCTTTCAGTCGTTTAGATGTGCCGCTGTATCATGTCTTGGTCTTTTCTATATATCTCATTACCATAGATGAACTTCCCATATACTGACATACTGTGGAGAAACATTTTCTCTGTAACTTTGAGTTATAGAATTAACCCCCCCTGAACATCTGTGCAATCAATAGTCTTCTTGGATGTAGAGAATGTCAGCTATGTAAAACCATTTGGAACAACCAATACAGATAAAAGATACAGCATGAGTTGGCATACTAGTCTTGGATGGAGTCACATCTCTATTTTGACAGCCCTAACATTTGAGCTACTTATGCCATATTAATTAATAATCACCAGGGTGGTGAAATAGCTGCTGTCATGTACTTTTCTGTCTTGACATTGTTCTTATATATGGGAGGTAATATCTGCAGCTGCAGGACAGGGTAAGCAGAGGGTTCCAAGAAGGTGGATTTGAGATCCTACAGTTTTGCTGCAATGTCATACCTGCCTTTTGGTCCCGTAGTGAGTACTATTTGAGTAAGCCCAAAGCCACTGCATTCCTTTGCTGCTGATTCTGATTCAAAAGTGATCCTCCACTTCGGATATATTATCAACAACTGTATTCATCACAATTTGCTCCAGACTACCTGACTTCACTTTGAAAAAGAAATACGGTTATAAAACCAAAATAGTAACAAGACTAATAGAAGAGAAGTTTTGCTAATGGCACAGGAGCTTCAAGGTTGAATGAAGTTGCAACATAAATGTGGTTGGTCAGACCCACTGGGAAATGGGAGTGCACACAACAAGCTTTGTACAACTGTACCAGGTCAGACATCAAAAAGAGTGGAATCTAGCACCAGTGGTCACAGATGTATCACACAATGTCCTGTTCAGTCCACTTGTGATAAGCACGATGAAATCAAGGCGGGTTACTAATGAGCAACATCCTGTAATAGGTCATTTCCATGTGAAGACAGCAATTGTAAAGACAAAGCCCAGTTTTGGATAAGTTGGATAGCTCTGACTCCTGGACAGTAATCAGCTTACTTATTCTAATCTTTCACATCCCCAGCAAACATGGATCACTCCTGCTGTTTCAGGCACAGTGCTGAAGATTTGCTTCCCTGAGCTGGAAAGAGAGAGGAGGTAGAAAGGTTGTGCTGACCTCACCTCAGACTGTGTACTGCCTCAAAACAGGCCTATAGAACGCAGAAGTGCTCCTAGGCAAGATATAACAGCTGTGCCATGCAGTTTGAATGCAGATTCAGCAGGCATTATACAAGTGAAAACAGCTTGGCTGACAACAGTTGTAGATTTAGTGAAATGACAGGTGAGATGAAGGAACTTTTGTCTCAGTAAAACAAGATATTTCACTAATCAGTTAACATACCTGTATGAGAAAGATCTTTTGTCAGCAAAGAAACAACTGAGACAGCTTTCAGCAAATGCCGACTCCTGAAAAGAATACTTTTGATAGCTATGAAAAAACCACCAATTTGTATCCTCTCGGGAGTAAGGAAAATTTGTGGGCTTTTGTGTAACAAAATTTTATTTTATTTAAAATAAAAAAATGTTGAAATACTTGAGTCATTCACTAATTTTTTGAAATCAAAAAGCAGCCAAGGAATTCTGCTTGATCAATAAACCGGGGTTTTTCCTGTAATTGTAGGTCTGACATATTCATAACGGTGCAACAAAGATTACAAGTACATTTGAGTTTAAAGATTTAGTCACTGCACATCTCCATGTGAATGTGAAATGTAAGACTTTGAACTTTCTTTAATTATAAGCAAAATCATAGTTCCAAAAGCTTAACAAGACTGACCAAACCTGGTATCACTTTTTTTCATGAGAAATTAGGAGAGTTTGACATTTATTTTTCTATCCTTCAACAAACGGCAGAGCCTTATGAGCATTTCTCTGCATAAAATGTCTGCTTTTAAATCAGTACTTCTTGTTTTGGTACTTTCTGAGCAGAAGAGATCCAGCATCCCAGACATCTCTCCTTTTAGAAACTTGGAATCCTAATGGAAACATTTCAACGGCAATGAGACAGGATGCATCACAGTGCTGGAAATTTATCAGTCAACTGCAACTGGAAGGCATGAGGTTTGGGGAGCGGGGAAAACTGGTAAGTTTAATATAACCATCTTTATTAAATAAGGTTCTTCCCTACTGTGGTGTCCGCTTTCAAAATTGTAGATTCATAGAATAGTTTGGGTTGGAAGAGACCTTAAAGATCTCCTAGTTCCAGCTCCCCACCATGGACAGGGACACCTTCCACTAGGTCAGGTTGCTCATCCCACCTAGTCTTGAACACCTCTAGTAATGTGGGGCATTCACTACTTCTCTGTGCAATCTGTTCCTCAACACCCTCACAGTAAAAAATTTCTTCTTAATATCTGATCTAAATCTCCCCTCTTTCACCTTAAAACAATCACCCTTCATCCTATCACTACACTCCCTGATAAAGAACCTCTCCCCAGCTTTCTTGTAGTCCCCTTTTAAGCACTGGAAGGCTACTATAAGGTGTCCCTGGAGCCTTCTCTTCTATAGGCTGAACAAATACAATTCTCTCAGCCTGTCCTGGTATGGGAGGTTTTAGTCCCCAATCATCTTCATGGCCCTCCTCTGGACTCACTTGAACAGATCCATGTCCTTTCTGTGCTGAGGAATTTATAACTGAACACGGTACTCCAGGTGAGAACTCTCATGAGAGCGGAGAAGAGGGGCAGAATCACCTCCCTTGACCTGCTATTTACACTTCTTCTTATGCAGGTCAGGATACTGTTGGCTTTCTCGGCTGCAAGCACACATTATTGGGTTGTCTTGTGGTTTTCATCCACCAGCACTCCCCATCTTCTCCTACTCAGGGCTACTCTCAATCCATTCTCCATTCAGCCTTTTTGGAATTGCCCCAACCCAGGTGGCGGACCTTGCACTTGGCCTTGTTGGAGTCCATGAGGTTTGCACGGCCCCAGCTCTCGTTTGTCAAGGTCCCTCTGGATGGCTTCCCTTCCCTCCAGCACATCAACTGCACCACAGTTTGGTGTCATCAGCAAACTTGCTGAGGATGTCCTCCATCCCACTGTCCATGTCTCCAACAAAGATGATATACAACACCGGTTCCAATACCAGCCCCTGAGGAATGTCACTTGTTACCAGTATCCCCTTGGACATTGAGCTATTGGTCACAACTCTTTGAGTGCGACCATCCAGCCAATTCCTTATTCCTTATGGAACTGACTGGTCCAACTGTCAAATCCATATCTCTCCAATGTATTGACCAGAATTCAAGGTCCAGGATAGTACTTCTCGGCAATTCTATCATTTGGAGAAGGACATTGTCATCAACATATTCCAGGAACCTCATGGAGCCTGCTGTGTTGTCCCTCCAACAGATATGAGGGTGGTTGAAGTCTCCCATGAGTACCAGGGCTGCACCTATCTGTCTACAGAGGGCCTCATCTGCTTGCTTTGTTAGTCTGGTGGCCTGTAACATATGCCCACCATAATGTCCACACCTTCCCTTTAATCCTGACCCATAGGCTCTTGTTCTTCTCCTCATCCATCCCCAGGTGGAGCTCCATACACTCCAGCTGGTTATTGACATAGAGGGCAACACCCCCTCCTCACTTCCCCTGCCTGTCCTTCCTAAAGAGCCTGTATCATGTATTTCAGGAAGTTCTCATTCCCATATACTAAAAGGCGTCCTAAAATATAAAAATTAGTTCCATTTTAACGATTTTGTTTGCCTAGCTTAAAAAATAATGCATTTTAAAAGTTTCTCATGATCTATGTTTCATCATTGCTAAGTCTGCATAGACTAGCTTCTTCTGATCTACAATCTTCTCTGAAGGTTTCAGTGCAAGCTGTATGAATTTTTCCAGCGTGCACTATAGAGTCTAGAGTAGTTGTTATTTAAAGCATTAAAATGGATAGGTTCATACATTCTAGTATCAGGAATACAATCTGATGTTTATTAAGACAATGGGTAATACATTCAGTGATTCAGACAGTGAAAGCAAAACTGTCCCTATTGGAGAGGTTTTTTAGAAAGATTTAAAAAGAAAATACATATCAGTAATGGGAAACTGCTATTGTGCAAACACTTGGTATATACTCTGCAATAATTAAGAGATAGGAAATACTCATGATTTTGCTTATGTGTGTACTTAAAGTCGCAGACTTTTTTTCCCTTTGTGTGAGAGTTTAAACGTCCCTAGAATTCTTACATTTTTGGCTCAATGTGATTCAAACACAAGCTTTGAATACCCCACCTAACTTGCAGGAAATTCTTTCTATGTGTTTACAGACTTCTTTTTTTGTGTTTACTTCATGCAAACTGAGAACAATGGTATATTTTCTTGTAATGCTTTTTATCTTTTTGAATTGTTAGAGGTCCCGCAGTTCTGTTGTCACTAGGTCACACAACAGATAATTTAGCTTTTCCCAGTTGTGTTTACTGTGACAGAGTAACTCTGCTTTGATACTTAAAGTAAAGCTGCAAAGGCATCTAGTTTTCCAAGCTGGCTGAAGTGTTGCTTCTTTTTAGAAAAGGTAAAATCAATTTCCTTTGTTAGACAGAGCTTTTCAACTCATATAACTTTACCAAAACACCTTAGCTAGCTTTCCCAAGGTGCATAGTAGTGACAGAAGGATGAAGTTTCAATCCTTACATCTGGTCACATGGTATCCTATCATGTGTCCTGTATTCTATCACATGTCCTGCAATAAGTTAAATGACAGGGACACACATGTGCTCTGACAGCACGTAACTGCAAGACCACAGGCATATGCCTCTTATAGGCATCCCTCCATAGGGCCTGTAGTTTCATAAGCAATGACTGGGACAAGAAGCAGGATTGGTCTTGTCTCAGCTCAATTTTTGGGCTGGTCAGTGTGTTTAGGCAATCCATTTTATCTCATTGTGTCTTCATTTTCAGATGATAAAGACTAAAACCGCTTTCCACATTACATTAAAAATTTCCACAGAAGATCTAAGTAAGAAGAGTATTGTTCAGCTTCTCATCTTGTCAACCCCTGGGATCTAAGTATGACAGGTATAGTCTCTGCTGGGTAAAAAACTGGCTGCATGGCCTGGCCCAAAGAGTGGTGGTAAATGGAGTTAAATCCAGTTGGAGGCCAGTCAGAAGTGGTGTTCTGGAGGGCTCAGTGTTGGGACCAGTTCTGTTTAATATCTTTATCAATGATCTGGATGAAGGGATTGAGTAAGTTTGCAGATGACACTAAGCTGGGCAGAAATGTTGATCTGCTTGAGGGTCGGGAGGCTCTGCAGAGGGATCTGGACAGTCTGGATCAATGGACTGCAATCAACAGTATGAAGTTCAACAAGGTTAATTGCCGGGTCCCGCACCTGGGACACAACAACTCTGTGGAATGCTACAGGCTTTGGGAAGCATGGCTGGAAAGCTGCCTGGTGAAAAAGGACCTCAGGGTGTTGGTTGACTGCTGGCTGAATATGAGCCAGTTGTGTGACCAAGCGACCAAGAAGGCCCATGGCATCCTGGCTTGTATCGAAAACACTGCGGCCCAGAGGACCAGGGAAGTTATCCTTCCTCTTTACTCAGCATCGATAAGGCCACACCTCAAATACTGTGTTCAGTTTTGGGGCCATCACTACTAGATGGACATTGAGGCAGTGTGTCCAGAGAAGGGCAATGAAACTGATGAAGGAGTTGGAGAACAAACCTTCTCCAGGCTTGTTCTCTTCTCATCTTATGAGAGGTGGCTGAGGGAACTGGTGTTGTTTAGCATAGCAGTAAGATGGCTGAGGGGGACCTTATCACCATCTGCAACTACCTGAAAGGAGATTGTAGCAAGGGGGGTGTTGATCTCTTCTCCCAAGTTAACAGGTGACAGAATGAGAGGAAATGGCCTCAAGTTGCACCAGGGGAGGTTCAGATTAGATATGAGGGAAAATTTCTTCACAGAAAGGGTGCCCAGGGAAGTGGTTGAGTCAC
This sequence comes from Dromococcyx pavoninus, assembly GCA_033558185.1. Classification (NCBI taxonomy): domain Eukaryota; kingdom Metazoa; phylum Chordata; class Aves; order Cuculiformes; family Neomorphidae; genus Dromococcyx; species Dromococcyx pavoninus. The sequence goes on from JAUMJL010000583.1 coordinate 1,550,518, forward strand.
CATTCCTGGAGGTGTTTAAAAGATGGGTAAACAAGGTGCTCAGAGATATGGTTTAGTAGTGGACAGGTATGGTTGGACTCAGTGATCTCTTTTTCAGTGATTCCATGATTCTATGATCCGGCAGTCCCAGCTGCTATTTATGCCAGGGACTGTGCATGTTAAATAAAATACAGGCACAGGTAGAGATAGAAACATATCATTCCGACACCTAGATGGATTGTAAATTCCAATGTACTAGAATGTGAATTTGGCTAAAATATGTTGAGACATATATAGATGATGGGGAAATATGCCTAGCCAGAAGAGCTTAACATTGATAAAAGAATGTTTACAAGTCATGATATACATATAACCTTGCAAGAAAGAAGCTGTTCGGTTTTTTACAAGTTTCTATTGGAAGTAGTCATTTGTATAGTGCTAGAACCTAGCACATGAAACAGAATTTTAATTTTTTTCATTCAGGTTTTGATGAGTGGTTCTATGCAATTTGTCTAGAAAAATGAAAGGTGATCTTAAAGACTTTCTAAACCATTAATTCTTCACTAGAAGGCAACTCGTACTTTCTAACAAAATCTGAAGAAATAGCTAGACAGCTAATGTCTAAGGGTGAGCAATGTCTTTTGTTTGTATTCAGTTTAATTATGAGAGAAAAGCATCCTTCTGAAAAATACATTATTTAAAATATAATACAATATAATGAATACTGAATACCTTATTTTTAAAGCATAAAACCCCAACTTAGTAAATGCTGCTAGTGGTTTTATTAAACCTGAAGTGCTACCTCCTTGAGTTGTGATGTCTTTGTTTGTGTGGTAGCGGGTGGATTGATGCTTTGTTGATGCTTTTCCCTTTAGACATGATATTATGGAGGTTTAAGTATGTCTTAACTGATTTTGAATCTGATCTGTTATTTCTGCCAGGTTATTTTTCCTTGTTTGTAGCATTTAATATGTGCTCAGTACAACCAAAATGGAAGTCTTGTGTGGTTATGGAATACTTACTCTGCTGGTGTTTCTGTTGTCTGTTAATTATCCGTTACCAAGTCTACAGGAATGCCAAGCAGTTGTGAAGAGATGTAATCTTCCTGTATGAACCTAGTCATTCCACATGGAAATATTGTGTTATGTGGTGGTTGAAATCCCAAGGTCACTTTACACATAGGAACATGATGATATTGATAGCCAAACTGTAATTACATAGAGCTGAAAGTCCAACCTGTAGGTCTTTGCAGAATAATGCCTTCTGAATAGCTGACTATTCTGTATAGACAACTTTGAATGTTCTTAGTGTGAATAACTGCTAATATACATTGTGCTTAATATGCAATAAAAAGTTCACAACTTTCTGTGAGCTTTGCATATTGTACATGATGCTTTTGCTTTATGCAGCAGAAGGCTCTTTGTGCAATAGGGATTACCAAGATTTATCTGCAGTCACACTCTGTGAAATATCCTTTGCTAGATAGTCTATCAAAAGTTCCAAGTTTCTTCCAGTGAGCAATGGGCCTTTTTTCAGATAGTTCTTTCAGTTTTAGAGTCTGCTTTAAATCACTGTTTGACTTGAGTTTCTCCTTTTGCTTCTCTGTTTATCAGTTTCTTAATTATTGTCTGTATTTCTCATATTTCCATTGGACTGATGGTTCATGTGTTTCACCAAAATAATGCGCTGAATTAGTAGACTGTAAAATGCTTTGAAATGCTGTGCCCATCCACTTATCTGCCCATCTACTTGTGAGTAAGCTGATGCTGACTGAACAACTGGATATTCCTAATACATAGGTGCAACCTGACCTCTCTCATATCTAATGAGTCCCTGACTCCTTCAAGACTATTTTAAGTGTTTGGGTTATACTAGTTAAAACAGCAAACAGAGTTGAACTCACAACGTGATGCTTTCTGTGGTATGCTTAATAAATGACTCATTACTTCAGATAGACTCACCCAGATAATGGTGCAATACAATGGAATTTTGCTTTGACTGTTAAAGCATATCCAAAGCCTGAAGCTTTGGATGTGTCTCCATCACAGAGTGCAGCTTTATATATAACAAAGCTGAAGCTAGTTCTGATTAAGCTGGTATGTCTACAGAGGGCAGCTCGGTGTCATACCAGGTTTCATTCCCAAAGCAATATAATTACATCAGCTTAGACTCCACTCTCAATAAAACATCCTGCTTGCCAGTAAGAATAATTACACAGCAGCAGAGCTCTACGCTGAGGTGGCCACAATGCTGACCCTTTAGCTAGTTAGTTTTGAATTAGCCTCTGTATTGATAAGTCTGTGCTCTATACTGCAGCACTGTATCTAGTTTCGTTGAGCATATATCGAAGAGGGATACGGGATAAAGCTTTCCTAACTAATCCAAGTCTGCTTGGATCCAAGTAATTTCAGACTTAAATTCAAGTATTTCCTGGAATGGATCTGAAAAGAAACATGCTTCTTTTTTTCACTGCTGATAAATTGGTAATTATTCTTTTTCCTCACAAACAACATTGAGTCAGCCAGCACAACCAATGAAAGGGAAGAGCCCACCTTAATTTATTAGGGGTACAGGTTGCTATCTCGTTAGTGTTCAGCACTGTTCTGTTCTCTGCTCTTTGCCCTGAAAACAATACGGTAGTTATGCTACTAAATATAGCACTTAAGAGATATCAAGGGTTGACTGACTTCAAGCACTTACAGATACTTAAGCTGTAAGAATTCACCTGTTGGATGGTAGCAGATATGTTTTAGCCCATTTGCTTCTTTATGAAAACTTGATTATCACTTCAACAGGCGTACTTACTGAGTATCTTTCTAGCTGACTTATTTTTATGTGCATTTATTTAAAAAGCCAGTGGAACAATGGGTGCTTTGATGGTTATGTTTAACTGTGTTTCTCTATACTGAATATGTATTTTGACAGTCATCTCCCATTAACAATAAAACATCTTTCCCTGTCATTTTCCTCACTTAGGCTCTTTATAATGAGCACAAAAAATGGCAAGTTTTTTCCTGGATTACTTAAAATGCATTACAAAATAAGCTGCCAAGGATTGCCTTGCATGCTATGGGCATTTGTTGTAAAAGAAAACTAAATTGGTGTCACACTGTAGCTGAGACCACTGTCTCCCTGCTCTCGATTGTGCAGTTCCCTCTCCTCAACTTTTGCCAGTACTCCTTTGATCATATGGTAAGATGACTCAATTCACTAACTAAGCAAAAATATGTGTGTGTTTAGCCTGAATAAGCTCACGGTGCAAACAGACAAGTTGCCAGAGTTAAAAAGGTAATGACAGTGTAATAAACCCATATTTAGGTACACAAGTAGACTGCAAGTTCAGTGACTGTTCTGTAGAGACAAGGATTCTATCGATAGAATAGGTTCTAATGCACATTTCTCATGTCTGTGTGCTTGAGAATTTCGAAAATACAGTAATTCACAGAATAACTCTTATTAATAAGAACAGGCACAATTTGAATGTAGCTCTTGTTCTGGAGGGAAGTTGTACATAACGAAGTATTTTGATTAAAATCTTCTATTATCATGTATAGATAGTGTATACAACAACGTAAGTATTTCATTCAAAAACACAAATTGCTACTGAAAAAAGGTATGAATTTAATGACTTATTAAGCTACATATTGCTAAACTCTGTTTCTAATGAAACCTGAAATGTGTCAAAATCTTTAGACAAATTTAAGATGACACATTCTTTGCTCTCAATTTAAGTTCAAAGTTCAGTTAAGCTAGTACAGAATACGCTTGAATATGCCAAAGAATGAATACAGTTTCTTTTCTAAAAATTATTTGCAGAACGTCTTTTTTTTTTAAATTTTGTGGTTAAAAATAATTTGTAGGTCTGAAGTAGTGAAGCATCTAGACCTTTCTTTGAGTAGCCCTACCATTGCTAGCAAAATAACGATCAGAAAATTCTGTCTGAGTGACACCGTTCACTCAACTCCGGCTCAGATTTTGACTAAGCCAGCTCATGCTAAAGCCTGACATATGCTGGGAGCAGCACCATTAGCTCAAAGCACGGCAACACATAAGCAGTATGTGGTGGCCAGAAATGGCTAAAGATCATTATGCAGCCACTGTCACCTGCAGCTTTGGTCTTCTGCAGCCATAAACATTCTGCATTAGCAGTGGTCTGGCAGTTTCTTCAGAATCCACTAAAAACAGATGGAAATAGACCAGGCTTCCTAGGAAGCTATAAATACATCGCTTGCCCAAAAATTTTTTCAGGTGACTCCAACAGCAGCTAGACTACTGAGGTTTATGTGCTTCCTGGTGGGATACAGGGCATGCCCACACCATGATGGAATAGAAAGGATGAGCATTCTCACCATCAGCTAGGTAACTATTTTATTTACAAATGCAAGAGTTACAAGTTACGAGCCGCAAGTTATGAATTAGAGCACTTGTGAGATAGAAACCTCATTAATTCAACGATGAACTACTGAATTCATGTGTTAGACTAGTCTGTACAAAGGAGATTGAACCCTTGTTTGTCATGTTTGTTAGTATTCTTTCCTAATGAGCTTAAAAAATAAAGTTTAATTTCATTTAATACATATTTTGTCCCATGCATTTGAGAGGTCCAAAAAGACAGTGACAGATTACGCAAGAACAATACTGGGACATTTGGCTTCACTTTAGAAAAACTACTGGTGTATGGAGACAGGTGTTACAGAGAGATGTAAATTTATGTTGAAATGTGCTGGACAGATCTGTTTGAGTATGACCAAATCCCCGTGTCTACTGATGTGAAACTTATTTCCTAATTGGACAGACAGACAGATAGGACTATATGAGCACCCTTGTTTCCATCAGTAGAATTACAGGTCACATTCCCAAGCTTCTAGGTTAATTCACTTTAGGGAAAACAATGCTGGAAAGTCAGAAATAGAAATTTAGCAAAGAATATAAGTAATCTTATCTTTAAAATGCTTAGATGTTAGAGAGACACCTTATCCTAGTTTGATTTCACTTTATGTGTGAGCCCAGATTCTCAGTATCTTAGATTAGGCAAAGCTCTCTTGTCTGCAAGACATTATTTCCTTTATTACTGCTTTAATTTGCCATCCAGTTGCTTCTCAAGTCCTTCATGGAGGCATCGAGCTTTCCTGCAGTGTGATAACTGTCAATAACAGCATGTTATTTGTTGCAGACAACCTAATACGTGTGTTCAGTTGTTCAGTATAAAATGAAAACTGGTATTTATAATGTTATTCCTTTTTTTCTCTCTCTGACCTGACTTCTTCTAGTCAAAATCGTCTTATACTCTTTAAGTGTGTCTATATGTACCTTCCCAAAGTACTAAATTCTGTCAGTTCAGAACACTCAATATTGAATTTTACTTATTTATTATTGAAAAGTATATACTTCAGGTACCTAAACTCAAAAAAAACACAAGTAGACAAAATGCCTGACAATATAGTTTTCCTTATACATCTCCATAAGAGTGAAAGCATTAAAGCAGTACAATAATTAAGTTGGATTTTGATGTCTGCTCATATCAGTAAAGGAAATGCTGTCTTTCTGGAATTTGAAGAGTGAGGTGATGATTTGCCTAATGGAAGAATCTTGTTTTTAAGGTTAGAATCATAGAATCATCTGGTTGGAAAAAACCTTTGAGATCATCAAGTCAACCATATCTGACCACTTACTAAACCATATTCCTGAGAAACTCATCTACCTGTCTTTTAAACACTTCCAGGGATGGTGACTCAACCACCTCCCTGGGCAGCCTGTTCCAGTACCTAACCACTCTTTCAGTGAAGAAATTTTTCCTCATGTCTAGTTACCAGTCCATTGTGTGCTATCAGATCAGGCAAAATTTGTATTTAATATTTTACTTCCTGTCACAGACCAGGTCTGATACAGGGAAAGGATTTATGTGCTTATAAGAAGAAAATTAAATTAAAGAATATCCCACTCATCCAACTGTGGTTTTGGTAGCTAGATTTATACCTGAAGGGAATTTGAAACCAAAATAAGAGTAGTTTGCAATTTTTATGAAAAAGATCAGTACAAAGAACAAGGAAGGCCTAAAGCCTTGCATCTTGCATCTTGAAGGGAGCTACACCTACATGGGGCAAGATCAGTATTCAAAAATTTCAGAAATTAGTTGGAGTTTAAATATATTCCTTAAATATAGCCTGTGCTGGGGTGAAGCCTAAAAGCAACGAGAATTTTTGCTCCCAATTTTTCTGTGCCACGTTCTCCCCACGAACACATTCTATAAGTCTGTAAAGTAGCTGAGATCAGAATTAGTACAGAGGGCAATTCAGGAAAGTAAGAAAGTCTAAAACTAGAGGCAGATGTTGAGTTCCAACAAAAGTTGCTGTAATAAGAACAAGTGAGAGAAAGCGGTTCTTTGGCTTAGTTTGACTCTTTCAATCAGCAAAAATGTGATAAAGAGGAGACTAAAGCCAGCATTTTCTTCAAGGAAATAGAAAACACTTGCTTACCTGCAAGGCTTATTGCCCTAAAACTTTATCCAATCTATTCCAGGAACACAGTATAGAAATCATAGTTCCACTTTCACTCCTTCAAATAAATTTAATCCTTTACCTTGAAGACAGGAATGCATGTGGACTATTACAAATTTAAAAACACATTGAAGGCAAAGTAGCACATACGTGAAGCACATACACTGCATTTTTGGTAAAAGTGAAGCAATTTTTTTGTTTATTGCATCCCTTGTTCGAGAGAATTTTTATCTGTTGGTTACTTTCAAAGTGAAAACCAAACAAGAAAGCAAACAAACAAAAATCCATAGGGAAAGCAAATTGCTAGACCAAGGTTGGAAAAAAATCTTAGGTAAAGCAAGACTTTCGGGATTCAAACTATTTCATATGTTCTAGTGGTGTCTGCAGCCTTTTATAACCTTTCTTTGTTATTTTTCAATAATTACATTTTTATTATTTTTACAATCTATTTTAACTATTTTTATATAATTAAAATAAAGTTCAACATATAAACTCTTACTTTTAAGATTATTTGTATGAAATAATTAAACCAAGCAAAATAAGAATGCTTTTCTTTCCTCCAGACCTTGCTTGATCATCCTTTTCCACCAGTAAATACTGCCGTCTATTCCTTTTCCTACAACTAGGTAAAAAATGAATTACAAAGAAGCAGTAAATCTAATTCAGGTGCACTAGGCACCAAAAAGAAAGTGCCAGATCTCGTGGAGGCCAGAATTTATAAATACAGAGATTCCTTTCCCTGGTGACTTATCTGGACTTAGTATTTACAAAAGGAATTAGGGAAGAAAGACCCTTTCATACACACTTTCTTTCCTTTCTCTGTGCAGGCTACCTGCCATGTTGACATCAACAACCATCTCGGAGCATGGAGGCAGATAGAAAATATGGAGAAATAGTCTACTCCTCAGATAGCCTCCAAGATGATGGCCGACTCTACTGATTGAGTAGTAAATTATTACCTGCTTGAAGCAATGAGGAAATGATGTATATGTTTTGCCCCTGGGGTGTGTCTCTGGGACATAGTGCCTCCTGTGACTCCCACTCCCATAATGATGGTTAAACACCAACCTTTGCTTAGGGCTGCGCCCAAAGGTATAGTCTACCTTTCAGAAGAAGATGCAGGCTTTTAATTCCGGCCTTAACTAAATGCAGTCAGCCAAGATACTAAGTGGGGAAGAGTGTTTCAACAGAGTGTCCTCCATTGTAGCTGTACTAGGTGGGGGCTGACCAGTATTCAGATATTCCTGAGTCAGTGTTGCATCATTTTACTTGGTTGTGGGTGAAATGTTGAGCGTTCTGGGGCTCTAGTTTCATAAAGATGCAGGCAGCATTTATTTTCACTGCATTTTTGTTGTTGTTGCTTTTGCCTTCCAGAGGTGGGCTAAGCTTCAAATCTCAGTGAGATAGATAATCAGTGCAAAATGATAGTGAGTAGAATGGGCTGCAGAAAACTTTCAGATAAGATGACTTATTCTCTAAGGGACTGCATATTCATTAAAGCACTCATTATTTGAATGATGGCCTTTCAATACTGCTCTTCTTCGTGTATGTATGTGATTGTGGAGGCCAAATATATTTTTGTATCTAGACTTTTCCAGTATTCTCTCCCATTTGAACTTGGCTGCTAATGCGCATGCAGTAGTACATCTCAGGACCATTACATGGTGCTGTTACTGCATCACATATGTGGCAGATGCTTTTAGGAGTATTTCATTGACTCTATACGTAGCTAAATAATAATCTAAAATAATGTGAATATATTATCCTAGTGCTATTTGTTACTTACAGTATTCAGTAAATATTACTTGTTTGCTAAGGTTTCTCTAGTTCATTTCTACATTATATGAATTTTACAATGCAAAATGTCTGCCTTAAACTAGGAAGCATGTATAGGCTTCTCATTTGCTTCAGCACTCATTTCAACATGCTGATTCAGTATTTCAAGGCTACTGGATGGATTGGGGCAGTTATTAGGAAGTCCCACATTATTATCTGCAGTATCACTAGCAATTTTGCTGGATGTCCTGAGTTGACAGTCACTGGAGTGAGCAGAGTGAAGGCCAGTACCTGATGGGATATTCTATATTATTCAGTTTGCATATCTCCAGCGGGCTGTTATTAAACTTTGGGACACATTATAAGTTTTTTTCTTGAGGAAGTAGACTGGAGAGGATTTAAGATAACCTCATATCTTCTTGTATTAACAATTAAGGAACTTACAGGATACAAATAGATATGGTTAATATTGAAATGAGCAGCCCAGAGCTTCCTGAAAGTGGTTATTAAGGTGCCGACATGCATATTGCTTTAGTTAGTTCATTCAGATTCCCAGGTAACAGCCAAAGGTCATGAAAGGGCCCTTTGCCCTCCCTGGTTAATGATATGTTATGTCAATAGAATCATTGGTTCATCAAAAATACCAATATTCCTGTGTCCTGAAATAAAGAAGGTAATAATGAAGTGTTAAACAATTATGCACACTGACAGGAGACAATACAAGAAGAGAGACATGCTTCTAATGGGTTAATATCCATGCAGTAACCTATTACAGCAGCTGGAAAGCAATTTCCTATTCTTTTGTCTTTGCTATGGTTACTAATATCCCCATTTTTTCTGGTCTGTCTCACTTTGATGTCAACATAATTATTAAACAACTAAGTACACCAATTTAGCAAGTGCTCTTTAGAGGAAGTCTGTCCACAAGTATAAATGGGTGAGAGTGAATGACAAATAAGTATACCTTGCATTAGTTATGTGCAGATTTGATAAAATGCCAGCAGAGGCCCACACAAAAAGAAATTGTTAGTTGTCTGTTAATAATACTATCACAAGGAAGAGTGTGTATGCTTCTACAAAATGTGAGTATTTTTTTTTAAAAGTGACCCACGCCACTAGAGACTTCATAACAGTTAAATGTGGTTTAACAACAAAGACGTTAGGTGGTTTGATGTCCTCCTTTGGTAAATTACTGACCACATACTGAGAGAATACATTGCATCTTTGAACTGTTATTCAGGGACCCAGGTACTAACTTTAAGAAATGCAGTTATGTTGTTTTGTCAGGTTAATGTGTATTTTTGTTCCTGTAGAAATAATACACGTAATTATTGCTCCCCTAAGCATAGTATAAAGACAACTATATATGTTCTGTACAAGCAATTCCTACCTGATTGTTAATGAGTGCTTCACAGGAGTGAACCACACATGGGCAATAGAGGCAAAAGACAGCACAGGACCCAACTAAACAGACTCTTCATTTGTACCACAGAGTGCAGTTCTGTTGTCTGCACCAAGCATTGCTGGAAGCAGACGTGTTGAAGAGCACAGTATAGAGACACGCTGAGAATTCTGAATTGCATGAGCTGATCTTGTTTATTTGGCCTCAGAAGCAGTACAAGGTGAAGGCTCAGGGTGAGAAACTAAACCCAGCAAGATGCAGAACATTGGCAGATTTTTCCAAGTGATGCAAACAGATTCAAAAACCACAGCCTGAAACTGAGCTGATGATTGTTACATGATGTTCCAAAGCAAGCAGTTGTATGTCTTGTCTGATTTTTTCTTATCTTTTTCTTTTTGCAAATGTATAGGAAAAGTAGTCATTGGTACTCCTGTGTTCTATATTCTGAAAAAAAACTTCTCCCACTTAGCTGCAGATTTTCCCAGTATACCTACATATGTCAAGACATTTTTACACTATTACTTTCAGGTAAAGGTTTGAGTGTACATTAACACTGAGTTCAATGTGCTTTAAGTCATCTAGGCTTATTGGAGGCAAATTACTTAATTTGAAGTTATTTCAGTCAAAATCTCAGTGCAATTAGAATATTCTGATAACATCCATCTGGAGTTGTGTTAATAGATATATTGAGTTAGGTAATTTGAACTCTTATTGGGTTAAAGAAACAGAAGGGAAACATCACTACTGAAAAGGGTTTGAGTGTGTGCTTCTTACTGTTATTTCTTTAATTTCTATTGTAGCATACAATGAGTTGATTTCTTCATCTACAGTTATGATTCAAAATTCTGACTTGATTATATTCTCAGATGTGTAGGAGGGCATTAGAGTTTCAGAAGCAACAAAGTTTGCCTCTGGAAAAGCAAAAACAGACTATGGGCTTTGCCTCCAGAAATTTAAGCTGGTTTTAAAATGAAAAGCCTGAAATGAGCAGGTGAATAATAATTAGTATTGTTCTCTACTTATCCTTGTTTATGCTATAAGACTCCTTTTTGTTTGATCGATATGTGAGATAACAAAAGATAATATTAATTTTCTTATGTTATTGTTTTCATTGCAATTTTCAGTTTTAAAAATTGTTACGGTAATAAATTCTTGCTTTTGTTGCCTAGATTCATTTATTACTGATTCTGTCCTGTTGTTCAAGAAAACAGGAATATTCTTGCCTAGAAATGCTTTACTTGTGTTATTGTTTCTGTTTAAAAACATCTGCCTGACAAGATCAGATTGTTGGATGGCCATGATACTCAGGTACAAAATTTGAACTGTTCTGGGAGTGGCAGCTAAAATGAGTTTGAACAACAAATTCAATTAAAGACAAGTCCTCGTGGCTATGACCAAACCAGATGAGAAATCTAAAATAAATGTAAACTCTTCATAAAATTCAACTAAGTGTTGTAATCAGACGAATTATCTTACTTTCATTAATAGCTGCTCTTAATTGGCTCCCGATCCACTCCTACATGTGAACCACAGCTGCAGAAGATGCAGTCAGCAGAGCATAATTACCTAATGCAAACAAAACAATTCAATTTACATTTCTGACACAGATTGCAAATTCCTTTTCAGTGTATATCACAGGGAAACCCTAGAAGTTCTGCAGTGTCACTGCAGACGTGCGGGGGGGGTGTGTGTAAAATAGAGTATAAAGACAGGACAGTAATGGTATAATAGCTGATAAGAAGGCAAGGACTGGAAAATTCAGTAAGAAGATATAGCATACAACAGCATGAAGGTCCACCCTCGTGAAACTATTAGAGTTCCAGTAAATTGAAATAAATAAAAAAGAATCAAAGATGTATGTATTGACTCTTGAAGCAGACTTCCTTTGCAGTAAATACTAGCAGAGGTATACTGGTTTTCCTACTAGTAGAATAGTAGTTTTATCTTAAGGAATCTTGCCTTCATCTTAAAAAAAAAGTATGATTTCTTGGGTCTTGAGAGAGTTTGCTCTGATGGCATGAAACAACAAATCTGCAAAGTTATAAACTTCCTCTTTTACATGCGTGAGAAAGTAAAAAAGGGAAGGAATGGCCCAAAGTATTTCTTCCTGTTGCGTCTGCCTCTACTCTTAGTTTCAGCCTCTAGCACAACAGAATCTACCATCACTGACCTACTTTGTATTAGAGTCGACTTTATTAATAGATCAGTGCTAAAAAGCCAATACTCATGGCAGAAAAAAAAATAGAAGTCAATTGTGCTTTCAATTTCTTTTTTAGGGCAATTTATTTCAGCACTAACAATAAATCAACTCAGAGAGTAAAGACAATGCTTACTTTGCATATGATGAACGTTTCCATCTTTGTTATCTGTCGTTAAATACAACATTTTTAAAGCAAATGCAATGATAACTATAATTTCAAGAGAACTAAACTGCTTACTAGAAAATATTTTACTTGGAAAAAATTGGTGAGTGGTGAAAATATTAAAATGTCTGACCTACTGATTTTCATTCTGCATTTGTTTTACCATACACAAAAAATCTGAGCCTAAGTTAACTTGCAAAATAGATTTTTAAGGTCTTTTTTTTCTACAGTGAAGTATTTCAGGTTTATTTGGTTTACTTAAAAAAAATTATATGACTTTTTATTGTGATTTGACCAAAAAAAACGCTATTTTTGCTTCAGTTATAATAATGTAACCACTGAAAGGAGAAAAAAAAAATTGCACTGTTTTAGGTACATCCCTTCAGAAGCCAGAAGAAAATCAAAGCGTAAGTCATAAGTGTCTCTGCTGCAGTTTAATTCCATAAGTTTTATCAGGCCACAAACAGCAGTCAGGCTCAGAAAAAAGGGACACTTTTGATTTCGTACACAGGACATAATAAATGTTATGAAGGTGCACAGAAAAGCCCTCTCTCAAGCATATTCAATGCCAATTAAAAAAAAAAAACACCTTAATTTCCAGATACCTTTATGACCCCAGGAAAAGATTACCTAATTCCACAAGTAAAAATACTGCTGTCTGCCTTCTCAGTATTCCAGGTGCAGAATAACCATTTTCTTTTCTGCTATGAATTATCAATCTGCTTTAAAAATGTATTTTGCATAGAAAGTATTTTAATTGCCATACTGGAATATACATTAATTTCCAATATAAAATCAACTGCAATACAGCATTTTTTCTGGGGAAAAAGATATAACAAGAAAGTCATGGTGTGTGGTAGTTTTTTCTTTTGGATGGAATCTTGTTGTTTCTACTAGAGCATTTCAAATATGCCAGATAACAACATGACTTCTAAATGAAAACATGTAGGAGGCCAAACCCACAAATCTTACAAGTAGACAGATCTTTTTGTTAATTGTGTATTCTCCACTCCTCTGTAGTGTCTTTGGTGGAGTAGTCACTGTATTCGATTTCCTAAAGCAATACAATTTACAAAGAACACCAAGTGGGAAAATAATGACTGAGATTATATTAAGCTTTGTGTTTGATATATGGGAAGTTACTCATAGTTGTAAGAAAGAACAACATGTACAGTGGCTTTGTTGTTGTTGCATTTGTTACATTGCCAAGATTAGAGTTTACTGAGGTTTATAGTTCAGTTTGCAAACTAAAGCAATATCTTATTTGATCTAAAATAAGATCTTACTTTTATCAGTTCAAAAGAAAAAAAGAGTCATTTTATATAACTATAAATTTGCCTTTGCAAGTAGCCAATCTGAAAACAAGTTCATAGCTGATATCACTTACTTGGTAGCAATTGACTGAAAAAAATTTGAATCAGTAGAAATCAAGCCTTAACTTCCCTCCTTAAGAGAAATAAATGTGTATACCACTCCCTGGTTAAAGATGCTTTAATTTCAAAGGTATTTAAGCTTAAATTACAATAGCTTCAATTTAATACACTTAAAAATATGCAAGTGATATTATGTTAAAGAAATTAGTTGGGAAAGATAAAACTGTGAGGAATTCAGAGGAACTAAGTTAGCAATGTTGATTAAAACGAAGTGTTTGACTGGTGAGGGAGGGATCTGAACTACCACTCATAAAATTCTAAGTAAATTCTATAATTTTCAGGACAGATTGTATGTACATAATTTTTGTCAACTTCCCTCCCCTCAACCTAAATAAACAACCCTGGCAAGCATCTAGCAGTACTATAGATGTCAGAATGAAAAAAAAGGGGGGGTTGGAGAGGGAGAAAAAGAGATGAAAAATCAGAAAATTACACAAGCTGAAATTACAAGATTATTTAGAATATTTTGTTCACTATCCACCTTCTTCTTACTTAATTGTAAGAGTATCAATGAGGTGACTAAATTATGAAAAGTAGACCCCATTGACCCTCCTTCCTATATGCAAAGCATGAACAGGGACTTCCAGAAGGTAATTACTTTTTACTTTGGAATGTCCTGAGTTTCCCTATGGATAGCCTGTGTCTTTAGATTGAATATATAATGCTGAAGTGATTATAGTCCTAACTTCTGTGAGATATATAATGTAAAGTTAAATTAACCTGTATCCAAATCCAAAATACCGAAGTTGCAGTTCACAATAAGGCAACACTGAGGAATCTGGGAAGCATGGGAAAAAGTCTTAAATTTAAAAAACAAGTTGAAGAATTATACAGCTTAGGAGTAAAGTGAGTAAGAGGGTATATGATAATTGTACATGGCAAAATAACACAGGAAATAAGGCAGGAGCTTTTGTTCTTTCTATCACATAACAGGAACAAGGAAATAGTCTGTGAAATTGTGGGATAATAAATTCAAAACTCTTGAATAGAAAAAAAATCACTCAGTCCATAATTACAGTCCTAGATATTTGAGGTGGAAACAACAAAGAAGTTAGTCATTGTTCATGGGTGCCACATTATTTCAAGTAAATAATAAAATCACTGAATACTCTGTTCTGTAAATCTATATCCTGTCTTTTCATTTTTTAAGAACTCTCTAGCTTAAGTGCTTACTTATTTTATGAAAATGTCTCTTGCTTATATGGAGCCTAATCATTCCAAATATTATGTAAGGTCAATCCATGCTGATGCTTTTAGATTTTTTTTTAACCTGCATTGTTCATGCACTACTGCATTCTATTTCAGAAACTTTCTGACCCTTCAGAATCCTCCCCTATAATGAGAAACTGACACTTTAGTTTATTTTTCCTTTGTTAGATTATTTTCTAGGTCATGAAGTTTCACGTTAAATATTACTGATTAGCACCACTGCTAGAGCCAACTGTGATATGTTCATAAGAATTAGAAGAAATGTCACCTGATTCAATCCATTCACATACTTCTCTGACAGTGGTCAATACCTGATGCCTAGGAAAGAGTTCAAGAACAGGATAAGTATGCCTCTGGTATTTTTTCCTGGAAAGAAATTGTGTATTTATTGATGGAGTTTTGTTTGAATTGTGGTTTCCAATTCCTGTTACAATTTAGAGCAGTCTGCGAGTTTTGAAGGTGTCTTGGAAGTAGCTAGCTGCTAGCTGGAACTGATGACTTCTTTCTCCAAAGATTAGAGTCTAGAGAAAATCAGAAGGATTTCAATGACTTACTTCCACTAAAATACTTTTGGGCTCTTCCTCTTTCCGCTCTCCCACAGCCTACAGACATTATAAGCATGCTGTCATTGATGTAAGTGAAAAGTAAATATGATTTTATGTAGTGTCTTATATTAATATCAGCTAAATTATGATACACCTCTTTACACATGTAAAGACAGCAAAATATAATCCATCAAAATTTATTATAGGAGAGAAAGAAAAGAAATTTGAGTAAGAGAAAAATGAGAAGCAGAGATCTTTAGTAATATTTATTGTATATGTATCACCATTGATAATCAAGAGTATTTAATCCTATCTAAAGATTATAAATACCAGTGTAAATAAGGAGATGACATGACAAGCAATTTGTTCATCCTTAAATCTGGTGATCAGTCTATAGTATTGAAGGATGCAGTACCCTTCTGCAGTACTTAGACACAAATCAATTAATTAAAACAGATAATTTGATATACAAGACAGATGTTTTTATTTCATGTGTTTGCATTTTGCTTTTTAATGCCACTAAGGTTATATAATGACCCAAAGTCACACAATATAGACATTGTGACATGGGATAAAGGTACCTGTTGCAAGGTTAGTAGCACAGAACACAACGATGGAAGGTGATGATGCAAACTGATTTAGGAAAAAACAGGACTTTATTGCATAACACAATTTATAGGCTGTCATAGTGGGCATACAAGGAAATAAAGAAGTAATAACTTGTAGCTTGTCTGGTTTCTTTCAGATACAGAATTCTGCAATGTTGAAGCACTCTCTCTGCTTTTCTCTCTCTCTCTCTAGAAAAAAAATTTCAGTGACTTCTAGTTAAAAAAGGAAGTAAAAATGGACATTTAAAAGTAGATTAAGGAATTCTTCCATTTGTTTAAGAGTACAAAAAAGTAAAGCATGTGGAATGCTGAGATCACACTAAAATATTTTCAGAAAAGGTAGTAAAAATTATTTTACTGAATCTCAATAAGGAAAGTATTAGCTGTACTTCTCAGTGATTCCTCTTTTCTCTGTAAAAGTTAAGTGAATTATAAGTAATAAGGAGAAGTAAAAATGAAAAGTTGAAAAACACATTGTTTTGTAACCTGTGTTAATATCAAGATCAGTAAGTTTTTAAATTTCCTTGAATCCTACAATAATGTTAGATGCTTGCTTTTGTAAGCACCTAAGAGCTCTAAGGGTGACAGAAGGAAAAGGTGAAGCAAGACATTTATGAGGCAAGAGGCACAGGAATAAGCAGAATTTTGTTGATGCCCAAGTGTGATGTTGATTTCCTAAGTGTGGCGTCATAAAAAACATTTTTGCAGGGAACACTTTGGGGAATATGTTTGTAATTTGTGAGCTACCTTGACAAAATTTTATTTCTTTATTTCTTTTTTTTCTTTTCTAATATTTTTTATAATTATAGTAGGCCTATTGTTTATGATTAATTATCATAATTATCATAAACTCTTTAACAAAAAATCAATTGTAGACTGCTCCATTTCAAGAAAACTGTGCTTTCAACAAATCAAATGACAACTCTACATTTTTTAGTAATAGTTTTTTTTAATATTAGGAAAAAAGGTTTATTTTGTAGATGATAGAAAAGATGGAAGATTAGGGAACACAATGGAATAAAAGCATCCCAGGTTGTTTGCTTATATTTAAATTCAATTAAACTGCTCTCCTTTGCCATAAGGCAAATATTGTTATGCTTTTGCTCGTGTCTACTTGTTCCTCTTTTCTCTGCTCTGAGACAGCTGACCCTGATTTCTTCCATTGCCCAAGCTGTGGAGCTTATTGGACCTTCAGTGGACCAGTTCAGCTTATTAACTAGAAAACAATTTGGGTATTTTATTCTGGACTATGAGAATGACATCAGGGACGGTTCTGTTGACTGTTAAAGTCAGCACAAGGTAAGTGGCAAGCTGCAGTAGTGAAGAAGCAGAAAGAGATACAAGCTGCGTGACCCTCCCATTCTCATGATGTAATCACAGACACAGAATGGTTGAAGCTGGAAGGGACCTCTGGAGTTCATCTGGTCCAACTCCCCTGCTCATCCAGGGTGACCTACAGCTGATTGCTAAGGACCATGTCCAGACTTTTGAATATCTGCAAAGACAGAGACTCCACAATCCTTCCAGACGACCTCTGCCAATGCTTGGCCACCCTCACAGAGAAAGTTGTTTCCTGATGTTCAGAGGGAACAGCTCATGTTTTAGTTTGTGCCCATTGCCTCTGGTCCAGTCATTGGGCACCACTGAAAAGAGCCTGGGTCTCTCCTCTTTACACCCTCCCTTCAGGTACTTTACACGTGCATGAGATTACCCTTGAGCCTTCTCTTCTCCAGGCTAAAGAGTAAATGAGATGCTCCAGACCCTTAATGTTAGATGACTTCTCAAAATTTCTGCTTCTCGATGACGGGATGTTAGGAAAGCTCACCACATCATTTGAAACTGCAGCCTCAGTTCACTAAGGAAGTAAAATAAAGCCTGTATTCAGTTTTGGGCCCCTCACTACAAGAACAACATAGAGGTGCTTGAGCGTGTCCAGAGAAGGGCAATGAAGCTGGTGAAGGAGCTGGAGAACAAGTCTTATGAAGAGCAGCTGAGGGAACCAGGATTGTTTAGCCTAAAGAAAAGGAAGCTGAGGGGAGGCCTTATTATTATCTACAAGTACCTGAAAGGAGGTTCTTGCAAGGTGGGTGTTGGTCTCTTCTCCCAAGTAACTAGTGATAGGATGAGAGGAAAAGGCCTCAAGTTGCACCACAGGAGGTTCAGATTAGACACCAGGAAAAATTTCTTCACTGAAAGCGTTATCAGGCACTGTAACAGGGTGCCCAGGGAAGTGGCTGAGTCACCATCCCTGCGGGTGTTTAAAAGATGGGTAGGCAAGTTTCTCAGGGATATGGTTTAGTAGTGGATGGCTACAGCTGGACTCAGTGATCTCAAAAGACTTTTCCAACCAGGCAATTCTATGATTCTATGATAATTACTGTTAATAAAGAGGGGAGAAAGTCAGTCTAGAAGAAGGTCAAAAGAAGAATACACCTTATGGTCCATCTTGTTTAATATTTTCATCAATTATTTTGGAATCCGTAACTGATTTGCTGATGATGAGTTTGAATGCACCATCCATACAGAAGAAGATCATATTGAAAGGACATTATCACATTGAGAACTTGAGTAATATTAACATAATAAATTTCCACACTATAAAATGAAAGATCATGCAATAGCAACAATCATGAGTAAAATAGCAGCTTATTCATTTGAAACCAGTGGAAAAGAGTAGGACGTTGAGTATATTACATGATTTCAGGATGAGTATTGTGATAGGTTCCAGAATATAGACATTAAAAACAAATATCGCCCTGATGTGTTTCAGACCATGTATTTCAGCGTCGATAAGGAAGTACTATTGCCAGCCTACATGGCTTAGAAACCCTTGTGTGTGTCCTGGTGAGTTCTATTCAAGAAGGATTTATTCAAGCTTCTTTTCAAAGAATGATTGCTCAGGTGGTTGTGGAAACAATAGCCTGTCATATAAATGATGACTAGCTTAAGCTAACCTAGTTTAGGTTAAAAGAAATGCTGAAACAGAGTATGATTACTTTTATAGGGGAAAAAAGGTCAGAAGAAGAAACAATATTAAAGGACAGTGCTCATAGAAGAATACATTGGTTGTAAACTTTCTGATGAAATTTAGGCTAGAAATTATATATAAACATTCCTAACCAGCCAAAAATGTTGGAGGCAACACTTTCAAGCAAATGTGTGGTAAATTTATGCAGGAAGTACCAATATGATGCCTGTAATTCTAGCAGACTGGATTTAGTGGCCAGGGCAGCCCTCATAGTCTTATTTTCCTGTGTCTTTCTTCAGTATTTTCTGCATTCCCATGTATTTTTCTTCACATTTTAATACTAGTGTACAGTACATAAAGCTTGATGTTGTTCTGAACTGACTTTAGGCTGGTGAGCACCTTTCAGAACAAGTACCTCTGATTTTAGTATCACCTCACTTCAAGACTGTAGTGGACAGAAAGTAGAAATGGTTTATCAAAAGGTCCAGCATGGAAAGAAAAGGAAAACAGTAAGAATGTGAAGCCAGGGGCCAAGTGATAGGATTGAATCCTTAGCCCCAACACAAATTCTCTAGCAGTTTCCAAAGATGTGGTGTGTCCCTGTATCATCATATTGAACAGTGCCTCCAAGGTGACTACAGCAGTGAAGATTCAGAAAGGTTTTCCAAGTTACTTCTTAACTGTGTAAATTCTTATTTTCATGTAGCAGGTAAAATTAATAACACTTTTCTGCAACTGTGCAGCTTATTTTCTGTATTTCCAAAAGTGTGAATTTGTAGAAAACAGCAGTTTAAAATACATTAGTCTGACAAAACCTGGATCCACTGCATGATTTTATTTGTACGGTTTCATGACAGTTATGTTCTAAACAGTTTCTTTCCTTTTCACTTTAAAGTTATCAGGCTAAAGTTACTTTTTTCAATATATTATTCGATTCTGAAAAAGATATCTTGAAAACTCAGTAACAATAACTCTGATCGACCCTGCCAGATGTCAGAGTTTTATCAAAGCAGATTAATTATTAAATAGGATAGTGTCAAATTATTTTGCGTGTTTAGAATGTATCCCTCTTCCTGCTTGCACACTCATTTACTGGTCTTAGTCTGTTGGTTTACAGTTGCTATTTTGGTAATGTGGAAGTGCTTGGCATACATATGCTGCACATTGTGGCCTTTGGAACTTCAGTGAGATAAGCAGCAATTCAGTTCAAATTCCCTCAATTCAAAGTAGAGAGCCCTTCTACTTCAAAAATCTGTCACTTTTTGCATCAGCTGCAAAGGACCATCTCTTCCCATTCCACTTTACTACTGTCCAGTTGATGGTGAAACATGTACTGCATTTCTTTTAAACTGACATTTGAAATATCACATAAAAACTTCTTTGAATTGATTGAATTGACTCTTTGAACTTCTAACACCGTTAGTGCAAAGATTTGTGTGCTAAGATAATAAATATTTTTAAAAACCCAAACTGGTTGAAAACTAGTTTTGATTTTTTTTTTCTCAAAAATTGAAGTTTTAACAATTGTTTTTGCTTCAGTGCAGAACAGCAAGAGATCTGGTCAAGATTACATCTTTGCATTTAATTAGGCAGATTATGATATAATCATTGGCTCTAAAGTTTTTCCTTCCTCTGTTACATTGACCGGGAATAATATTCTGATCATGTGAAAATTCCCTAAAGAAAAAATATGTATGCTCTAGTTAAATGTTTTGACTTCAATAAATTGCAATTATCCAACATATCCCCACCGCCTCTAATGCATCATTCTTAAGTATCTGCCAGTTTTTAAATATGCATCAACAACTGACTGTTATTTAATGTCATTTTTGTTGATCAAATTGCCACAATCAATATCTTAAGCCATAAACTGTGTTGGCAGAATTTGTATTGTGTTTAATTTAATTATTTGTCTCCTAGGTTTACATGATTTAAGTTCAAAGTAACTGCTAATTATTACATTATAATTGCTGTGCATTAGCCAAGGTTCCACTGTTTTCTTTATCACAATTTGGATGAAGAAAAAGAAAAAAACCCTAAACTTTTCTCTCAAAAAATCTCAACTACCTTCTAAAGATATTTCAGAGGAAAGCTCCTTTATGTATAATGACAGAAAGGGTTAGATGGGGCATTTTGATGTTAGGCGGTACCCTGAAGGTAGGAGCAGGTTTAAACAACTATCAGATCCAAGAAGCTCTGGGAAGCCCTGTCCACACAAGTTTTTGCCCTCAAGCCTGGGCAGATTTCAGAGTCACTTTCTCTGCTGGAATAAGCTTAGGATTGCAATAGGCAAGTAAATTTGCTCAGGCTACTGAGTTTACACATGTTGGTTAAACTATCCACCTCCACCCCTTGGAGTGCTGCCATAGGTGGCTACAAACTCTTCAGGTGGAATAGGCTAGGAAAGAGAGGTGGTGGGGTTGTTCTCCACGTTAGAGAATGTTTTGATTGCACAGAACTCAATATTAGTAACGATAGGGTTGAGCGCTTGTGGGTTAAAATCAGTGGAATGCACAGAAAGCCAGATATAGTGGTGGGAGTCTGCTATTGGCTGCCCAGGCAGGACGAAGAAACTGATGAGCTCTTCTACAAGCAACTGGGAGAAGTCTCGCGATTGCTGGCCCTTGTTCTTGTGGGAGATTTCAACCTTCCAAATGTCTGCTTGAAGTATAATACAGCAGAAAGGAAGCAGTCTAGGGGGTTCATTGAGTGTATGGAAGATAACTTCCTTACACAACTGGTGAGTGAACTGACTAGAGAAGGTGCCCTGCTGGATCTGCTGATCTGAACAGAGAAGGCCTTGTGGGACAGGTGACGGTTGGAGGACGCCTGGAGCACGGCGATCACGGGATGATAGAATTCTCAGTTCTTGAAGGAGTAAGGATGGGGGTCAGCAGAACTGCCACCTTGGACTTCGGAGGGCAGACTTTGAACTGTTTAGAAGGCTGCTTGATAAAGTTAATTGGGAGTCAGTTCTAAACGACAAACGAACACAAGAGGGCTGGATGCTCCTCAAGAAGGAAATCATGACAGCACAAGAGCAGGTCATCCCCGTGTACCACAAAACGAGTCGGCGGGGAAGAAGAACAGTTTGACTGAAGAGAGAACTTGGTATTGATCTCAGGAAGAAGAGGAAACTTTATGAGCTTTCAAAGAAGGGGCAGGCAACCCAGGAGGACTACAAGGGTGAGGTGAGATCATGTAGAGAGAAAATTAGAAGAGCTAAAGCCCAACTGGAACTCGAACTGGCCAGTTCAGTGAAAGACAATAAAAAATGTTTCTTTGAGTATATTAACAACAACAGGAGGACCACGGAGAATCTCCCTGCTTCTCTGGATGCAGGAGGTACAGTAGTGATGAGGGATGAGGACAAGGCAGAGGTACTTAATGCCTTCTTTGCCTCGGTTTTTAATAGTAAGGTGAGATTTGCTCTGAATATTCGGCCTCCTGGGACAGAATGCGGTGAGAATGAAGCTTCAACAATCCAGGAGGATTTGATTAGAGACCTGCTTGGCCAATTAGATATACACAAGTCTACAGGGCCTGATGGGATCCACCCAAGTGTATTAAGGGAGCTGGCAGAGGCCCTCTCCGGCACTACAGGCCTGTCAGTCTGACCTCAGTGCCAGGGAAGGTCATGGAGCAGATCATTCTGAGTGCTATCACACAGCACATGCAGCACAATCAGGTGATTAGGCCCAGTCAACATGGGTTTATGAAAGGCAGGTCCTGCCAGACCAATCTGATCTCCTTCTATGACAAGGTTACCCGTTTAGTGAACGAGGGAAAAGCTGTGGATGTGATGTACTTGGATTTCGCTAAAGCCTTTGACACCGTTTCTCGCAGTATTCTGCTTGAGAAACTGGCTGCCATTGGCCTGGTCAGGCAGAGCCTCTGCTGGGTGAAACACTGGCTGGGTGGCCGGGCCCAAAGACTTGTGGTAAATGGAGATAAATCCAGCTGGAAACTGGTCATGAGTGGTGTTCCCCAGGGTTCAGTGCTGGGTCCAGTCCTGTTCAATATATTTATCGATGATCTGGACAAAGGGATCAAGTGCACCCTTAGCAAGTTTGCAGATGACACCAAGTTGGGTGGCAGTGTCGATCTGCTTGAAGGAAGGGAGGCTCTGTAGAAGGATCTGGACAGGCTGGATCGATGGGCTGAGACCAACGGGATGAGGTTCAACAAGACCAAGTGCCAAGTCCTGCACTTGGGACACAACAACCCCCTGCAGCGTTACAGGGTCGGGGAAGAATGGCTGGAGAGCTGCCTGGCGGAGAAGGACCTGGGGGTGTTGGTTGGCAGCCAGTTGAGTATGAGCCAGCAGTGTGCCCAGGTGGCCAAGAAGGCCAATGGCATCTTGATCTGTATCAGAAACAGTGT
Source organism: Dromococcyx pavoninus (assembly GCA_033558185.1). Taxonomy (NCBI): domain Eukaryota; kingdom Metazoa; phylum Chordata; class Aves; order Cuculiformes; family Neomorphidae; genus Dromococcyx; species Dromococcyx pavoninus. The sequence goes on from JAUMJL010000583.1 coordinate 1,573,681, forward strand.
GGCCAGCAGGACAAGGGAAGGGATTGTGCCCCTGTACTCAGCACTGGTGATGCCACACCTGAAGTACTCTGTTCAGTTCTGGGCCCCTCAGCACAAGAAGGACATTGAGGTGCTGGAGTGCATCCAGAGAAGAGCAACGAGGCTGGTGAAGGGGCTGGAGAACGGATCCTGTGAGGAGCAGCTGAGAGAAATGGCGCATGAACCATGGATTTAAGAGAGACATAGTATATAGAGAATCTGAAGAAGGAGAGATTCCCTCTCCATAGGTCAGCCAAAAATTAAGGTAAGGAAGCACAAAAGAGATACAAAACCAAGATATAAATGCAAAATTTTCATGCTAGAAATTGAATCCATTCTATTAGCTGCCTTTGTTATTGGTATAATTTTCGTTATCTCCTAAGAAATTCAGCTCTTTATTTCTTTTTCTTTCTCTCTCAAGTTAAACTGCAGAAAGCTGAATATCTGTATGTGAAAACAGTTCAGAAAGATGCACTTTAATTTCCTTTCTTTTCAGCCACTCTGAAATCTCTAGTTGTGGTTTCTGACACAGTCTCCCCCTAGCCTTTTCAACATGGAGCAAAATTACAATTGATTTTTAAATGTCTGCAAATACAATCTTATAATCCTTATAACTAGGAAAACTAGTAGTGACTTGTGTCTTGAGTCTAGTATATACATTTGTGTTGTCATGCTGGTTTGAGTACGAAAGAAGGCTATGTGATGAAAATGACAAAGGTGAATTTGAAGGGATATAGAAAGACTTGTGTGGGAGTTTAAGTATTGGGATGAAACATCATTTACAAATAGCACTTTGAATGTATTTTGTATTTTTGGTGAGTATTGACAGAAGGAGGGCACAGACTAGGAGTACAGAGAAATAGTCTAGGAGTGGGATGCCAAAAATATGGAAATGCAAATAGTACAAGAGGAAAAACGCATAAATTAGATATTAAAAACTCTGCAGTCATATTTGATTAGTAGGAAGCCCAGAGGAGTCCTAACAATAGAATATTTTTCATTGAAATTGGAACTTAAAGAAAGAGAACTTTTACTACACATAATTTTATAAAAGTAGATTTTTATCCTGAATGTATTATGATAAAATGTATTAAACATCTGGTGCTATGTAACAACTGCTTTCCGTGGCCCATTCCCTTTTCACTGCCCATTACACCAAGAGCTCACAGAGCTCTTTACAGAGTGGCCATCCTTAACTGAGGTCACAGGTTTGGTTAATGTTTGTCACTTATACCGTCCCAAGTCCTACTTAGATTAGCAGCTCATCTAATTTAAATGTGGGGATTAATTAGAAACAATAATAGCAACAACAACAATAAAATAGAAAAATCTCGCAATCTGCTTGAAATGGCTGCCATTTTCAAAAGTATGTGAGGCTAAAACTTGAGACATCTGGCAAAAATCTCCTCCACTTACTGTCTTTAAGTTCAGTCATGTCTTAAAATGAATTATGAAAAAACCAGCTAATTTCCTCTACCATGTTACTTCCCAGCTAAATCCATTTTCACCTGCATCTCTGAATCCTTCATCCCTGCCCTTGTCTTCATTTTGATCACTTAAACTGGTAGAAGTGTGAGTGATAAACATTGCTTCTCAAAGCCATTTTAGACATTCATATTCATCATACTGTAACATGATTCTCTGCAATATTACCCAGTTCAGCAATACTTGTCCAACTCCTTGCAGCACAGACTTGCACAGTTGCAATCATGTAACTTAGACGTTAGAAAAATGTCAGCAGTTGAATCAAGTAAATTCAGTATAAATTTATACAGTTCTCCATTCATCTGCATATAAACCACATTAATTTTCACCAAATCATGCAGTTATATCGATATAATGTCATTCACAACAATTATCATTCTATTTATGTATGCAGTAGGAATTATGACTTAAAAATATATGTTGGAACTATATTCCATTGAAAATCTTCACTTAACATGCTATGTATTTAATAGACATTAATATTAAGAGTACATATCCCTGAGTAAAGACAGGAATGCTAGTAAGTGATTAATGATGATTTCAGTTGCATCAGAAGATTTTTCACAGTTCATTTGCCAATTCTTTGCTACTTAGATTTATTTATTTTCCTTTATAAGGGTTCCACAGGAATGTGCTTAATTTCATCTCATCTTAACCACATTTGTTGTAAATGTTAATACTGTAAGTTAGTTATAACTTCTACGGCTAAGTTAGTACAACTGACATACTGTGTGTTCTTTCTAGAAAAAGCTAATATAATTTTAAAGATTTCAGTTTATTGCTTATGGTTTTTTAAACTGAATTTTTTTTTACCTCAGATTTAAAAATAAGAAGTAATCTTTACAGGACAGAGATCCTATGAAGGATGTATAAGATACTACTAATCCTTTGAAAAATTATTTACAAAGCATTTCCAGAAGCGATAATGTTGGGAGTTCTTTCAGTTGAAAAAAAAAATCGCTTTGTACATAAAGCCATTATTTACAGTAAGTAGAAATCTCCCTTGTGCGATCTTTTTGGAGACTCAGGAAATATCAGCTGTTGTGTGATATGATATCTTTATTGCAAACATAGTATTCAAGATAATGCTTTTTGTTACTGATACAGAATGAGGTCACAGGAAACTACATAAGGGCTTCCATAAAGAGCCTTCAAGAAAATGAAATCCATTAATAAATAAATAAACGAAAATATATTCTTGTACTACTATATATTCTATACATGATTTCAACCAGTGGATTGTTGATTTATCATGTATTCATGTACCTACAGGAGATTCATGATTGCCAGTTCCTTCCTCTGTAGAACGAATTCTACAGTTCTCACAAAATCCCTTGCAGGTAGGTTGCTGGGCATTATACCTTCAACTAATGAGAATACTAACATTAGCTTGTCTGTACTAAGATGTTACTTGCAATACCTTTTGTTTGCTAATATTAATTTGTCTCCACTGGCAAACTCGAATTGTTGTGTAGCTTGGTTGCTGTCACCACTATTGCCTTGAGCAGAGCATTACTTAGGGGCAACCAGATGTGTGATCTTGGCCACAGCTCCTCCAAGTGAAGCGTAAGCCTTTGCTTATCTGTAGAAAAGATCCACCGGAGAAGGCTTTCTCATATTTTTGGCACAGTTGGATGTATTCTTGATTCCATTTGTCCTAACTACACGAATAGCTTCAACACTTCCAATAGTAAGGTTTAGTTCTAACCCAGTTATCATTTTGTGCAACTAGATTTGGGAAGAATCATATATATAAGATGGGACACCGTGGCAGCTGTGGTGCCCTTTCATCAGCTGCAGCTGAAATCTTTGTGATATGGTAGTACTCGGAATAAGTTGTGATAATAAAAACGCTGTTGGCAGCTTGTTTTACTAAAATTCATTGTTCATCTAATATCAGCAATAAAAGTGACATTAACAGCTAGGAACTACTACCATCTACAGGGCTCAGTAATAGGTTACACAGATGATCAACAGCTACTTACTTGCAACTGTAGTTCTCTCTGTGTAATGGCAATTCACAGAAATGTTACTCTCGCATTTTTATAATCTCTAAAAAACAGGAGCAAATTCTAAGGACGTTCGGGTGCCCATCACATTCTGAAAAAGATATGAATAATATGGATAGGATTTCACTTGTTAAGACACTGAAATATTCTTCAGGTCTTTTTTCTACAACATTTCCCAAATGTAATTGCTGTCTGTCATGATTCCTAAGAAGAGTTATGAATTCCATCTTTAGATTGGCTCCTGGTTTAAAAAATTCCTACATAATTTCATTTTCCTTCAGTAATGAAGAAGCGTGGGAAATAAAAAGTCCCCAAGCTGTTTCATTGTTTGAAAGAGGGTCCAACTCAAGGCCTGCATTTGCTTTGAGGTAATAACTGAATCTTCAGCACATTAACTCAAGAGAACTTTGCTCCTAGAGTTCCTTAGCTAAATAAGATTGTGTGATGATGATAGACACCCTTTATAACAATGACTTTCCATGCAAAGTTATTGTTTTAATTAGCCAGTTAATTGGTTTATAAAGTGTCTGTGCAGGTCACTTAGACTTTGAAACAGTACTTAACTTTTTTCCCAAGTGTTTAAAATAAAATAATTTCTTAATATTTCAAACACTTTTTCGAACTTTACCGTGTTCATTTTTGAACTCTAGATAAAACCAGCTGTCATTTAAGTAAAAAAATATGTGCTATTTTCCCACAAAAAGTCACAGAAGCCATGGGCTGGATTGTTTCAAAGCACACAACAAACCACCCGAGCTGTCGCGGCTGCAGTGTGTGGAAAGGTGCACTCGGCTCTCTTCGCTGAGAACATGCTGCTTTGCTGCCTTTATACTACAATGTGATGATTATCATGGGTCTGTCTGCCTACAAAACACAATATGGATTATTCAGGATTTCAGGCCAATATTATCATCGAGAAAGAAGGGTTTAGGGGAAAAGTGAGAACCTTCTAAAAGCTTTCACGTTGTAACCATTAAAAAAAAAAAGAAAAAAAAAGAGAGAGACAGAAAAGGAAAAGAAGCCAGGTAGAGTTTATAATAGAGCACATCTTAACAAATAGGTGCAAACATATCTAAATGGAAAGCCAAACCTTGCCTGCTGGTGTCATTTCCCTGAGCACCGTGGGAAGAGGTGCTCTCTGGTGGACAGAAGAAAAGGCTGGTTTCAGGAATCTGTTTTATTTTCGGTGAGCTACATCCTAACGCGATTTGAAACTGAAAAGCAGAGGAGAGTGCATTTCCTCTGTGGCGACCGGCTAGGATTGTGGGTCTGAGGGAGGGAGGCTGACCCATTAGGCTGCACATCCAAAGCACCCAAAAGGAGGCTTGTCAATCTCCTGCTTATCCGGGTTCGATTTGAGCACGGCCCCCGGGCTTCACCTTGGATATGCCCGCGGAAGAGCATACTTCTCTAAATACGCCTTGTCCCCTAGAGCCAGATGCTCAGGGCCACTTCTTTCCAACTTCCACGTGCCCAGAACCGAGCCGGGACGGTGGACACAACCTACTGCCTGCGGTCATTCCCTCAGCGGAACGGAGCTCCCCTGCCGATGCCGAAAGGTGCTCAGTCAGGGCACCGCTGTCTCCGCACTGCAACCACCGCCGGAGCGGCAGGAAAGCTCCGCCTCCGGCCGTTCGGGAACAGCCTGATAAAGGCAGGTGCGGGCAAGCAGCGGGACCCCAGCTCGAAGCATCTGCCTATGCACAGAGCCTTTGACCCTTCCTTGGCCACCCTGTGCAAGGCGGCACCTGAATCAGCCCGCGCAGCCGTGCCGACGGTGGCAGAATAGGAGCCTCTCTGCTGCCTCCTGAACACACCGGTGTCCCGCGTTCGGAGGCCCTACGCTTGAGTCTCTGCGAAGGGACAAGGACCTCGCCCACAGGGCCCTCCGAAGAGGCGGGATTTCTCAGGGAACAGAAAGCAGGATTTTGTTGTGTGGCTTGGAGATGAGGCAGGTATCTGGAGTAGGGTTTCTCTTGGGGCTGATGGCTCTCCCAGTGGTGCTGGGACAGAGGAGTTCAGGAAACTCTAGAAATAGCAGCCACCCTCAAAGCTTTGCCATCGTCTCTTTCAAATGGGATCACGTCAAGGACCCTTATATCATTACACTCTGGATACTTGTGGCCAGCTTGGCCAAAATCGGTGAGTCTGGAGTTATGTATTAATGTATATACCTCCCTTTACCTTCCCCCTTGCCCTTCTCCTACCCAACGTAAATGAAGAAAGCTTATTATGAATCCACTGACCCGTTTTCAGGGGGGTTACTGTACTCTGTCCTGATTTCAAAATACTGCTCCACACGCTGCTTCGCAGTGTGACTTTTGAAATGTCCCAGTGGGTTATCTGCTTCATTTTCAGTGCCTGGGACTGTGGCTTCTGCATCTGACTACTTGCAAACCCTTGCACTTTCTTGAAACCTTGCATTACTGTTCCTTGCGGGAAAAACTTTTTACAGAAGTGAAACAGAAATTGGACCTTGTTGCTTATACAACACCTATTCTTGTGATTATGATTGCTAGCTATATTAGCTATCACCAACAAGAATAAACTACTGTAATCTACACATATGAGCTATACTGCTGAATTACTGGAAGAGCTAGCTCTCAGGGAAAGGTAATAGGTATTATCAGACCACTTGATGCAGCTGAAAAATTACAAACTTGAGAGTACACAGAATTTTCTTCAAGAAACCGGAATCGGTGAAAACCAAGATCTTAGTCTAACTTTAGTGTAGTTTAAGTGAACGAAAGCTCTGTCTTGCGTTCTGAACTTTGTGACTTTTCCAAAAGCAATTTTATACCAATTACACTGCTGAACTAGAAAAGCCACTGTCTAAAAGGAATGTAATTTTTTTGCTTGATGCCATTATTTTCAGTCCTTTTACCTTTGAATCTAAAATGAGACATCCAGTTTGGCTGACATTGAAAATGTCATTTTCAGTTTTCAATAAATCAACTCTAAAATCAGTCTCAACTCAGGAATTATGATCAGCTGAAAATCCTACAGATACTTTTCTGTACTAGTACTGTTGATACTAATTTGGGATACCAGAATCACATTCCATGAATTTTGCTTATCAGAGAATGGATGATGTAAAAAGATGTACTTAGGGACATCCTGTCCAGCACATAAATTAAACACAGTAGGACTTGGGTGGAAAATGCTGTCTCCAAATCCAAATAATTCATTTTTAAAATGAGAAGTAATGCAGAAGTGATATTGTAAAGCATTTTTCAGCGTACCTGCATCTTGGGTTTCACTTACTGAACCACAGATATATAACTAAATCTCTTTATCTGAATCACTGTTGGATGACTCCTTGAAAACAGTTTGTGTTCAGATGGTTGTTGCATTACCTGGTTTACATAAAAATCTAGGGTTTTTTAAATTGAATTTTATTGGTGGGTTATGTCAAGTAGAAAGTGGAGGAAACCGGATACAGGTCAAAAGTGACAGCATTAAGTCCCTATAAAATTATACTAACTAAACTATATACAGAGGTTGCTCATTTAAACTTTCTTTTTGAGATACTGTTCTGAATAATTATTTGCCCTCTGCGTTACTAAGGATTTGCTGCTTTGTACGTGCCACAGTGTACAGAGCAATGTCAGTGTTGCACAACCATACAGGTGCTATGTCAGAAATCCAATGAGCTAACTGGACAGATAGATTGTCCTGTATTTAAATTGCAATGGCCTGCGTTAAGATTAGCTTGGATTAAGATGAGCCATTTCACCGTGAAGTCTTCAATATAAACCCTTGATAAAGCACTAGTCGTCCTTGGAGTGCCGGAGCTGGTTCATTTTTTAAAATACTTTGCACTTTTCACAGCTCTGAAGAGCCTGTTCCTTCCAAGTAGATAGTATCTATCATCAGCTCCATCCTTTTTTCTTCTCAAAGCTCTCAAGCTTTGTTCCTTTCTCTTTTCACATCGGTCACTGCAGTCCTGTACCACTCTGGACGTGTTCTCTGAAGAGCCAATGGATGACTGCTGTATTCCACTGAGAGCCGTGTCAGATGGACTTAGTGAGTCCATCAGCTTTTCAAACCCCAAGAGGACACGCACTGTGAACCACACTGTATCTCTAAACTTACAGAGACATGGGTTCCTAGAAATACTCCAGTTTATGCATACGCAGGCCCCTTCATGTTGTCTCAAAACTATTCTGACAAAGGAGCTCTTCAGAATATGTTGTTAACACAAACAATTGCCGTGGAGAATTTTAAGCATGCTAGGGATGGGCTAGGGAAAGAACTGTGAAATGCAAGTCTAACAACCCATCCACTTTAGATTCCTGGGGCAATATTTTCTTTGAAACAAAAGCCTATTTGCCTCCCAAGGTCCTTTTCCTGGCATTTTAGCCCTAGTAAAAAATGTCAGTTACTTAGAGAAAATTATTTAGGGTATTGTTTTAATAAAAGCAAAAAAATGTGAGAATGGCTCGAGTTGGCAGTTTGTCAGTAAATAACATCTTTAGGAAGAAACGTTGAAGGATGTTTAGCAGAACTTTATTGGGAGTACTTAACTGAAAATGGAGTCAAAGACTAAAGTGGCAGGATACTGCCAGACCCTGCAAAGCTTAAAGTAACCAGCCTTGTCATGATTGTAGTGCTTGTTAAAAGCTGCTTTCATTAGCAAGAAATGGAAGCTGTGTAATTCAGAAGTCTGGATTTGGCTACCTTTCCCCATCTCCTGAACGAGATAATAAGGAAAAAAATAATTTTACTTCTATTGTGAACTCAGGAGAAGCTGGGACAAGTTGGCATATTTATGAAGGAGACATATGCATTTCATTCCTGGATATACCCTTTTATTATCTATCTTTTAAACATATAATCTATCTCACAGAAATGCTATAAATTTGTGCTGGCGACTATGTTATATAACTGGGGTATCTTAATTTTAGTAAGATGCTGTATTTCGTCTTACAAACTGGTGATTAGAATACGTGTGAGCTAGGAATGTTAAGTACTGTAAAATCTCTATCTTCTAAGGAACTACTTTTTATATGCAACATTTTAGGCAGCTGAAAAGTACATTTCCAACATAGAATAATAACTTAGCATTTCCAGTCCTAGGAATAATTGTGTAAGCCACGTGATTATTAAATTTATGATCGGTAAATGTATGCCTATTTCCATATTTTATTTCCATTATAATCTTGTACCTTACTCATCCTTTTCCTGTCCTTCTTGTCTCCCTGAAACACAAATCTCTCCTCTCCCCTCCCCCTTCAAGTCTTGCAAGTCTCAAGGCTTAATTATTTATAGTAGGGAAGAAGATATCAGGACAGTATAATTCGACAAGATTCAGATTACACCCCATGACGCATAGCAAATGTGCAATGGCAACTTCTGTGAATTACATAAGAAAACAATAGCATTTTGAGAATGACCCTGAATTGAATACAGTTCAGGCATGCATACCTAAGAAGGGATCTCTGCCATCAATTACTTACAGGCACCTTTGTGCAAAGTGCTTGGCGTTCTCTGTAGAACAATGGAATCCTTTTAACACTATAGTCTTAGGATTGTTGAAACCATTGATTTTCTGTCTTCAGTGCTAAGGCCACTTAAATGTGATATACAAGCCCCTGAAGTGACGGTATATTTCTCATGGTAATGCAGCAGACCACAGGCCTGCAAGTAATAAGAGCAATCAGCAAACTCTTTCAGGTGTACACAGGTTCTTCCTATAAAGTCTTTGGGAGGTTCTGTATTGTTTTGTGGAGCTTTGCATGGAAGCTGGTGTTGGAACTCCTGAATTATTACTTCGACCTGGCAGTAAGAAAGTTGCTTTTCCAGTTGTTTTGACTCATACCATCAGAGGTCTATCAAAGATCAGTGAGTTTCTCCATCAGTTTTCTTAAAGAAATATTTTTAATTCTAATACTGAACTTCTTTTCCTGCTACTTAGAATACTTCAGTTGCTCTGAAGTAATGGGGTAAATGTATTAATGATTTATTCTGTATCTTCCGTATAGCTCATTCCATTCCAAGAAGAAATATTGAGTCCAAAGTAATAGAAAAATATTTCTATTGTCTTTTTGGTCTTTCAGGAAATTGTCTCCGACTTTTCTCATCTCTGCAGTAGTGCAGTTAAACTAATGTCCCAAAGAACTGGGGGTTCTAATTATTCTTCAACTTGCTAACAAGTGGCACTCATTTCAATTTGCAGATGATTAAAACAGTCTTGGTAAACTGCAGAGCATAACTGGTTGGCTGTATTGTAATATTTTGATTCCTTTTGTAAAACAGCTTACAGAGTGTTCCCCCTACAAAAGGAGTGACTTGATACCCAATTGGCTGCTATGTAAAATACTGTACAGTACATACATACTGAAATAACAGGCTTACAAGGAAGAGCTGAGATGGAAAGCAAGACCTCAAGTGGAAACACTTTTAATTAAGGCATGAATATTTAATGTTTATTCAAGGAAGAGGAAAACTGGAAGATTTTCCGAAAGCAGGGTTTTAAAGTAGGTAATCTGGAGAGTTTTTTCCTTCCAATAACTAAAAGTTGAAGTCATTCTGGATTCTCCAGTACATGCCTTGGTGAATTTTTCTGGGTTTTCTATTGAAAGAAAAAAAACACTTTGGATTTTTTTGTGAACAACGAATGTTAAAATACCAGTGATCAAAGAAAAGAAGAAGAAAAATCTCCATATAGATTGTATACTGATTTTCGAAAGCACTTTCTCTGCTTCAGTTACAGTTTTTTAAAAGTGGAAGCTTTGAGGAAAATATTAAATGTTCATAAACCTGTAGAGATCTTGAGCCAATAAGATTTCATAATGAAAATCTTTCATTGCAAATAGATTGTAAACTGATGGAAGGGACTTGTCTAAATGTAAAAACTATTTTGTGTTAACTATTTTGTCATAGTTCAAGCTTTCTAACTCCTTTATTAAAATGAGTATTGCTACATTGATTGGTTTGGTGGAATAATAGTATTCCAGGAATTAAATTATATTGGTTGATATAAGATGGCTTTATGTTAAAGTACATTAATACTAACAGTTGTACTGCAGTTATAGTTATATGATCATACTTAAAATGAAATATAGTTGTAGTATGGAGTTATTACAATCCTTCTACTCCAGTGGAATAGTAGTACTGGTGAACATCTCGGTGTAGATTTTCAGGCCTTGACAGCTTAGACATATGCTTAAAAAGTCATTTCATAAATGTTATTTGGTGGTTTAAGTGGTTACAATATTGGTGATCAGAGTAAATGGAAGTGTTTAATTGCTCTTGTGTTGGGATCCATAGCCTAGATTTTAAACTGCTATAGGACTTGGTTTGAATTAAGCTGCCAGATTTTTCACTGAACTATCTCTGATGCTCAGCTATCAGATCCTATTTAGTCCTAGGGATGACTGTGGGATAGTAGTGAACTGGAGAAAAGTAGTCTTTCAAATTGGGTCAATCAGTGATAAGTGACAATGTTTAAGGACTATGTCAGTGATATACTGCTCTTGAGATGTAACTATCTCTGAAGCTGATGGCTGGGGAGAAAGAACACAGGAATACATGCTCACTGTCCTGTAATAGAGACATCAGTTTGATTTTTTGCTGGACACTGAGTCTCCTATAGAGTTCACAGAATCATACGATCGTAGAATTGCAGAATAGTTGAGGTTGGATGGGTCTGACCTCCCTGCTCAACCAGGGCAACCTACAGCTGTTTGCCAAGGATCATGTGCAGACAGCTTTTGAATATCTCCAAGGACAGAGACTCCACAATCCTTCCAGGCAACCTGTGGCAACGCTCAGCCACCCTCACAGTGAAAAAATGTTTCCTGACGTTCAGCAGGAACCTCCTGTGTTTCAGTTTGTGACCATTGCCTCCAGTCTTGCTACTGGGCACCGCTGAAAAGAGTCTGGGACTGCCATTTTTGCAGCCTCCAGTCAGGTACTTATACATATGCAGATGTGATGCCTCTTGAGTCTTCTCTTCTCCAGGCTAAACAGTGATAGCTCAGTCTTTCCTCATATGAGAGATGATTCTGTCCCTCAATCATCTTGCTGTCTAGTATATCAATGCCTCTCTCACCATGACCCCAGGTCTTTTTCTGTGAAGCTACTTTCCAGCTGGGTGGCCCCCAGCATTATCTGGTGCATGGGGTTGATCCTTGCCAGATGTGGAACTTTGCACTTCACCTTGCTGATCTTCCTGAGGTTCCTGTCAGCCCATTTCTCCAGCATGTAAGGGCCCTTCAGGATGGCAGCACGGCCTTCTGGCGTGTCAGCCACTCCTCCTAACTTTGTGTCATCAGAAAACTCTGTCCCATCATCCAGATAATTAATGAAAATGTTAAACAGGACCAGACCCAGTACTGACCTCTGGGGTACACCGCCTGTTATGATTCTCCAATTAGGCTTTGCACCATTGATCACCACCCTCAAAGCCCAGCCATTCAGCAAGTTTTCAATCCATCTCACTGTCTGCTCATCCAGCTCATACAGTAACAACTTGAGGGGCTATGATGTTGATATGAGAGACAGTGTCAAAGGTCTTACTTGAAGGCTCAGTAAACACTAGCTGCTGCTCAATCTACTAGGCCTGTCATTTAATCATATAATCTAATCAGGTGTGTCAAGCATGACTTCCTCTTTGTGAAGCCATGCTAACTACTCCCGAGGAATTTCTTGTCCCTTATGTGACTGGAAATGGTTTCCAGAATTAGTTGCTCTGTCAGGTAGATCTGCAGATCCTGATGTTTGGATTATCAGTGTCCATACATAGATGGAACGTTATCAACATCCTGCCTCGGATAAGAACAGAATGATAGATCTACTTCCTCCAAATCTCTCTGCTCACAACTGTATGCCAGAAAGCACACTTCTGCTGTCCTTCTCTGTACTAGGTAGGTATGACTTCTGGGTCTTCTACTTACCTGAATTGCAGCAGTGGTACTTTGGAATCCTGTCTGAGCTTTCCCATTTCTAATGAGATTTTTCTAAAGAAAACTGCCTTTGTTCCCCTAAAAAAGAACATTCCTCCCCTAAAAAAAAAAACCCTAAAACCAAACTTAAAAAACCCAACCCAACCAACGAACCAAATAAAAACCCCTCAGACAAAACAATGAGGGTGCAAATTTTATTATTATAGTTCTTTCCTCTCCTACAGGAAGAACCATGAAATTTCAGAGTCCATGATAGTTATGGCCATGGTGGTCTCCCATCACTTTCTTACGTGATACTCATTTGTTTCGTGTCTTCATTTCACTTACCAAAAGAATGTGCAAGCTCTGACTCTGGATAGGAAAACATTTTGACTATTGACCTGGTATTTGGTCAAGGTACATTATTGGAATGTAAATGAAGGTATTTTGAGCTCAGGTATCTGTTTATATTAGTTGCCATGGTTGATCATTAGTGGAGAACAGTTTATTCTTTTTCTAAAGTAGAAATATTGCATGAATACTGTATTTTTTCCTCATGTTTCTTTAATACTTGCTGCCATGGATGCCATGCTGAAAAGAAATTATATATATTTTTGTAGGGAAAAAAAATTGATCTAAGTTGCATGCCCAATCTTTCTAGTGTAACAAGCTGAGTAGGGTAGTCTATGTTTAAAAAAAATGAGCAGTTTTGTGTCAATCAGTATACTGATAAATAATGAACACGAGTAGGATAGAGAGTACTGTGAAAGAAAGGGCAGTATGGAAGCTACCGGTGAGAGTGCTATTATGTGTGTTGCATAAAAATTATGTAGTTAGATTATGAGGGAAAAACTAAAAGAACAGAACGTATGTACATATTTACATTGAGTGTCTAAGAAATAAATTCATTAATTTTTTATTTTCTTAATTTCTGTTGTTTTGTTATCATAAAGAAGATAAATATTTTGCTATCATCCATTCATTGAAGAGATTTGGTCATAAACTACTGCCTGACAAATTCTATCAATATGTCCATTATAATATTTTACCATGAATTAGCAAAATAAGATATTTTTAGGATTTGCTGCATAGAACTTCAAGTGGAAGCTTTGTCTCGTGGGCAGTCTGTCCTCAGGGAGAGTCACCCAGTAGCTCTAAATGTTGTCCTATGCAGCATAGCATATCTTAGAGGATGTTACCCTTTAGAGGTGTAACAAGAAGATACATAGCAAGGCTTAGTTTTTTTCCCCATTTACAAGTCATTTCCCAGACAAGATGAATAGACAACATCACTTCATTCTCTTCAGTGTTAGGCTAAGTGTTCCTTCAAATCAAGGAGCTACCTTTCTATCTGCTCCCAATAATGCTATAAATCTTCATTTTATCTGGGCTTTTAAAAGGTGCATTATGTATCTGCCAGTTGCTACATTCTTGCTGATCTGTTTGTGATTATACCTAACAGGTTTTAAAAATAAACCAGTATAGTGCAGCTGTTCTTGGTTGTAGAGTTTGAAGTGCTTTTCAATTTTAGGATTTACCTTTTTCCACAGTCTTTCATGCAACAAAGTCTTATGATTCAAGTCAAGAATGACTTACAGGCCAGTTATCGAAGTGGTCATGTAGCATCCATAACTGACCCTGAAACTTGCATGCAAGGTGGTGAAAACTTAGATTGCATAAGCTGTAAAAGTGTCTGGAAAGAGAAGGCTGGTTTTGTTACTTTCTTCTTGGTCATGTTTAGAAAAACAGGGAGCACTCTTAAAATTTTTTTTATCAGAGATAAAGAATATAGCAAGTTCAGAAACTGCAGGGTTTTTTTTCTTCGCGGTATAATAGATGCAGCATTGAAGTCAGTGAAAGATAAATGTTTTGTAAATTCACATTCCTCTTCCCCCTTGCTCAAGTTAATTCAGTCAATTTTCAGACGTTCTGTGATTTGAGGATAAGGTTATTACGTTTCACATGAGTCTGAAAAAAGGGCTGTCACATTTATCACGGAGTTATGGGGAGTAGCAATTCATTAGCATTAATCTTATTTGCAACCTTATGTTCCTTAGCATTTAAGTAAACAGAAGTACATCTAGTTTTTGTGTCTTGGATGCTTATACTGAAGATGGAAATTAAGTGAGTAAATAAAGCTTTTAGCTTTGAGACAAAGATATTCTTTTTGAACACTCAATAAAACATCTTAATTCTTTAGCCTTTCCTAAGGAACGCAGCATACAGGAACACACCTTACTGAAAAACAGTTTTCAAGGCATGCTCATTTACTTGCTGTTTGAAAGTATGAGGATGTAAGAACACAGCAGGAGGAAGTATGAAGTTTCCTTCTGTTTATTGTGATTTAGAAGTAAGGATTAAAACCAGTCGAAGATAAATCTGCCACTGTGGATGGAAACTCAGCTTGTGCACTCTTATGTCAGGAAAGACCTACCACAAAGTAAGGATGAATGGTCTATATTAGGGGTGTCAAACTCATGGCCCACAGGACGAATCCAGCCCTCCACCTTGCTTGTACCTGGTGGCAGCACTGAGCTCTTTGCCCCTATGCTCTTGACAGTGCCAGTCGTGTGCAGCCTGTGTGACACGCATTATGCTGCAGGAGTAAGAGAACAGCAGGATCTGTGAGTTTGACACCCCTGGTTGATAGCTATATTTTCCTCTTACTTTCTGGTGTAGCATGTATTCTCTGTCACATGATGGAGGATCCCAGTATGTTGAAAGGCAGTAGACTCTTGTTTGTATCCCCTCATCTGATAAATGTTTTCTGATGAAGCAGTGCTACAGCCAACACTGGTGTTCATGCCTAAAACACAGCATCCGTACTTGGGATTGAAAGAAACCTGATAAAGAGCCCCATGCTTTGGGAACCGCCTATCCACAGGTAAATCATCAAACAACCGCAGTTACTGACAAACTGAACACTCATAACTGGAATGAAAATAGTAAAATATCATATGATTACTTGGAAGCTACTGAACATGGCAGAAAGCAGAGAATCCATAGATATAAGGAAAATTCAGCTTGGCTTCTGTCTTGACAGTTGTTTATCTTTTTTTTTTTTTCTCCCTGTCAAGAGTAGCAGTATACTCAGGTACATGAGATTAATGGAAAAAATAATATTTGCAGAAAATTATGAAATCTGTCCGTAACACTTTCCATTTTAGAACAAAAGAAGGACTAACCTACCTGCATTTTTTATTTTATAATTGTTATAAAGCAGTGTTAGTTCAGCTAGGTCTTTCTGTCAGGCTGATACTTTTTCATTCCAGCATTTTTTTTTTCTAGAACCTATCCTGGCATTTTTATATATATGAAGATGCTACACTAATCCTTTTGGAGTTAAGTCCACATATAAAATTTTCTTTCAGTTATAAGCTTTCTCTCCCTTATGATTTATCTGTGTGTAAATAATTTAACTCCCTTTACTGGACATGAGCCAGCAGTGTGAATTTGCAACCGAGAAAGCCAGCTGTATCCTGGGCTGCATGAAAAGAAGTGTAGCCAGCAGGTCGAGGGAGGTGATTCTCCCCCTCTATTCTGCTCTCGTGAGACCCTGCTTGTGTACTGCATTCATTTCTGGAGTTCTTGACACAGGAAAGACATGGGCCTGTTGGAATGAGTCTAGAGGAAGGTCACAAAAATTATCAGAGGGATGGAACAACTCTCCTTTGAGGAAAGGCTGAGAAGGGTGGGTTTGTTCAGCCTGGAGGAGAGAAGTCTCTGGGGAAACACTACTGTAGCCTTTCAGGGGCTTATAGGAAAGATGGGGACAAACGTTTTAGCAGGACCTGTTGTGATAGGACAGGGGGTAATGGTTTTAAACTAAGAGATTCAGACTAGATTTAAGGAAGAAATGTTTTATGGTGAGGGTGATGAAACACTGAAACAACTTGCTTAGAGAGGCAGTAGATGTCTCATTCCTGGAAATAGGGTTCTAAGCAACCTGATCTAGTTGAACATGTTCTTGCCATTGCAGGCAATGTTGTAGTAGATGGCCTTTGAAGGTCCCTTCCAACTCAAAATATTCTGATTCTACTGAAGTTTAGGTCACGTATATGTGGTGGTAGAAGAAAAAGAGTCACTACTGTGCATATATGTGGTGTAACATCTGATTTGTACTGAATGCTTGCTGCTCTCCAAAAATTAATTTCTGCACAGATGTTTTTAGGAATACATGCCAAAACTTCTTCCCATGTCAGAAAGGATCTGACTATATAAAGGACATCTTCCTATATAGAGCAAAGAATCCTATGTACTTTGTACTGTGTATCATGTTTAGTCTAAGTGTGTGACATTCTGAAATGTTTTTTCAGTTAGGAAGATATGTGTCTGGTTTCTACCCTCCTTTTTCTTGAAACCAGAAGTCATCATCAGTAGCTAACATTTGAGCTATTTTAAATACAACCTTAGCGAGCTGGAAATTTCCCCTCCTTTTTCTTTGTTCACTGTAGAAAATCAGCTTAAACCAATCTCCTTATGAACCTCCTTTTGCATGCTAACCTTTCTCATTTTCCCTATGTATGCACTACAAAACACAAATGAAAAAACAGCTGTCTCATCATCATGTTCCTACCCCTTTTTAAAACACCAAGGTCACTACTTACTGTTCTTCTTGCTGTTGTCACTGTGTGCTTCACCTCTCAAATGAGATGATGAAGGTATGAGAGTTAATGTATTAATCAGAAAAGCTGTGAGGACAAAAATCAAAAGCTATATTAAAGCTCATTGAATGACAACAGTATCTCAGAGCCATTTGCAAGAAAGAATTAAAGTGATGTAAATTAAGCTCCACTTTGCTCTTCTCAGATCTATGGAAAAATACATCATGTGCCTGGATTTCCTAGCAAAATTTTCCTTTATGGGCAGGAATGGGTGCGTTCAGTAAAGTCTTCTGCTCTCTGTTTCCTATGCCAGAAACTCCTAGGTTTGATTGGTGAAAATAGTGCTTTCTTAACCTTCTGTGGAACAAATATACAAAGTAGTGTGCAAGTACCTTAACATGAGAATCATGTTTCTTTCCCACATACTACCTTCCTCGGTTCCTTACCACGTTCTTTCTGGCTAGCACTACTGACATTACTTAATAATAGAATTGCTTTTTTAGAACTCCACAAAAGGACTTATATGTGGAGAAACAGGTGAATGACTGGTGATTTCACCAGCATTCTTAGAGAAAGAAGTTTCTATTTGCTTCTTTTTTTCCTGATGAAATTTTGGAATCCAAAGTCCTTCACTGAGTAACTTCTACTGCACTGTAGAAATCTTAGGAAATTACTTTATCCATTATCTGTTGTCATTCTAGATAACTTATGGCAGTAGGGACTGTTTCTCTTAAAAGTGTTTCTAACTTGTTAGTAAAAATTAGTCTTATCTAGAAAATGTGAAATTATCAAATTCCTAGCAGGTATAAACAACACACATGAGTTTCTGAAATCATGCACAAGAGTTGTATAATCCATCACAAAACTCTTCTCTTATTAAGCTGCTGGAACTTCTCCTCCCACATAAGACTGGCCAAATTTTGAAGCCTTGCAAGGTGCATAGTTAGCATTCACTTTCAGTGGAAACTAGCAAAGCATGTTTTATTAACTTCTCTCAAATTAAGATTGTTTTCAGTTTTAAGCAAGAGCTGCTTGACGTATGTGGTATCTTTTTCAGTCTGTCGGCATAACTGCTAAATTGGAATTCTCAAATGCTTATTTAATTTATTGCTGTAATCAGGAATACTTCAACTATAATCCTATGGTTTTCCAGTTGTAATAATTAAAATCTTGCTAGGGTGAAAATAGGGAGCAGACAGTAAGGCAGGCTAATAAAGCTTTAAAAAAAGTGCTTTCCTACCCCATGACTTGGAGCAACCTGCTATGAAGGCTATTCCTCCTAGCCCTTAGGCTTTAATTATGTCCATTTTGCCCTTCCTAACAACCAGCAATCCTTACTATGCCCTGCAAGAAGCAGTACTGGGGAAGAACAGGTAATCCCTAAAGTATAAAGAAATTTTCAGAGTTTCTGCCTGCTATTTGGATTCATTAAATTATTTCTTCTTAATCTTCTTTTTTCTCTTTGTACACTGGACCTGCACCAAGAAGAAAAAGCGGTTCTCTTTTGTGTTCAAGCTTTGGTAATTCTTCACACAATTTGTCATGACACCAGAAAAACAGTTTCCATATATTACAAGTAATCCATTTCTTTGCAGTTCTTTGTCTGCATAAGCAAAAGCCAAAACATTCCCAAAAGGAAACCTGTGTTTTAATTCATTTATCATACTAAAGTGGAGGTCAAAAGGCAAAACATTTCTAAAATTCACAGTGTGAATTGAGTTAGCTCAGCATTTCTTGGCATTTCTTTATTTAACTTAGTTCTCCCCATGTTACTGGAAGATAGTTCAGTATTTTAAAAATTAAAAATTACTTTCACCACCTCTCAATAAATTTCAGTGAATTTTTGA
The DNA here is from genome assembly GCA_033558185.1 of Dromococcyx pavoninus. Classification (NCBI taxonomy): domain Eukaryota; kingdom Metazoa; phylum Chordata; class Aves; order Cuculiformes; family Neomorphidae; genus Dromococcyx; species Dromococcyx pavoninus. The sequence continues at coordinate 1,592,532 of JAUMJL010000583.1, forward strand.
AGATCATTTTAAACCTGGAACAGTTGCAAGGCGTACCTTTAAAAGTAAATTCAACCTTGTTTTCATGCCCCAGAATTCTTTTTCAATTTATTCTGTAAAATCAACCTGATTTTTAGACATAATGTAATAATTTTAGATAAATTACCTGAGTGATCAGAAAATTATCATTAATTCTACTTACATGTCAAACAGTCACCAGTAACTGTAATTGGAAGAGGTTGTTACAGAAACATATTTTTATTGTTTTGAATGAAGATTAACTCTAGTTTGTAGTATCTTTCAGCTGTGCTTTTTTATATTTGCATTCAGTATGGAATATCAAGTATTAGCAACATCCTGAACATAGAAAACTCATAATAATCCTTAATAGAATTCAGTCTGTGAGGAATATTAACTTGAGAAAGAAGATTGTCTTTCAAACTTAAATCTAATGCTGTGCATAGGAAATGAAGCAGGTTTTTGATACTTTTGCTGTCCTGTTTTATATCCTCTACTATACTTCAAGGTGTTTCTAATGTGTACTTTGCTCTCATTTTGAAACATTATTTTTGACTGTTCCCATTTTTCTTTCAGTGCTGTTCAGTTCCATAAGGGTAAAGTTCTACCACGCTTGTACTGCAGTGGGATTTCTCCTTCAAAAAAGAACTATTTGGCATAATTATGATAAACTGTACCTGACTGTTTAAACTTCATTATGTTCTAAGTGCTTAGAGATGTAACAGTTGCTTACTCACACACTACTTTGAATTTGACTTGAGGCTATCTTGTTATGTTATGACCTATCATCTGGGAACCTTGACCTGCATGTTGCTTGCATTTTTAATTGCTAACGTATTTCGTTAATTGTTCACCTACAAAGAACAGCGACCTAAAAGTGCCTCTTTAATGAACTCATTACAATGCTGCACACTTTGTAAATGGTGATCATTACATATGTGGCAACTTAAAGAAAGATTTCTTGATCTGGATAAAACCAAACTCAAAACAGTTCATTTAAATAAGGTAAATATGAAGGACATTTTGCCTTCCCTAGGAAAAAGATACCCAAGATTAAGTACAAATAATATTAATAGTCATGTTCATATAATATATTTTAAGACAGTACCTAAGGGCCTGTACCAAAAATGGCTTTTAACTGCTTGTTACACAATATATGTACATCTCTGAGTGTCATCAGATATAAAATATCTCAGAGATATTTTACATCTCTGAGTTTTTTTTCAATAAAGCTTTCAAATTTTGCTAGATTTGGTAGAAGCATAAAGTACTGATTAATGAAATAATTTAAGATTTCTGTAAGTAATATTGTTTAGAAGAAATTATTAAAAGCTTTTTCTTTAAGGTTTTTATACCACTTGTATATAATCAAATCAAAATAGCAAAATCATTTCATAAGACTTGCAGAATGCAATTGTTGCAAGGTCCATAGAACAGAATCTAAAGGACTATAAAATATGCTATCAATTTACTGACCAGGAAAAAAGTACTGAGTGCGTTTTGTTGATAAAGATTAGAGAGGCAAAACCAAGCAATAATGATCAGCTTCAGCCTTGTTAAGCCTGTCAGACACTTTCTGGAAAGGCTAGAAAAGAAGTTCAATAATGTGTAGAATACTTGCTTCAACCAAAACACTCTTAAAACACAATGGAAGATACTTTTTTTCCTTGCTTTAGGCCTAAATTCATCTGCTAATAAGACCTGATAGAATAACTACCAAGTGGGTAAAAACAGGACAAGATAAAATAAGAAACTATAAGAAGGTTATTTGTGGAAGTCACTAGAGATTAGTTTTAAGCAGGGTTTTAGCGGATTTTTTCTTTTTTGTTTGTTTGGTTTTGTTTGTTTTTGAAATTACCACTACACAAAGAAGTGAAGTATCCTGCTGAAGGTTTCTGATGACACTTTTCCATAGGCATTATGAGTATTCATGTAGATCTGGCTACTGTACTAGAAAAAACATGTAATCTTGAGGAGTAGGGAAAGGAATGAAATACAGTATAGTATCAAGGGCAGTTTTACTCAGGGACCAATGAGAAGAATTTCTACATAAGGTTGTGAATTAGAAGAAGAGAGGCACACATCTGTATGAAGTGAGTACAAGATGACTGTGAGTCACCAATGGGGTAATGAATCCAGGATGTACCTGAAATATAGATTGTGATAGGAAATTATTAATGATGTTGGACTTGCTTCTGCTGTTACTTATGCAGCATGCAGTCTGTATTTTTGATGAGTCTGCATATGCAAACATGAACTCGGATTGGAGACAGAGATAGCTGAAGACTGAAAATAAGTGAGTTAGTTTAACAAACCAAAGACAAGCAACAAAAAGATGATGAAGGATCTAACATTAGAGAAACTGAACTATTTAGAAAACCTGGTATTACTGTCAGAAAGGAAGATGGATATGAAATAGCTGTGAATAACTTCAGGCTAGAAATCAGAATTAAGTCTCTAACTATGTGATGGAGTCTTCTGGTGTGCCTTCATATAAGCGTAGCTGGAGCAAAAATGCTCTGAAATGAGGATCAGTAAATGTGGTGATGTGGTAGTAGAGGATCTGGCTACATGACCAAATAGTTCTTCAAGTTTTTATAATCATAATTAAAATTCTTAGACCCTACATGGGGGCTACATAAGCAACTGTAATTAGTTGGAAGGTATGCCTAAGGGTATGCAGCAGGAAATATTGTTTGGTAGTATGGCAAGGGTAGAAAACTTGTGTAGTCAAGTAATAAAGGAGATCTTAAAAAAGAGATCCAGTACGACAGAGCTCAATGCAAAGGGATGCAAAACTGGCATTTTATGTAAAAATAGTAAGAGTTACAAAGATAGAGCGGAAAATGAAAGGTGTATGTGTATAAAGAAATCATGTGCAGGAAGTTTATTAGAGAAATAGTAGGTAGGATGGACTGTTGAGAAGCAAACGGAGTCATAACAAAAGATAAGAGAAGTATCAATACAGGATACTTCTTTACACAGGAAATTGGATCAAAAACTTCTCTTAATAGAGGATTGGAAAAATTAGAAAGTGGGCTTATCAGAAGAGTGTGCTCTTGAACAAATAAATGAAATGGTGATTAGCTCCAAATACTTAAGGAAAAGCAGCAAAACGTCTGAAGAAATTTGAGATTAAAGCTGTAGAAGCATAAAGGAAGTTGCCTATCAAGCAGAAGACAAGGGGACTAAAGAGTGGAAGAGAGCTCACCTCCCTTAAAAAAAATAGAAAACAAAACAAAAGGAAAAAGATAAACACTAAGAGTCATTGTTATTAAGTAATGTTCTAAGCAATTGCAACAGTGAAGTTTCCCAACCAGTTTGTGTGGTCCTTTGTTTTTTTGAGAAACTAGGTGATCTGCAGAATGAAAATGACATACATTGCCATCCCCTCTCAGTCTCCTCTTCTCCAGGCTGAACAGACCAAATTCCTTATACAACATCCCCTTACCAGCCTTGTGGCCCTCCTCTGGACACTCTCCAGTAGTTTGATGTCCTTTTTATACTGTGTCACCCCTCTCCAGTAGTTTGATGTCCTTTTTATACTGTGGCACCCAAAACTGCACACAATACTTGAGGTGGAGCCACACCAGTGCAGAGTAGAGAGGGACAATCAGCTCCCTCAACTGGCTGGCAATGCCGTGCTTGATACACCCCAGGACATGATTGGCCCTCTTGGCTGCCAGGGGCACTGTTGGCTCATGTTCAATTTGCCATCGACCAGAAGGTTCCTCTCCATAGGGCTGCTCTCCAGCCTCTCAGACCCCAGTCTGTTCATGTAACCAGGGTTGCTGTGTCCCAGGTGCAGAGCCCAGCACTTGCCTTTGTTAAATGTCATGCTGTTGGTGATCGTCCAGCTCTCCAATCGGTCAAGATCCCTCTGAAGGGCCTCTTTGCCCCCAAGAGTGTCAACGGCTCCCCCCAGTTTTATGTCATTGGCAAACATTGTCAATAAACCTTCAAGTCCTTCAGCCAGGTCATTTATGAAGATATTGAAGAGCACAGGCCCCAGGATGGATCCCTGTGGGACTGGGGGCCAGCGTGATGTAAATCCATTCACTATGACTCTGAGCCCAACCCGTTAGCCAGTTGTGCACCCATTGTATTATGTGTTTAGCCAGCTGTGTTCTGGACATTTTGTTTATGAGAAAAATGTGAGAGACTGCATCAAAGGCTTTGCTGAAATCCAGAAAAATGCCATCGACTGGTTTTCCCTGGTCAACTAGGTGGGTGACCTTGTCGTAGAAGAATATTAAGTTTGTATAAGAATAGATTTGTATAAGGAGTAGATTGGGGCTTCCAGAGACTTTGGGACTGCGTTACTGCTCAGCTACACTTGATCTATTTAGTTCTCAAATTGGTATTTGATTAGAATTTGAACTGGCTTACAGGCAAGGTAAAGCAGATTTTTCCATGTGTGCTATTTGAATATATTTCAGATTTATGATTTTTTAAAGTAACAACAGATCTGCAGAAAATATTACTGAAAAAAATCTTGGAGCTCAAATTGGAAGCACTCTGTCTTGATTCGCTATGACAAACAATTATAAGTGAAGATGAAAAGTGATAAATGAGAAATAGAATAGTATATTATCATTGTATATTTGACCCACAAGCAAAAATGCCTATGGTGGACCCAACTTGTCAGTAGCAGTGGTAGGAGGAGCTGAGAAATGTTTTCAAATTCATTTCTGTGCTTTCATTGGAACTATGGAAATCATAAGTCTGAAAAATGAGGTTGAAAATCTTTTAATAATATAAACTATTTCGTGATTCCTTGTTTTTTTTCTGAAGATACACAGAAAAGAAACTTCAGCAGGTAATTACTGGCATATGTCAGGTTTTGATTTTTCTGGATGACATGTTGCATACTGTTCACATACACTATGTTTAGTGATTGTGACAGTGATATCTGAAAAAAAATTATTTCAGTGTTTTCAGAACTTTGATTTTACACTAGAAGAGTTAATGAAAGTGTCAGTAATTTGAAATGGTGTTGAAATGACCATATAAATCCTTTAATAGTATATTAAATAGGTAGTTTCAGATTTTTGGTTTTACAGCACTGTATTTTCAAAAGGTGGCAATTCTATCTTGAACTGTTCATTTCAACTGGAAACAAAGCACAAAATTCTAGAACTAAGCCATTGCTTGATAAGCAAAAATCAGTATTCATTAAAAAGGTGCTGTTAGAGATAATTTGGAAAGAAATATTAGAAAATTCTATTTCAGAAAAGGTTTTTGTCTATGCCTACAACTATTAAGTGTCCTGAGCATGAATTATACATGATCTTTTCTTTATTATTATATTTATTATTCTTTCTATTTAACCAGCCCTTTCTGTCTTCATTTCATTAGTGAATGAGAAAAGGTCATTCTGTTGAATCACTTCTTTCAAATCAGTCTCAGATGGCCTTAGAAAGCAACAGATAGTTCACTGAATTCTGTAAGTTGCACTGAAGATTTAATCTAAGTTATGGTTTTTAAAAGATGTTAAAAATAACTTTTTAAAATACATTTCTTTTTCTGAGTCAAAAGAAATTGATTCCAACCACCAAACCATAGACTGCTAATTTGTTTTGTCTGTCTCATCAGATGTGTTAAAATGTTTCAGTCCCTGTTTTGGATCTCAAAGGAAGTGCCAGAAAAAGAAAACTCACAGGAAGTTTATATTATGTAATTGTTTCTTAACTTTGCAGAAGGCTTCTAATTCAGTGATGCTCAGCTTGAATTTAAACACCATTTACCCACTAGGCAGTCCAACCCACTTGCAAGACAGGTTTAGCATGTACTGAGTAGAATACATATGTTTAACTCTTCCACCAATACTGCGCTTAGACTTATGTAGATGAATTTAAATGATAAATGTCAAAATTTATAGATCACAAGATTTATCTGTGCACTGTTATTTCTTTTATGCCATGGACTGACTACAGTTTTTCATTTTTACTCTTTCGCTCTTTTCATTAAAACATGTCGATGTACTTTTCATTCTTAACAGCAGTGAAGGTAGACCTAATTTCCTCTCTGGGTCCCTCAAAGAGTAATTTATCTGAGCAGTACTTCCTGGTATTTATAATTTCTTTCATAACAGAAAGAAACTAAACACCTTCTCCATTTTAGTCTGGTGAAATACCTGGTCATGCTAGACATTTAGATGTAATTAAAACTTCCAATTCTTATACTTTGTCGTGGAGACACAATTAATTTTGTGGGAGTATTTCTGAGTCTCTCCTAAGCAAGTAAAGACAAACTTTATGAAACGATTGCACTGTCGTTATGTTTGTTTGTAACACACTCAGAATGTATTAGGGACATAACTTCAGCATCATGAATTCATTAAGAAGTGAATTTGGAATTTATCTCTATCAATTTCTATAAATGCAGTAAGTACTCATAATCCACAGTGTTGACTGAATATACTTTATGCACATAGCCGGAAGAAAGAAAATAATTGTAAGTTCAAATATGAACTCATATAGTGATCTAAGTTCCAATTACATCTTAGTCTAAAGCTATTTCATTGAATTTAATAATTTGTAGTGTTTTCCTTTTACTTATTTCTATACTTATAGGCAGAAGGATTTTGCTAATCATATTGCATACTATCTGCCTGCAAAGTTATCTAGGCAGTTACCTTGAAACAACTACAGTCTACAGTTCATGTTTTGCTTGGGCCAAATGCAAAAAAGAGAAAAGACTTCTCTTTTTTGCCCCATTTCATGCAATAACTTTCCTGTCCACTGCCTGCATTCCTAAACTAACAGAGTAGAAGAATTTATTGCTGGTAGTATAGGTACAGGTAATCAGTTGATTAGGCTTAAAGGGAACAGAGACAGATATGATGTAGCTGATTGACTGGGAACATGCAGCTTTTAGGAGGAGGTAGTGTTACAACCAAAATCAGGTTGGCTTCCCAGCACTCACTGGGCGAGACTGATTTTGGTTGTAAAGGTGACAATTATACAGAATATGAATTTTTATCTGGACATTAGGTTTCTTCCAAATGTGTAGTTCAGAAAAATCTTCAGAGTTTTATTCTAAATTTTTAACTTCTTGTAGTCAAGGCTTATCTGCAAATATAAGAGAAGAAAAAACAGACTTGGGCTAGTAAGACTAGCTCAGCAACATTCATTTTCAGGGATAAGGAGATAATCTCTACTCTGTGAGGTGATAAATTAGTTGATAATTCACTGACTAGAAGTTCAAGAAATCAAGAATGACCAGTAGGAAAGACTTTTGAGAAGTTAAATTCTACGTGTGAAATAGTAGCTAGTTTGGTTTTCTTTATTTTCCTCTCTTTTTTTTTTTTTCCTTATGCAAGCCCAAGGGATTTTGTTACAAAGAAAGGCAACTAACTGGGAGAAACCACATGGTTTGTTTCTGTGAAGTGTTATTCAACTACTGATTACATGACACAGGTGATACAGAAAACTGGCACGGTTTAACCAACTACATTGAACGCAGTTTTCTTTAATATACGATTGCTGTTGTATTAATCCCACTCTGAAGCTATGTAGTAACATGGCGGGGGTTTCAAGTCTTTGTAGAAACACTGAGGAACATCTACATTCATGCTTATTGTTGGTATGAGCAGACAGCTGTCATTTTTCCTTTTTTTCTGTTCTGATGAGGCCATGGAGGTTATGCAACTAGTAGGAATCATCTTTTTGTGGGTCTACTGTAATGATGCGTGATGCTTCTAACATTGCCTGTGTAGATGCAGCTAAGATGAAGATAGACAGTTGAGGAATGGAGCCCTTAAGACCCTCTAAGAGGTAACTAGTAAATGTTTGACTAGACAAATACTTGGCTGAGATGAAAAACAATGGCCTTTCAGTAAATGGCCTTTCAGTAAAGTAACATCGTCTAAGATCTCTGCTTAGTCATGAGAAAGATTTTTCCATCATAGCTTAAAAGACTGCAATTCTTCATGATGGCTTCTTGTCCAAACTAGTTTTAAGTTAACTTGCAGTAGCATTGTAAAAGCTTCAACACAGTTCTAAACTTGGTGGCTTTTAGTGGAATGTTTTTCCTAAAGTGAAACTCACATCTTCAAAACAAATATATACAATTAAAATCCTATTTATTGGGTTGGTATAAAGCACCATGGTTCAGATCATCTGGGACACATCAATATTTAAGATAGACTGAAGGAGGAGCTCAGAGAAATCCCAGGAAACTCAATTAGCACACCCATGCTTCTTTATTTTGAAACAAATTTGCCACCTCCTCTTTTTCATGTTCTGTCTTTCTTTGTAGACTTGATTTCTCTCTGTTCTTCTTTCTACTTTTTTTTTCTCTTTTAGGTGATACCTAGCAAGTACACTATAAATATATGTTGCCACATATATTTGCATTCTCACTTGTGTTTCTCTCATCTTGAATGGTCTGGTTTATATTTCTTGGCCTTGCAATCTTTCTGTTTCTTTAGATTCACCTATGACATTTTGTATTTTTCCCTCTAATTAGTGGCTAGCTTAATAGTTTTACCACACCATACACTACGTGTTTTTCTATAATAGATACAATATACTGTTCACTTTTATGAATAGATTTGACATACTTACTACTTTAAGATACAGATTTTTATGAAGCTGTTGCACAAAATAGTCCGTTGCAGAACCATTTCCCATGAATACATCTAAATATCAAGAAGGCACCATTAAAGCTCCTGTTCCTCCACAAAGCCTCTGAATTAACTGAAATCTTTACTAGGGAAATTTTGAGGAAAAGGCCAAAAAAGGGATCTCCCATGGTATCAGTTCCATACTGCTCCTGCTGCAGATTGTCATGTAATAGTCTTCATAAATTCAAAAAGAGTTTTCTTGAGAATAGTTCTTTCAGCATTCTTTTCCCATCCTTCAATAAACCCGCTAGTATACTGATCATTTTTAAAGACAAATGTTGGGAGGTCACAAGTTTATTTTAGACATGGATATAAGCCATAAAGTCATACATTTCCAGCACTTCTACCGTTTCTTTTCAGTCTTGCATTTACTGCTTTGCAAAGAACACTGTAGTTCCATAAGCAGATCTTTTATGGAGAAAATAATCCAATAAAGGAGATAAATGTCATGTAATATAAAGTGAAATATGCTGGATAAAATCTGAAAATCAATCTTTTATAAGTGACTGGGTTCTGTCTATGACTCATGCATTCCATACCTGCTTTTAAGTCTAATATCAATGAAAGCAGAAAGTTTGTGTGAAGTAAAAATTGCCAGCTAACAACTGTTGTTTTTCAGATTGTTTCTCCATTCCAATTCTGACAAGATGTTTTCCTCTTTCCTTGCAGTTTTCCACTTGTCCCACAAAGTCACTCGAGTGGTTCCAGAGAGTGCTCTGCTGATTGTTCTTGGTCTCCTCCTTGGTGGGATTGTGTGGGCTGCAGATCACATTGCCTCCTTTGCCCTTACACCAACTGTATTTTTCTTCTATCTGCTGCCTCCCATTGTTTTAGATGCTGGATATTTTATGCCAAATAGATTGTTTTTTGGAAATCTTGGTTCCATCCTTTTGTATGCTGTCATTGGGACAGTATGGAATGCTGCCACAACGGGTTTATCTCTCTATGGTGTCTACCGGACAGGAATAATGGGTAAGCTTGATCTGTGATGGTACAATTGAATGCTACTGCATGCCAACAGTGTGATAGGTGATATTTTACAACTTAACAATTCTTTTCAGCAGAAATTTCTAACTTAAAGGGAGCAATTTGTAGTATTTTTTACCAAACTTGGGAATTACCTGAGAAATCTTCTCTGAAGCAAGCACAAAATGGACTTGAATCTGTTTCTCATATTTCCCTGCTCTAAACATGTGCATACACTCTCAGGACAAAGCTCAGGATTCTTCCTACTAATGGGCATCTGGACAAAAATAAACTCTGGAGGATTTGTTTCTTTCTGCTGTGATTAAAAACCTTCAATGTTACTGTGAAATGTAGCTGTCTTCCTTCAGTCAGCTTTAATATTAACTAAGCAGTGCTTGCTGAGGGGCTGTGCATGTATGAGACATCTCTATTTTGTCTTCTGAGACTGGAAATTGTAACTGGACTTACAGAGCCATGTGGCATATGTAAGATACACTCTGTCCAAATTATACTACATATAAGGGCATGGGGCTGCTAGAAGTGGTACAGAACCGTAATTCTTAATCTCCTCAGCAGATGTAGCATGCACATAAGGAACATGCTGCCACCTGAAGTAAAATAATTTACTTTGTATGTGGATTGCATGTGTTTTGAAACAGGCATCCTACTTATGTTTTTCTAGTGTGCATACTGAAGAAGCTCAAGAATCCTTCTAGGACAAAATTCTCTTAGGTTAATGAGATCTAGAAATACTTACAGAGCACATCTGAGTGCGGCTGAGCAATACAGATAGAGTGTACTGTGCCTGTGCCCATCTGTTCTTGGCAGCTGGTACTGATCCTAGACTTAGTGAGTGGCTCCAAGACCCCAAAGGTTGTGTTGTACGAAAGGTTTAACAGCTAGTCATAAGGCTGTTCTCTAACCACAGTGGTGCAAAATGGACTTAGAGCAATTCACAACAAAATTCCTTTTCATTCCAGCTAAAAAGAGTGCCTTACTTGTTCACAAGTTGCAGATGTTGCAGAGGACATTTTTGTGATGAAGAAATCAACTATTATCTAACTATTACTGAAGTTAACATAGTAGAGTTTTCCACCTCAAAAACTGCTCCTGTTGTCCAGCACAAGGAAATAGCAGAATTTGGGGCTGGGTTCTTTGAAAATGAACATAACACTACGGTAACTGTTCAACCCATTTTAAGCAAAATCTGTGCTGTCTTTATTTGAAGACCCCAGTCTGGAAGAACTAGACCACAGACTTTTTCATATGACAATCATCTTCAGTAACTGCAGATATTTGTAATATAGACATCCATGATAGATTTAGCTCACATTTTAGATATTTACCTTAATATGACTCATATTTTGTAAGTAATGATTCTTCTTTAGAAGTTACAAAGGTGACAGCTCAGATGCAGACAGTATTGGCTTCTGTAGGTGAGTAAGAGGTTTTGTGTGCTTTCAGCTTGTAGGTACAATATATTGCTTCTGTAATTTTACATTTATAGTTAAATCGGGTTTTCAGGAACAAAAAAGATGACAAAGGGATATTACTATTACAAGAGATTGGATGAGGATTTCTTTAAATATCCAAGCAGCTTAGAACAACTTAAAAAAATATCACCAATAAAATATAACTTAAAACTCTAGTGAGTTCTAATTTCTGCTATGGAAAAGGCCAAAGAAGCCTGTCCCTGATTAAAACTATGTCATTCTTCAGTAAAGCTAAGTAGGGCTACTTGACACTTACTAATCCACTAAATACATTGTGTTGACCTCCAAAACATCGACAAGATATGAGCAGCATACTTCATGAAAATCCTTGCTGAAGATAGGAGAATGCTGAGTTACTGTTTCTTGAAGAGTTGAAGTTCTTTGGCGTATTTTTGTTGCTACCTGACTTTTTCTACAATTGGATTGAATAATGCTAGAGTAATATAATTAAAATTTAGAAATGTATATCCCCTACAGACAAAGATAAACTAAAACCAGGTCACTTAAAATTTCACCATTGAACGGGCCTGTAGTACTCTCCTTCAATATGAGAGCGTATAATTCAATGGATTATATAGTTTTTCTACATAAACATAAAAGCAGCTCTTTGTTTGCATTCAATATCCTTATAGATACTATAATTTGCAGAAGAGAAAGAGATAGGGCAATAATAACAAAGAAATATTTCTGTAGAAGTAGCAGTAAAAGATCAGCAGCTTAACTAGTAACTAATAGCCATACTAGTCTGCTTTCACAGAATAGGAAGACCTATCTAAGTCTTCCTGGCTGATTGCACCTAATTGTTCACGAGCTGCTGAAGAACTAACACGTGCAGTGCTTCTCTGTGTTGTTGTGACTAATGCTTATAAAAGATTTTCCCTGTACAATCTAGGTCATAGTGACAACATGCTGAGTACATGTAGAAGTCTTAAACTGAGCCGAGGAACTTAACCTTGCTCGGGTGTCACTGCTGGCAGCTAGTACTTCAGCCTTTGGTGAGCTGGAGAAAGCAATGGACGTGTAGAACTTTGAAATAACTTGCATAATTAGTATAAATAAGAGTCTGAATTATAAGCCCCATGCCTCTTGACACTGCTTTGTAGGAATTACAGATGTGTCCTTACCTTTCCATAAATATTTGCTCACTAGCTTTACCAGTCTTCAAAGAATGTACCAATGATCATAACTGCTAACATATAAAAAAGATAAGCAATCTCAGTAAGCCAACTTATTTTAAAATCTTGCCTTCTATTGCACTCTGATATCTGATAGTTAGAATCATAGAATGACCTGAGTTGGAAGGGACTCACAAGGGTCATCAAATCCAACTCCTATCCCTGCATAGGACAATCCCAATATTCACACCATGTGACTGAGGGCATTGTCCAAATGCTTCTTGAATATTTTCAGGTTTGGCACTATGACTGCTTCCCTGGGCAGCCTGTTTCAGTGCTCCACCACCCTCTGAGTGAAGAACCTCTTGCTAATAGCTAACCAAAACATCTCCTGGCACATCTTCCTGCCATTCCCTCGAGTCCTGTCATTGGTCACCAGTTATTGTTTTTGAGCTTACTCCTTCCTTAAGGATGGCAGAGAAAGACAACATTTGATGAAACTATTACTTAGAATCAGGTTCAAGGCTGTTCTCAGAAGTTTTGGCATGGACCTCAGCTCACTGCTTCAACCCCTCTCTCTCAATAAAATGGATAGATTCAGTCCTCATTCACAGCCTGGTATGTCAAAGACTATTTCTCTCTCCTTTTGAAAATCCAAAGCAGTCTGTGCAAATTATGAATTTCTGGTTTTAGGGCCTTATGAAGGTCCTTCTACACTGTATGGAATATGTTGCGGGTGCTCTGATTGGCAGACAGCAGCTAGGTGAATATGTATTTCTGCAGCTCCTCCAGATTATTTGCCATTTTCATGTACAGCAGGGTGCTGTTTACTCTTGACTCTGGCTGCCCATGTAAGTGTCCTTCTCTTGAGTAAATATGCCCATGCCATTTGGTATCAAAAATATTTGAATATAGTTTCTGTTTCAATTACCATTCAAGCACTAAGCATTCTGGATTTGAAAAATTAGCTCATAAGCATTCTTGTTAGAGGGGTGGACGTGTTTTTCTGGAAGTACCTTACAGGCAATATTGATGCTTCAGCTACGTCTGCTCACTGTCATTGCCTGACTCATGCCTTCAAATAATTTAATATCAGCTGGATTTCTCCCTCAACTGTAGAAATCATGCCTGAAACATCGGTATATTAATTCTGGGCATGGGCCTCTGCACTGTCTTGTAATGAATGAACTCTCAACATATTCCTTCTTTGCTCTTCCTCGTACAATTTGAGGCTTCACCTCTTCTTAATGAACCTTGCTTCCTCCTCCATCCATTAATAAACATAAAGGGAATTTTCTTGTTCTGTAGTTTCAAAAATCTGTTCCCCAGAAAAAAATGACTGGGCTACTGCTCTTGAATGCTGAGAGACAGTCAGTTCTGTGAGATATTTAGGAAGTTGAGCAAAGTGATCTTTCTGGCTCTCTCTTTTCTGTTACTTTTGAAATTATAGTGGTACTTGTCTCAGTCTGTTTGCATAACTGAACAAAATAACCTTAATAAGATTAAAAATTACAAATAGATACTGGGTTACTTTGTTACCAGATGTTGTAGTTCCAAAACTTTTGAAATCATTGCCAAAATTCCTAAGGAGCTACGACACAATTATGTTGAAGTACAGTTTAGTCCTTCATCTATTTTTATGGTTCATTTGTGGACAATTTAACAGTGGCCTCAGATCATAATTTGGGAACAAGAGACTTATTTGCATCCATTAGTGAATGTCTACTTGAATAAGTAGGCCACAAGTGGTATTTAACTAATAACTAAGTGCAGTTAAACCCACTATAGCAGTGCTTAGCAACCAAGAGTCAAATTTGCCCTGTGGCATGAAGTATTTTGGAACTTTTACTTCAAGAGTACTGGTATATTCCTCTTACCGACTTGTCAGTACTCAGTTATCCTGAGATAATTAACTCAAGTTAGATAAGGCACACCACACACAAATACAAAGTCAGTTTAGGTCTGGAAATACTTATCTCAAGAACCTTGCCGTAAGATCGGGACTGTACTGCTCCCAGAATCAACTTTGATTCAATATTACACCCCAAAAAACATTGTAAGATAGAATGTGACACAATACAGAACTTGTTTAGTAATTTCTGTGCCATGCTTTCAAGTTAGTGCCTTAAGGATTTGTATTTTCAAGGATTTTGCATTATCTAGAAGTCTGTCAGAATACGTAGCTGGCTCTATTTATGCTTTGTTTGCTTCATTTTTGAAGGCCACCTGGATACTGGACTGCTGGACTTCCTCCTGTTTGGCAGCTTAATTGCTGCTGTGGATCCTGTAGCTGTTCTGGCAGTGTTTGAAGAAGTCCATGTCAATGAAGTTCTGTTCATCATTGTTTTTGGAGAATCACTTCTGAATGATGCTGTGACTGTGGTAAGTAAACATATCCCAAAGTCACAAAAACTCTACAGGGCTTCTGAAGTGTGTTTTACCCTTAAATGCAATACTGTATAATCTGTGTGTATCTACTCATCGGATAGTGTAGCATAGCTTATGGTGTGTTCTGTCTTGCTTAGAAACCCTGTAAGCTATTTGGAACCTGTAAGTCACCTAAAAATATACAGTCATGGGGTAGATAAGCATAAAAACATTTATAATGAAGTTTCAGATGTGTGTTGTATTTGCTTTTGCTGTTCAGGTAAGGCTTTCATGACTTAACTGAAATTAGTTCCAGGGATTTCAAGGCTTTCTTCGCTGTTGTTTTTTAATGTACATACTATTTTCTGTGTTATTATCATTATGCCTGTAATTTATTATGTGTACCTCAGCTGTATAGACAGTGAGAGAGAGAATATTTAGGAAAGTGCTTACACCTGTTCCCTATTTTTTACTTCAAGCAGATATCAAACAAAGAGCCAATTCAGGAAATATTGTGGGACATTTTAGGAAGTTCCTGGTTTGGAATGGTTTTATTTGGTAACGTTAATTTCTGTTTTACTTCATTTAGAAAGAAGGAAAGTTAATAGGCTTTAATAGGCTTAAAACAATCCCAAATGTCTACTGATGTTTTCATTTTGATTGGAACACCTTTTCTTTTCACACAAGATTTTTCTCAGAATGAAATATTCAATAGTTTAGTTGTACAGTGCTAGTAGGCAGTGACCCGATTATGGCAGAAAGATGCTATGTAATTGAGTTGCTACAGAGCTTCAGTTCACTTACTTCAGATAATCTCCTATTCCTGTTCTTGTATATCTCCAAAGGAGGGTAAGACATGTCCACCAACACCTGTGATTTTAAGGCAGCAAGACACTGCAAGGTCATTTGCATCAGCCTAACTGTTCACATGAGTTTGAAATTGCCATTTGGGGCCTTCAGAGAAACCTAATTGCCTTTGAATATCAGTTTCGGTACTTTTGAGGTATTACTAGAAACAAATATTAAAATAAACCCTTTATGAACTGAAGTATCAACATCACTTGTTTTCAGAAGGAAAAGAGTTTTCATTACTGTGACCTGAATACAAATACTCACTTTACAAATAAAAGAAAGTTTGGTTATTTCTCAAAGAAAATCCAGAAGAGAAGAGTAAGCATGATCAATAGTCAGCAAGTACAGCCTATGAGAAAGTTTGGAACAACTGGAGTTCTTACCTTGAAAAAGAAAAGGCTAGAGAACAGAAGAAAGTGGATGATGCAACATTCTTTAAATGTAAACATGTAGAAGACTATTGTTACAGAACAAAGTAACCTGCATGTCATGACTGGGGTAAATATGATAAGAATTAACAAGTTTAACTGCAACAAGGAAAGCCGAGAAAACCACAGTAAAGTTCTCCTCCACCCCTGGAGGAATTAAGAATAGATTAGACAGGCATGTGACAAGAATGATGCTCTCATACAAACCCCCTTAGGCAGAGGTATGGGTAAGATGAATTCTTTACTTTCAGGATTGTCACTGTTAGTTAATTATTTTAAAAGCTTTAGTACAATTATTATAGCTTATTCTCTTTTATGTTCAACTTCTTTTATGTATGTTCAACCTATCCATTATCTTATTTTTAGCATCTTATTAAGTATCTTACTTATCTTATACAGGTAATTGAATAAATCTGCCAAATACCTGGATTTTAGAGTGAGAAGTGCTCTAGAAAACACATCTAGTTTTAACAATGCTTCTTTTATATAGAAATCATATTGAAATAAGGAATGGGAAGTTGGTTTTTTGAAAAAAAATGTTTCTTCCATTTTGAAAAAATAAAAATTCTGCAAAATCTTCTCCCTCCACATAGAATTTCCCTCAGTCATACATAATTTCAGAATTCATAATAGTGGGGCCCATAATGAAATTATTTTAATAGGCTTAATACAGGAGCTATTACTAAATTAGTCTACTTTCCTTTTCAGGTGCTGTACAATGTGTTTGAATCTTTTGTTACAATAGGTCCAGACAATGTGACGGGGACTGAATGTGTCAAAGGCATAGGTGCGTAGAGTTGCATTCTGTATCACATCATTGTCTCCCATGGCATACTCCTGGATAAACTGGTAGCCCATGGCTTGGACAGGTGCACTCTCAGCTGGGTTAAGAACTGGCTGGACGGCCAGGCCCAGAGAGTGCTGGTGAATGGAGCTGCGTCCAGATGGCGGCCGGTCACCAGTGGTGTCCCTCAGGGATCAGTGTTGAGTCAGGTTCTGTTTAACATCTTCATCGATGATTTAGATGAGGGGATTGAGTCCATCATAAGTAAATTTGCGGATGACACCAAGTTGGGAGGGAGTGCCAACCTGCCGGAAGGCAGGAAAGCTCTGCAGAGGGACCTTGATAGGCTGGAGAGATGGGCTGAGTCCAACGGGATGAAGTTCAACAAGGCCAAGTGCTGGGTCCTGCACTTTGGCCACAACAACCCCATGCAGTGCTACAGGCTGGGGACAGAGTGGCTGGAGAGCAGTCAGGTGGAAAGGGACCTGGGGGTACTGATTGACAGGAGGCTGAACATGAGCCAGCAGTGTGCCCAGGTGGCCAAGAAGGCCAATGGCATCCTGGCCTGTATCAGGAATAGTGTGGCCAGCTGGACGAGGGAAGTGATCCTTCCCCTGTACTCATCGTTGGTGAGGCCACATCTTGAGTACTGTGTTCAGTTCTGGGCCCCTCAGTTCAAGAAAGATATTGAGGTGCTGGAGTGGGTCCAGAGAAGAGCGGCAAACCTGGTGAAGGGACTTGAGCACAAGTCCTATGAAGAGAGGCTGAGGGAGCTGGGGTTGTTTAGCCTGGAGAAGAGGAGGCTCAGGGGTGACCTCATCGCTCTCTACAACTATCTGAAAGGAGGTTGTAGATAGGTGGCGGTTGGACTCTTCTCCCAGGCAACCAGCAACAGAACAAGAGGGCACGAGCTTAGACTCTGCCAGGGAAGGTTTAGGCTGGATATCAGAAAAAGGTTGTTCTTCACAGAACGAGTAATCAGGCATTGGAATGGCCTGTCCAAAGAGGTGGTGAATTCACCATCCCTGGAGGTTTTTAAAATAAGACTGGATGTGGCACTTAGTGCCATGATCTAGTAATCATGATAGTGTTGGATTAAGGGTTGGACTTGATGATCTTGAAGGTCTCTTACAACCCAGATAATTCTATGATTCTATGATTGATATACATATAAGGTCTGACACAAAATACCCAATACCCGAGGCTAACCCTGTATGCTGGGAACCAGGAGTGGGAGGGGAGAGACAAAGAGATGGTTATAGAACATGTTCTGACCTGTCACAGTGAGGTAAGGCTCAACTCAATCACTCAGCATGAGTAGATGCGTATTCAAATATAGACATTTTCTAACCCTGGATCGGAAAATGTCATTGTGCAAGAGTGAACAGCGAGTTAACACCAAGACAACATGCCAGCCCACAATGCTTTTGTCTGTGAAGCAGACTCCCTGTAATTTCTTTTTCTTCCCAAACATCAAGTTGGTGCTCAAAGGAACCCATTTTTTGTTTGGTAGAAGATATGAAAAAAAAAATGATGGAGGTGCAAACCTTGTGAGATTCGACAAGGCCAAGTGCAAGATCCTGCACCTGGATTGGTGCAATCCCAAGAACAATTATAGGCTGAGTGGAGAATGGATTGTTAGTAGCCCTTAGAAGCATGTGGTGGTGATGGTGGATAAGCTCAACATGAGCTGGCAACGTGTACTTGCAGCCCAGAAAGCCAATCAGTTCCTGGCCTGCATCAAGTGTGACCAGCAGGTTGAGGGAGGTGATTCTCCCTCTCTATTCTGCTCTGCTGAGGTCTCGCCTGAAGTTCTCAGCACAGGAAGGACATGGATCTGTTAGAGTGAGTCCAGAGTAGGGGTACAAATATAATCGGAGGCCTGGAACACCTCGCATATAAGGACAGGCTGAGAGAACTTGGGTTGTTCAGCTTGGAGAAGAGAAGGCTCCAGGGAGATATTATAGCAGCCTTCTAGCACTAAAAGGGGGCCTACAGGGAAGTTGGGGAGGAACTCTATCAGGGAGCGTAGTGGTAGGATGAGGGGGAATGGTTTTAAACTGAAAGACAGTAGATTTAGGTTAGATATTACAAAGAAATTTTTTACTGTGAGACACTGGAACAGGTTGCCCAGAGAAGTCATGGATGCCCCATCCCTGGAGGTGTTCAAGGACAGGATGGATAAGTCTTTGAGCAACCTGGTCTAGTGGAATGCATCGAAGCCCATGGCATGGAGGTTGGAACTAGAAGATCTTTAAGGTCCTTTCCAACCCAAATCCTTCTACGATTCCGATTCTATGAAAACAATCTGCAGAATTGCTTTGAGCTTTTGCAGCATCATATGCAGCTGTGTGGCAACTCAGAAGGGAACTATTTTGAAGGTAATAGCAGTTGATTTTCTTAATTTGTTAAATAAAATTACAGGCACAGTCACTGTTTTTTTTCTGTTGGACCTCCTATGCAAAGTTTTAAACAAAATATTGTTATGCTGTCAGTAACTGTTATTTTTCAGCCCTTTTCCTTGTTACTCATATTCCCACACTCCTGTGGCATAGTGGAATGTGTTAAGAAAATGAATAAGTGAATATTCCTGAATATTTGGAAAACTTAATCAGATTAGTTTTCTTTTGAGGAGACTCAACAGATGTGGAATCTAGTTGTTAAGGCACCAAAATTAACAGTTGCACATATTTTCTTTCTGTTTCATAACACATCCTTAGTTTCAGCCTATCCTCTCCTTGCATTCAAGGAAAGCTGAGATTGCATAAGAACATTCTCACTCCTTATCACGGATTGCCATCAAGTAACGTTTGCCAGTGACTATCAAGAAATGTTATTTACCTAAAAATTTAGTCACTAATTCCTGTTAAAAGCATTACATGATACTACATTATCTTATTAATCAATGTTTGAACCATGACTTTGGCATATTCTCTAATATGCTTTTGGAAAAGCATTCGTTTACAGAATGTGGGATAAAAACTGTTCAAAGAACTATAGTAGGTTTTGAATAAGCCTAAAATGCTGATGCTTCACAGAAAGTAACCTTGTATTTTCTAGAGAATGCTGCATTCCAAGTGCCCAAAAGTAATTCATGTTGCATTTTAGAAATTATTTAGATGTGTCTTCCAAAATTTTCTCTGATTTGCTTGCCATACAATAGAAGAACAGTAGTTCAAACTATTTTATTTCCACTGTTTAAGTATACTGTTTGGTTTTGGTTTTCAGTGTCATTCTTTGTGGTGAGCCTCGGTGGGACACTGGTTGGCATTTTCTTTGCATTCCTACTCTCATTGGTCAGTCGTTTCACCAAGCACGTGAGAATCATTGAACCTGGATTTGTGTTTATCATTTCCTACCTGTCCTACCTCACAGCAGACATGCTTTCTCTTTCCTCTATCCTTGCGTAAGTCTCTTTTTATTACTGTCTGTGAAGGGGTTGAGAAGGGAATATGGTTTTTAAAAACATTGAAAAGAAAGACATAAATAATATAGGATAGCTACAGAATATGACACTAATGAAGGTTATGCTGAATTTTCTAGTGAAACTCATGCTATCTTCACTCTGCAGTAGAGTATAACTTGCATATACTGTCATTCAGCTTTGAAGAGGAAAGCAAGTTTTCCAATATCTGCTGTACCACATGAGAACTTCCTTTGCAAAATACAGACTTGACTTTTTCCACACTGTGGTAATACTTCAATAACTGTCCATTTGTATTGACATCTTTCCCTATAGTTTATAATTAAATCAACATTTTTCTAAGGCATTATGTGCATGTTCATTATTTGCTGCTCTCACTGTCTTGTCTGGGCTCTTAAGGCTTGCCTAAATCTTGCCTGTTTTGGCTTGAGTACCTCTATGGTCTTTCTTTTAGTACCCATTGTTTCCTGGCATACCTTTCTTCTCAGTTCTGCTTGTTGTTTGTAGATGCTACAGTGAGTATATTCAAGATCTGAAAATATTCCTGCAAACAGATCATTAGGTTAAGATTATGTTTAATGTAAACAATATTTAAAATTTTGCATGTAAAGCAGTGTGGTAGTCTGGAGAGAATTAAGACCTGTTACAGTCTAATGAAAGTCTAATTCAGACCTCTTGGAGGCACCTAAGGATAAATGTTTGAGATATGGTTTTTACCCAGATTATATTTCACAATGGCTCCTTAAGTGTATTTTTCTTAGGAATTAATGGTCTGGTTTTTTCACTGTCTGACAGACAGATGGAACTAATTTTAAATATTATCACAAATATTTTCTGAACAATAGCTAGTTTTTTTTCTTATTTTTTCCTAGGATAACTTTCTGTGGCATCTGCTGTCAGAAATACGTCAAGGCTAATATATCTGAACAATCTTCTACGACTGTAAGATACACCATGAAAATGATGGCCAGTGGAGCAGAAACTATTATCTTCATGTTCCTGGGAATTTCAGCTGTAAATCCAGATATCTGGACTTGGAATACAGCTTTTATTCTGTTGACTCTGGTCTTCATCTCAGTATATAGAGTTATTGGTAAGGAGATGATCTTCCTGTTCTTGCATTGTATTGTTGATGCAATCACATATACTTTTTCCAAAAAAAAAAAAAATCCTTAAAAACAAAAGGAGTTCTAGACTTGTTCCTTTTAAAACATTCCATTTGTTTTAGTTGAATTTATGGTTGATTTGGGATTCAGAGGGTAAGTCTCTACAGTATGCTTCTCATGTGCTGAAAATACAGTAGCATTTCTCTTCTGATGATGTGTGAGGATATGACTAGCCTAGTGGTTAACGTGAAGCAACCCAGTGGCTAAACTTTGTTGACCCCACACATGATATTGGCAAAATCTCCCAGTGAAATGGACTCTGTTCTTTAACTTGCAGCCTAACAAAAGATGAGCCCTATCAGCCATATCTTCCCTTCAGCTCTTTCAATTTGGTGATAAAGAGATTGTCTTAAGCTAATTTTATGGTTGACTTCAGGTTTGAGACACACAGTCATGTAAGATATACATTATTACATTGCAGGTTCTCTTACTTAAGAAATAATTCTCAGGTACTCATGAAAAACTGAGTAAATAAGACTGTGGCAGGCATGGATTACGTACTGTCAATTTACTGGACTTATATAAGTTTGCAAACCTTTCAAAATACCAGCTATGATTTGCCCAACTATGCAGTTCTACTGCTTAGTCACTGTTTTGTGAAATAGCAAAGGGGCTAAAACAAAAAAAAAGACATAGAATGAAGAGTAACACACATAATCACTTGGTGTGTTGATATCTGGGAATAAACGTGTTTATTTGCCTTTTTGTCTTGAATTAAATTCAAATAAAAGGTAATGCATCTGTCTAGCTGGCAGTTTTCCTATGCTCAGTATTTTATTCTGTCTAGAGATTCCTGGGCTGAACGAAGGGCCTAGCCCCATCTCCTCCTTTCTAAATAGTCTGTAGCCATTGTTTATTTAGCCACCTCTCAGTAAGCACCAAAGTGTGTGAGGTTTTCAAATAAGTTTTTAGTATCCCTCTCGAAAAACCTTGATTACAGTGGGGTATACAAGATGCTCTTTCCTTAGCACAAGGTCAGACTTCTCTAAAAAGAGATATATCTCTTTTGCACTGGCTGACAGTCCTGGTCTGCTGCAGTGGGACCTGCTGTGCCATTGTCAGGAGCGGTGAAGCTGTTTTCCTTCTGTGCAATATGAGCTGTGGGAGGCATTGTTATTTCTTGAGCTTCAGGTCACACAGACAACATTTCACCTGTATGTCTCAAGACGGTGTTCTCACAACCCTCC
The DNA here is from genome assembly GCA_033558185.1 of Dromococcyx pavoninus. Taxonomy (NCBI): domain Eukaryota; kingdom Metazoa; phylum Chordata; class Aves; order Cuculiformes; family Neomorphidae; genus Dromococcyx; species Dromococcyx pavoninus. Next base: position 1,614,940 of record JAUMJL010000583.1, read on the forward strand.
ATAAGACAGTGACATAAAAGTAATTTTTAGTGATTTGTAAAGCTTACCACTCTTATTTCCTAAATCAACACCGTTTCAACCTGTTTCTTTCCATTAAAAGACCCCGTGCATATCACTGACTGTGGTGCCAGAAATTCTATTTTTTCTCAACTGCAAATATCAAAGATCAGTACATAGCAAAATATCACCTTTAGTTCCTACGGTAGAGGGCAGCACTCTCAAGAAGAGTTGCTGGATGACAGAATAAGCTTCATCCAATTCCTCTGCCAAAACATAAAGGGGAAGGCACCAAATGGGCCTGCCCTCCTTGGCAGTGTAGCAAGACAGGGGGAGTAGATGGTGTAGAGAAATTGTTATGAAAGCGGACTAGTGGTACTGTTTCTGTCACACATGGTTGGGATGTTGACATTTCACAAGGATATGTCTAGACATGCTGGCGTTTGTTTTTTCATAGGTGTAGTTTTGCAGACATGGATTCTTAACCACTATAGAATGGTCCAGTTGGAGATAATAGACCAGGTGGTGATGTCATATGGCGGACTACGTGGAGCGGTTGCTTTTGCTCTGGTTGCACTTCTGGATGTGGACAAAGTGAAAGAGAAAAACCTGTTTGTCAGCACAACTATCATTGTTGTGTTTTTTACTGTTATTTTCCAGGTAATTCAAGTTCTTAAGCATACTTCTTGCAAGGAGAAGGAGTGCCCGAGAAGTACTGAATGCTTAAAGCAGTTCTCAGGTGAAGGTTGCATATTGTTTCACTGAAAGCATAATTGAATTTGTAATTTTAGTAGCAAAGGTCCTGTTCTGTGTTTTCATGTGGCACCACAAGGGACAAAACACAATTTCCTCTGTGCTAAAAAATGTTCAGTCTTAGCTGCTTGGTATTATTAGCGCTCAAGTTAATATCTGATTAAAAATCCTTCACGTCATGTGAGTAAGTATAGAGAATGGTCCTTTTTATGGGCAAATACAGCCATTAAACTGATCGACCTGAGCCTAAGTCCTTGTTTTAAAACATAACAGTGGGACAAGACAGTATTTAGCATTCAAGCAAAATAGAACTATCTGGATTTAAAAAACCCATTTATTTTATTTGAGATATGTCAGTATATACTGGATTTTTTTTTCTCAAATTTATTATAGAAAGTTTAATTGTGGTCACGAACTCCTAATATGCACAGAAAATACCTCATTCAATGGTATACTATACATTTAACCCTTCCACTACCATATTTTTATTATAGAAGATGTATTTTTCCACTGGTTGTTGTCTTCTCAAACCATAGCAGTAGCTGAGGGTACTATATCATTTTTATCTTCTAAAGGCAACAGAGATCAACCGAAGAAGTATGAGAACCACCATATGACATACACAAAATGCTCTATTTCTTTTTAAGAATGACCAGCCGGAGGGTGGTCTAGGATAATTCCTAAGTATTTATTATCATGTTTCATTCTTTAGGGACTGACTATCAAGCCTTTGGTACAGTGGCTGAAAGTGAAGAAAACTGAACACAGAGAGCCAAAACTGAATGAGAAACTTCATGGCAGAGTAAGATACTTTTAAACAAAACTTTCAGATTATTACAGCATGCCTTAAGGGGAAAAAAAAAAAGTTAGAGAAAATTTCTTTGTGGAAGGGAGAATCAAATTTCAAGTGCAAAATCCTTCAAACATTTCAAAAATGATCTGTAGGCTGTAATTTGTCTTTGGGTTGACTCCTGTGAGGAGACGCTTAACTGAAGATTCTGGTCTTTCACTTGGGAATTCAGTGGAGCTGACAGTACTGGGTAAACAACATGGCTGGGTTATGCTTCTTTCTTTTCATCTAAAAGAGGAGGACGTTTGCTTTAGGATCACTAGTGCAGAACATGTGCATAAGTTTATTTTTCCTTCTTAAATATTGTTTATTTATTATAGAATCATAGAATGGGTTGGGTTGGAAGGGAGCTTAAATATTATCTACTTCCAACCACCCTGCTATGGGCAGACACACCTCCCACTAGACTGGGCTGCTCAAGGTCCCATCCAGTCTGGCCTTGAAAACTTCGAGGGAGGTGGCATCCACAGCTTCCCTGGGCAACCTGTGCCAGTGTCTCACCATACTCATCGTGAAGAATTTTTTCCTAATGTCCAATCTAACTCTTCCCCCTTCCAACTTAAAACCATTCCCCCTCATCCTGTCACTACATGATATTGTAAAAAGTCCCTCCCCAGCTTTCCTGTAGGCTCCCTTCAGGTACTGAAAGGCCACTGTAAGGTCTCCACAGCGCCTTCTCTTCTCCAGGCTGAACAAGCCCAACTCTCTCAACCTGTCCTCATAGCAGAGGTGCTCCAGCCCTCTAATTGTTTTCATAGCCCTCCTCTGGACCCATTCCAACAGTTATATGCTCTTCTTATGTTGGAGATTCCAGAACTGGACATAATACTTCAGGTGGGGTCTCAAGAGAGCAGGGTAGAGAGGGAGAATCATCTCCCTTGACCTGCTGGCCACAATTCTTTTGGTGTAGCCCAGAATATCATTGGCCTTCTGGGCTGTGAGTGCATATTGCCTGCTCATGTCGAGCTTCTCATCAATCGTCACTCCTAAGTCCTTCTCTGCAGGGCTGCTCTCAATCATATCATACTCCAGCCTGTACTGAAACCACAGAGTGTCCCAACCCACATGTAGGACCTTGCACTTGTCTTTGTTGAACATCATGAGGTTCTCATAGACCCACTTCTCCAACTTGTCCAGGTCCCTCTGCATGACATCACATCCTTCTGGTCTGACAACTGCAACACTCAGCTTGGTGACATCTGCAGACTTGCTGAGGGTGCACTCGATCTTGCTGTCTGTATCATTGATGAAAATATTAAATAGCGCTTTTTCCAGCATTGACCCCTGAGGGACACGACTTGTCATGGATCTCCATCTGGACATCGAGCTGTTGACAACTACTCTCTGAATACAACAATCCAACCAATTCCTTATCCACCAAACAGTCCACCCATCAAATCCATATCTCTCCAATTTAGAGAGAAGGATGTTGTGGGGGACCATGTCAAAAGCTTTACAGAAATCCAGATAGATTACATCCACTGCTTTTTCCACGTCCATTGATGTGGTCACCCCATCATAGAAAGCCACTAGGTTGGTCAGACAGGACTTTATTATTTACTATTTACTATATTGGTTTGGTTTTCCTTCTTAAATATTGTTTATTTATGGAGAACACATGAAAGCAGGCTTTATAGCTTGTATATTACATAGAGAAGTAGATTGATGTCCAGTGTAGATGTTAATTATATAATGAAATTCCTGATTAATGGTAATAGTTTTAGTTCAGTGTGAATGTCGTGTGTGCCTGCATTTCTTTAATCTTTTAAAAGATTTTGAAAATTATCTTTTCCAATTCACTTTCACACAACTATAAAGTTTTTATTCAGTGAAAGAAAGCATACTTTTTCAATACAAATACAGGTTAAAGGACAGAAGACTATAGGCATCTTTCATGGCCTTGAATTATAAATGTTTCAGATTTGCTAGGCTATCCTGCATTGGGTATTCTAACTCATTCTTTTATGAGTTTCTGAGTTTCTGAGATTTGTATGAGTCTGTTCTCATTCTGGAGGTTAACTGAAGTGAATTAACAACTTAGTGATGGACAGGATTTCTTTCTGAGGAATTATTTTACAGACTACTGAATAAATACATAATGCTTTTATTATGCAGCAATTCAAATTTCCAATTCTGTTCAAATATTTTACTATTTGAAAATCAAGATTCTTCACCAGTGTGTACTGGGGGATATACAGTGTGGGATATACATGTCATTTAGTAGTGCAGCCTGAGCAGGAATGTTAATCCTAACACTTTATAAAGTTGTCCCCCTTCCTAGAATATTCTAGCAGATACTGTTTCAGAAGGCACAGTTCTCCTAGAACTGTATAAATTGCAGCCTTCAGAGAGAGGAATCGCTGTCTGTTCTCAGCGAGCAGGAATGAGACAACTTATTTATAATATCATTTTCTCCACTTCTATGTCAGATATCTTGTAAGGCAGTAATTAATATTATATTCAGGAAAAATCCACGTCACCCATGTTATAAACCTAAGATGCTGTATATTGTACACTAATCACTCTACTGTTCAGACTGAAATGTTAACGAACATGTAGAGAAAAAGACCAAATTTGCCTGCCTTGATTTGAATCAAATCATAAACCTGAGGATTTCTATCAGCCATCTAATATACCCAGTATGGGATTTTGCCATAGATATTAAGAGAATGGTACCTAATTCTACACTGAGTGAGGTATGGATTCCTGAAAAGTCTAAAAAGAACACTAGTTCTAACACTAATAACAGCTGATGGATGGAGATGATAAAACAAGTCAATAGAGTCATAAAATTGAATGTTAAAATAGGGACTTAAGTAGCTTCTTGCCCCATGTGATTCAAGAATAGTTAGTGAATTTGTAATGAACAAGTTAGAAATTTCAGGACCTTTGAAGAAAGCCATACAGTAGTTAGTATTTCTGTAAATGGGGAAAAAAAGTCTTCTTAGCAGCAGTAAAACTATTCTGCATCGTCACCTGGTATAACCTGACATAAATTGAGCTATTTCATAATTATGCCTTTTATTTCTGAAAAAATATTAATTCCACTTTCACTTTCCTAGGCCTTTGATCACATTCTTTCTGCTATTGAAGACATTTCTGGACAAATAGGACATAATTATCTGAGAGACAAGTAAGTAGTAACTAACTTGAAGTTTAAATACTTGCTTTTTTAAGCCTGTGAGTTTAGGGACAATAAGGATGTCAAGTGTAGTTTGAAAGGTTATATGCTGAAAATACTGGAACTATAGAAAATGTTAAAGTAGCTTATTTTTGTCCCCTACAATTGGAATATTTTCTTTTTCTTTCACAGTTCAAATCAGGCCTTTGCAAATGCCTCAGTTCACATCTGCCTCAGATCAGCTTCTCTCATGATTTGAGAACTGGCCATTTGTACAAGATTTAGCCTAAAAAGTTCATGTTAGTCCTTCTCTCCTTTCATGAACATTGTATGCGAGGACACTAAAAACTCAACTATAACTGTGCTAGCTGTTTATTCTGTTTCTACGAAAGATGTGTTCAGCACTTCTGAAAGTGATGGCAGAGAGTGCTGAGTGCTTTGAAGTTACTCATATAGTTCAAGCCTATTAGTTTGAAACTAATAACAAAAATTATGGATCATTCCCATCTTCTGTTTATAGCTGAGAGATGTTGAAAGAAGCAAAATTACTCATCTGAAAGATACATACACTATTTTCTTTAAAGTACACATTACCATGGTGATGGACAGACTTCCATAATCTAGACGTATAAATGTGTAAAAAGGATATTAAATCTGGACATCTTTAAAGAATGTTATTTAAGGGTAGGCAGTTCTTCTCTCCCTAAAGTTAGGTCGTTTCATAGGTGCAGACATTCACAGTTCTGACCTGCTAATGTCAATATGTCAGTTCCAACACAAAAGCCATACACTTGTGTTAGCTTTCTTCAGAGCACTCCTCTAACCTTTGAGAAGCTGAGTATATCAGCTTAGGTTTAGCATTATGCTCATGTAACTATACAACTCCTAGACCATAGCTAGACGGTATCTGAGGCATACCCTCTGCTGGGGTAAAAAAAAATGACTGGATGGCTGGGCCCAAAGAGCGGTGATAAATGGAGTGAAATCCAGTTAGAGGACAGTCACAGGTGGTGTTGCGCAGGACTCAGTGTTGGGTCCAGCCCTGTTCAATATCTTTATCAATGATCTGGATGAAGGGGTTGAGTGTAACCTCAGTAAGTTTGCAGATGACTCTAAGTTGGGAGGAAGCGTTGATCTGCTTGAGTGTAGGGATGTTCTACAGAGGGATTTGAACAGGCTGGATCGATGGACTGTGACCAATGGTATGAGGTTCAACAAATCGAACTACTGGGTCCTGCACCTGGGACACAGTGCCATGCTACAAGCTTGGAGAAGAGTGGCTAGAAAGCTACCTGGTAGAGAAGGACCTGAGGGTGTTGGCTGACAGCTGGCTGAATATGAGCCAGCAGTGTAACCAAGAGGGTCAATGGCATCTTGGCCTGTTTCAGAAACAGGGTGGCCAACATGACTAGGGATTTGATTGTGCCCCTGTACCCGGCATTGGTGAGGCTGCACCTCAAATACAGTGTTCATTTTGAGCCCCTCAGTACAAGAAAGACATGGAGTTGCTGGAGTATGTCCAGAGAAGGGCAATGAAGTTGGTAAAAGGGCTGGAGAACAAGGCCTTATGAGAGGCAGCTGAGGGAACTGGGATTGTTTAGCCTAGAGAAAAGAAGGCTGAGGGGAGACCGTATGGCTCTCTACAGCTACCTGAAGGGAGATTATGGTGAGGTGGGTGTTGGTTTCTTCTCCTAAGTAACTAGTCATAAGATGAGAGGAAAAGGCCTCAAGATGCACCAGGGGATGTTCAGATTAGATATCAGGAAAAATTTCTTCACCAAAAGGTTTTCAGGCACTGACACAGGCTGCCCAGGGAAGTGGCTGAGTCACCATCCCTGGAGGTGTTTAAAAGATGGGTAGATGAGGTGCTCAGGGATATTGTTTAGTAGTGGACAAGTACAATTGGACTCAATGATCTCAAAGGACTTTTCCAACCTAATGATTCTATGAGCTCAAGCTCAAAATTGCCCATCTGTCTCTACCCAATTATAGGGACAGTCTCCTTCATCTCCTTTTCCTCTTTGTTCATTCAAGCAGTGAAGAAGTTCCATGAGGCATCCCAAACAGAACATACTCTTTCTTCTGGCCTGAATTTTCAGTTTACCTTTTGGGAATTAACTTCATCAGTGTATGATACGGGAGAATACATGCCCAGTTTTGAAATACTGTCTTGAAAATGGAGCTAAATATTATTAAAGTGGCAGATTAGAGCTTGGTTTCTTGGATGTCAGAAAGTTATCTCCCTGAGCAACAAGAGATTGGGTAGCTTAATGTAAATTCATGGTTGAGTGTATGGTTTGATGACATGTATTTTTTTTCAAATGATCAAAAATAATGTAATTTTTCGTTATTATTTCATTAAAGTTATTCTAGTTTTAGTTTCCAACCCACAAGTCTTTTTCCTCTCATTTCCCTTTCCCTGGATGACAGTGGGGGAAGGAAATCGGGATCACAACTGCTCACGTTTTAGCTGCCAAATTGGGTCAGACTGGGCAAAACCGTGACAACTCAAAATAGCCATTTGGCAAGATGGATAGAATAATTTTGAATAGTAGTGTCCAAAGTGACCTGATGCCCTTTATAGAGTGAGATATATGAAAGTGAAGCAGCCTTTATCTTCTGGAGCATAAATGTGAAATGGCAAATATCCTACTGTTAGACTAGCTTGGAAGTGTAAATCACAGAAAATACCTATCTTTTCTATCCCCCAGAGTATATCAATTGCATGAACAAGGCCCTCTATAAGTGGTTTTGGAAGGGCACTGTTGTGAGCAAATTTTCTAGGCTGGTTGTCCTGCAATACAGCTGGCAAAATGCAGATTCCCTTCAAACAGAGTAAAGAGAATTAATCTTTCAGAATAAAGCTATTAAATATAACAATGTATAATCAGAAGTGGAAAAATAAGGTAGCATGATCACTCAGAGTCTAAAATGTCTTAGTCACTTTGAAATAGGATACTGTAATCACAGCACTCTTGTTGCTGTAGCAGTGTTGTGTAAGTGAACCTATTAAATGCTTTGTGACAGCTGCATAACTTTATAGTAGGCTTTCCCTTAACGTTCTTTAAATGTTAATTGAAAAGCTTCTAAACAGAAATTCCTCACATTATTATGTTCATCTTTCTTTAAAAGTGATTCACTCACAAAAATATCGTTTGTGCTAAACTAAATATGCTGTGAAACTAATGTTATTGCCATTAACATGGTTTGTTTAAATTATCAGGTGGTCCAATTTTGATAGGAAATTCCTCAGTAAAGTATTGATGAGAAGGTCTGCTCAAAAATCAAGAGACCAGATCCTTAATGTTTTCCATGAACTCAACTTGAAGGATGCAATTAGCTATGTGGCTGAGGTACTTTTGAACACTTATTATAGCAACGTTTGGATTTACGGGATATTTTTTAGTTTATAATACAACCTAAAGTTGATATATTGCAAGAGTTGTCTAAAAGAACACTATTTTCATTTCTGCTTGGCTTTTTTTTCTTACATAATGTGTTTTGAATCTCAGTATCACCGTTCAAGTGGCTGTAGTTCTGAGTATTGTGCCTGATCTCCAAGTATGAGTGTATTGTACTTATGTCAGTGTACTTTTCTGTTGGATTTTACTGAATAACTTTTTTCCTGTGTTCATTGCATAAAAAAAAACTTTAATTTGAAAGGAATCAGGCAAACTATCGTCTTTGTAAAAGTGTCAAGAGAATCTGGAACCTGCAGAACAGTGGTTTTGTGTTACATTGATATATTCAGATATCAAACGCAATCACAGAATTGTGACGTAAGAAAAGCTTAAGACTTTTAACAGGAGAAAATTTTAAAGTTACGGAATGGAAGAAAGTTACTGGCCATGTGCAGGAATATGAATCCCAGATGGGAACAATATTAACAGATCATGTAAGAATTCCTAGTCTCCTTTGGTATGTAAGTGGCCACCTTAGATCAAATTACACGAATGTGCATTATTTAGAAGAGGTACTTTTTTCATTATGTCTTAGTACAGTTCATAACACAAGGAAACTGACTTTTGCTTCCCTAGTCCAAATACTATTTGCGTATATTGAGTCTTGCAAACAAATTCTCTTGTCAAATGTCTACTGATCTGATAATAATTGACAAAAATTAAAAGTTCTCCAGGTTCTACCAAAGATCTGCAAACTGATTGAGGCCTAAGAAATCACCCACCTCCTTAAAATCAATTTACAAGAAGGGAATAGTTTTTATCCTAGCTTTGCTTATTGGGAAAACAGCACTCAATATAAAGCAACCATAAAACGAAAAAATTGGTTTTATTTGTTAACAAAATACAACCTCCCCCATGCTTCTCGTGCCATTTGCATACAGCAGCCTCACAAATTGTCCTTCTTTTCCATTACACATTTTGCTGTAGATGTTTACAGCTGTAATATATCTTGTTTCTTTCTATGGGCAGGGAGAACGTAGAGGTTCCTTGGCATTTATACGTTCTCCAAGTACGGACAACATGGTAAATGTGGATTTCAGCACCCCACGACCAAGTACTGGGGAAAGCTCTGTCTCTTACTTACTGTAAGTAATGTGGACTGATTGGAGGGGGCATTATGTTGTATGTGAAGAAATTGAAACTGTTATACATTTTGAAAAATGTGAATTACGGCAGCTTAATTCACTACTTCCTTGAAATTCAATTAATGTGTTCTACCACATAAAATGAGTACGTATATAGTTATACTGTTGTGTTTTTCAGACAAACAAATTGTTGCCATAAAGGCTGGTATGATGAAGCAGACCTCCACATTAGAGTTGTTTTGTGTATTTTTTGTTCATGAACTGCTGTAGACAAGGCTGGATGTCATTTGTGTCTGCTCCAGAAAAAGTCAGGAGAGAGGCAAGGAAAAAAAAAATTGCTCTTACATGAAGTCTTCCAGATTCTTTACCAAACAAACTATGTGTCCTGTAAGCTGAAAAATTAATGCTACACCCACCTGAAATGCAAAAAACAATAATCTTTTTACATTTCCTATTACGTGTCTGCTCACTCATGTTCATTCAGATGATTTTGATATTTCCTTTTTTTTTTGAAGCTTTATTTTCATTTCTCCCTCTGGTTCCCTGTTTTCCTGCGTTTTCTTTCTTTTCAGGAATCACTGATTTTTAAAACTGGTGTTTGTATATTGTATATATTATATATTCAGGAGAGAAAAAGCTGGACCAGTTTGCCTTGACATGCAAGCTTTAGAGCAGAGGAGGAGAAGTATCCGGGACACAGAAGACACAGTTGCTCATCATACCCTACAACAATACCTGTATAAACCCAGGCAGGAGGTGAGAACAGAAGGCTAACATTGGACTGTTTTCCAATCTAAAATTAGGGGACACTAGGGACCAAAACTTGGGAGCAAAACTCAAAAGGAAAGAATCCATCTGAAAAATCTACACCCTTGAGACAGACAGGCTCTTTGTCTATGTTATTTCTCAGTTATAAACCTGCCTCTTTAACAAAACTAGTGCCTTTGATTTCAATGGGGCCAGTGGAATGCAAACCTGGGTCCAATATAGTTTTCAAAGCAGGATTAAAAGGATTAACTGGAGTGTTTCAGACACTTATAGGGAGAGGCTTACTTTAAACGACAGTCACTCTTACTGGTATTCTATTCTATTCTATTCTATTCTATTCTATTCTATTCTATTCTATTCTATTCTATTCTATTCTATTCTATTCTATTCTATTCTATTCTATTCTATTCTATTCTATTCTATTCTATTCTATTCGTGCATTGCATTACATTATCTTACATTACATTATATACATTGATTCTGAGCTTTCAGCTGTATTTCTAAATAAATTGTCTTCCCTTCCTGGCCACAGCACAAACATCTGTACAGTCGACATGAGATCATGCACAGTGAAGATGAGAAACAAGACAAGGAGATTTTCCATAGGACAATGAGGAAGCGCTTGGAATCATTCAAGAGTACCAAACTAGGAATAAACCATTCCAAGAAGCTCAATAAAATCCACAAGCGAGACCGGGGACAGAAAAGGGTAAAATACTTGCACAAGGATCCAGATGTACCTGCCTATTATACAAATTAAGGGATGGGGAGGGCAGGGAGGCCTCTGAAGGATCCTGTGTCCTGCATTTATGTCTGTCCTATAGAACTTCATGAAGAAAGAGGAACTTAAACTAACTTAACACCTAAACTTTACTAAGCAAGAAGAGGTGAAATTATAAGGTAACTCAAGCGGCGTCTTCTCTTATGCTGCTTCTCTCTGTGCTTTACCACCCTTCTTCTGGTTCAGAGATTTTTGATCACTTGAAAAAAATCAGGCCTTGAGCCGTGCTGCAGCACTGTGGGGAGATGTTGCAGGGTAGATGTGACAGAGTAGCACTATAGCATAGAGCATTCCACAAAATTTGCATGAAGCTAAGGAAATGTACACCATACAAAGAGCCAAATTTCCTTTCTTTTCCTGTAGTGAGTGCAAGTGTAGGGGGGGCAATTAATTACATTCATATTGAGTCTCAAGCAAAGATTACAACAGATTTCAGGGTTATGCTGCTGAACTCATGATTTTGAAGGATGTTACAGTAGCAGTTTTGGTTACTATGTTTTTTTTTCTTTCAGCGAAGCAGCAGTGTCATACCAAATGGAAAAATACCTTTTGAAAATCCAGTACAAGATTTTACTTTGAAGGAAAAAGGTAAAAATACTCTCAGACCAGTTTCATTAACTGCATTTTACCAGCTCCATAGTCAGTAAGGCATCATTGAAAAGTTTTGTGATATGCAATAGTGAAAATGGTATTAAAATGGGACTTTTAGTCAGAACTTTATAACTCAGAATGGGGATCTGCTCTATGCTTAAATGCAGTATCTTGATGATTTAGAAATTATTTTTCTAAGTAGCTTGGACTTTCTTTTTTTTCCAGATTTGGAGTTTTCTGAATCAGAAGAAAATAATGATTATGAAACTTTGCATCTAGGCAAAGGAATTGATTTCCTGGCTAATGTGACGAAGCAAAATTTCACAGATACTCCTACTGGTAAAAATATTAATTACTTACAGAGGATTTTTTTCTCAAATATCAAATAAAATGCCAGAAAGGCTGGTGGTTTGCCCTAGTTTGTTCTGTTTTGTTTTGCTTTGATGTGTTCTATTTGAAAACATATTTGCTTAATATTAATCTTAACAGATAACTAGTTTTGGATATCTGGAGGTATGGAGAGCATCAAATATGCTACTGATAGAAGCTGTGATCATGACCTACTAAACCAACCTTTAAAACCACTAAGTATTTCTAGCAGTAAAAAATGTCTTTTCAGAGCTTTTCTACTTGCACTTGAAGCACTTTGTTGTAATAAATTTCATGCTTCTTCTTTTAGGCAGGATTTCTCTTAAATTTGCAACTTCCTCAAGTCCTTACAGGCTCACAGAAGTCATTGAAAAGGGCAGATTTGCAGCATTCCTGGAGCATTCATTGGACTTGATTTCCAACTCTGAAAGGCTCCAAAATATCAGATTGAAAGTATATCACTATATATAACAGAAATTATATAAGATTTATAAAGTTTTAAAATTCATATTTTAATTTAGCACTTTTGTGTTTAATTTTTCAGCATTCCACTATGTGTTTCATATGCAACATGGTGCATACAGTGAAGAAAAATACTTGTGCCTGCACTCTTTTGGTAGACTTGCTGATATAGCCTTTTCACTGTTCCACGACAAATTCTATATTTGAGAGTGTATAAAGACACCCAGAAATAAGTGGGTGGCAAGATGCAGATCCAGACTCATTTGTAAAATTTCTTTTTCTGTTCAAATACTACAAACTTGGTATCTATATTGAAAGGCTCCCGTAACTTACTTTTGACTGTTCTTTGACCTGCTTTAGCTCCTTCACATATATCTCATTCTTTTATGGAGTTGTGCATTTTTTTTCCATCTTTTGGAGCTTTTTTATGGGTTTGATTTAAATTTTCTGCAGTTTTTTTTATATTGTGCTTTCTTTTGCTTAAAATTTGCTAATGGTTTTTTTCTTTAATTGATTTTATTTTTTGTCTCCAGATATCTCAAACATAATTGCATATTGGATATAATATCCAATTTTTGTCTTTAATAGGAATCAAAAGTGACTAGCAAGGTAGAAAGAGCAATGTGTAGTGGTCTGTGTATTGGCCTAGCACACCTATAGCAGTGTGTATTGGCCCATTTTTTTTCCCACTATAGCCCTCTCCGTATTACCAAGGAATTATTTTGATTAATTGTATTTGTCACACATTAACTTTTTTTAGGAATTGATAACCCAGTATTTTCAGCTGATGATGATCAGAGCATCTACATGAAGTTCTCACCATGGTTATCCAGTGAAGATACTGTGGTACCATCACAAAGGGCCCGAGTACAGATCCCATATTCTCCAAACAACTTCAGACGGCTCACTCCATTCCGGCTCAGCAATAAATCAATAGATTCCTTCCTGCTAGCAGACAGCCCAGAGGACCGACTCAGATCTTTTCTCCCAGAATCAACACATATGTAATATTTTAAAAGATATTACCATTTTTAATCAGCCTATCAACCCTGACTACTGACAAACTTTTCTGATTTTTCTTCCCCCGGAGTATCTCTTTGCTTTCTGATTTCTTTGTACAACTAAACACCTTTCATTTTCCTCCAGCTTGAATAACAAAACATCTTTCTATTTTCCTTCTGTAAAAGAGATGTCCAACTATTTGAGGTCCAATGCCTTCCTATTTTTACAGCAGATAAGCGTCCTGCTCTTTGTTTCAGTTTGACTACTTTAAATGCCAAGGAAACAGTATTCCAAATACCAAATACCAGAATATTGTAGAGCCACTTTCAAGAGCCTCCAGGTCTCTTGGTTAGTCAGTTCTAGATAAGAAAATTTGTTCTAGAATTCCTAACAGGAATCAGGTGATTCTGTCTCAACCCCCTTAAACAGTGACAGCAACATTGTCACTAGTGGAGTTGTAAGTAAAGGAAGTCTGAGGCCCCAGAAAGACAGTCCAGGTAGTGATGTCAAAGGATGTGATTTGACCACAAGAGGTCAGATGAGTCCTTTAATTCATTGGATTCTATTGCATTCATACGTACAATAGAAGCAGCAAGGCTAGACCAGCAATGAAGCTAAGCCCCTCATTCTCAGCATGATTATAATGCGATTTTTGTCTCTCCTTGAGTCAGTTCTGCGTATTTGTCAAGGTTATTTATTCAGTATCCAGGAAGAGAAAATGGTCCCACTGCTACAATACAAGTACTAGATGACACTGCTGATGCCACAATTAAATTACATAAGAAAGGGTTTAAAAATTAAGCTAACATGCATCAGTGTTCCCTTGCACGTGGAGAGATAATCACATAACGGCCAGACTGCAGAGAAGCAGAATTCTGGTTTTGGTTAGAGCTTTATCCTTAAACTGTGAGTTTATCTTAATCTATACCTTATTTTGAAACCAGAAGAATTCTTAGCTTTCTGATACAGTAAATAAATTATTGCCCCTAGTTTGTTAGAGGCTTAAAATTAAATTGACTCTGGGTTTAAATGACTATCCTAGTTGCCCTTTAATTCTCTCTTTGCGAAATTTTTCCACACCATAAAAAACAGCCTTCACTTCTATAATCAACACAATCAGTGCTGTAAATGGGGTAGGTCAAGCAACAGTTTGGACATCATAATTGAATAGACCATAGGACACTGCAGGGATTATGCAATGAAATGCAATAGTCAATTTCATCATGAATTCACTTTTGTGGAATCCATGATCACAAATGTATGACCTAGTGTCCTCTGTGCATCAATAAATAAAGGAATGTGGTAAGCTGAAAGTAATTCTGTAGTTTAATTGATGAAACGTTGTTCAGACTCAGAACTCAACATAAGAGAAGAATTTCATAACCTTTTGAAAAGTAATAGAAAAGGAAGTTCCATATTTCTTCTGTTCTGGCTTCTCTCCCTGCAGAAGACATGCTAGTTCAAGTGTAATTACAGGAGGCATAGCACTTTCTTTGCTGGAGTGGCCTGTAGGTCTGTGGTTGGTTCTAGTACACAGTTTCTTACCAGCACATCTTTGATTCTTTTTTAGATAATATTTTAAAATGAACACTGGATTAGTTAAAGAACTGTGATTTAAATTCCAGGATCCTGATTAAAACTTGAACAATAAGTAGCATTCTAAAGAAAAACTTCTCCTTGACATTTATCCACATTGAAATTCTTCTCACTTTTTCCCCCACTGAGAACATTGTCATAAAATATTGGCATACAACTTGCTGAACATTTTCTTGCTAACCTTTGTTCTTTTCCTCCATTCTATTGTCTTATTTGTAATTGACTTTATTAATAGGAACTGGTATGTATAAGTTCTTATGTAAAGATTTTTGATATATCTTAATCACTGGGGTTTGACTGCTATGTTGCTTAAGAAGTATTTGGGCAAGTAAGATTTCCCAAGCTTATACTTTGATTACTCTCTGAATTATCTTCTTAACAAAATTCTCCTAATAAGAGAATGCTACTGAAATTTCAATTAAAAGGTTTTAAAAACAATGTCAACTGGAAGCCAAGGGTGGAAATGTGAAGTTTCTGTAGACAGTCTAAAGTATACAGAGCACTGATCATAAGCTCTGATCAATAAGAAATTGACTTTCTGGTGGTACCCTCTGCTGCTTGATAGAAAGAGCACAACTTTTTTCAAAAGTTTCCGAAAGATTCCTTTGCTGAGCATCAGGACTAAATGTTTCAAGATAAAGATATGCCTTAATGACTAGATGATGACTCAATTTCCTAAATATCTGAAACAGGCAGTTGTTCATAAACACTGAACTAAGTTTTGCCTGTTACTCAGTAGAGATAAGAAGTTTAATAAACTTACTTTAGCTTGCCCAAGATGGAAATTGGGACAGGGTAACAGTTCCTCAGCGAAAAAAAACCCCAAACATCTTAAATCAATCACTTTCATTAGGCTTTCATAAAAATTGCCAAAAAGCAAAGCTTAATAGCCAGCATACTAGTAGAGAAAGTGTGTATTACAAATGTTTGTATTTAATTGTGCTCACTAGGTGATATGGACCATGATGTTGAAATGACAGAATACTCCTCTTCAGATGATCAACTAAACCAAAACCAAAGTGTTTCAGTGACTCCCCTCCACTTCTTCCAACCTTGTCTTCAAATGCCTTGGACACAAAACTATTCTTCATTGGAAAACAGAGGGAATATATCTCTTTCTACTGTTTCTGAGTATATAGCTTCTTGTGACCCAAATGGACCTAATCTCTTCTGGGAAGCAGGCACAGACACAAATAACAAAGAAATAGTAAACTCAGGTTATTGTTCTGAAGTTAGCTGCAAGTCAGAGAATTCACGAGAAGAGAATTCTCTGCTTACGTTTGATGGGCTGGAAGACTCTTATGTGACGGAGCCCCAAGAGAAGAAAATGTTGCTTGATGTACAAGGAAATCACAGATCTGCTGCAGCCAGACGTGTACAAAGCCGACGTTCTTTTCACAGGCCAAAACCTCTGCAACACCCTAAGCTTCAGAAGCTAGCATCTCTTCCAGCATCTTGCCATGTCCCTCCACATTCTTTGGAACAAGAGGAAACACAGTTGTGAGCTAGGACTTACTTGAAAAGAGAACATGAGAGAGAATAACTTGAACAAAGTGCTTCTGTAAAAGTAGAGAGCAACTTATTGGTTCGTGGGATCTGCTCTGGAATAGTATCAGACGATGTCAGAAACACTGGAGCTTTTCTGCTACACTTAACGTTTTTAAGTTCATTGTCGATCATAAGGAAAATGTGCATAATGAAGGGAAAATATGCCTCCTTGTTATTTTTGCATCTAGACTGTTACAAAACATCAATATTATTTTTGGAGAGTTAACCCAAGAGTCTTTCCAACTGCTAAATCCTTGTTTTCTTACATGGAAGTGGTTTATTGTGCCATTATGCCACAAATACATTTAAAGAAATAGGCTGCACTTGCTGCTTCAGTAATGCAATTTAATATTTACGATGTATGAAATTAATGTAGGAAAAGCCAATGGTTAGCCTCTTGCCTGCTAAGTCTACTCTAATTTAAATGGATCAGTGCCTTTCAAATAAGTACAAGCTAAAGACAAATATTTTCCTGTTCTTGAATATTTGTGTCACTGAGTAATTCTGGGATATTGACTCGGGTGAAAAACTATCCAGAGAGAGAAAAGTCCTGGCATCCTGAAAATGGCAAGAAAGCCATTCATTCCTTCACGTTCACTTCTTCTACTCAATAGCACTGGAATGAAAAAAATACTTGGAATTAACTCGGAATTTTGCTTTGTGTGGTCACAAGCAACTCATTTCATATTCGTAATGTAGCTGCTCTATTTGAAATAGTCTCTCTGAGACAGAAATGTAAATATTTGTCATTTTTAATGCTACTTTGGAAGACACCTTCCAAATACTCTGTTAGATTATCTTGTTAATTTATGTATCACTTTCAATAGCTAATCAGGATGCTATCCTGTGTTTTGCCATGTGGATTAAATGCCACAATAACTCAGGATGTTGATGGTTCAAAGTATTGTACACAGGTAGTTTGACTACTGTGTATTTATATATTAATACCTGTTTGTGTTAGGAACTTCCTTTTGTTTTTTTTTGTCCTTAGTTTTCTGTTAGATTGCACTAGACACCTGTTGCTTATGAATCTGATCTACCACACCTTGAAGACAGTTGGAGACATAAGTGAAGGCCAACTCAGATGAACACTAAATAAAAGTCAAAACTCTGAGACCTGTTATGAATGTATAATGCCACGTGTTGGCGCATAGTCTTCTGGCCTATCTGTGTTTTACCTTGGATGATTCCAGTCCTGGTATTTTGGCTCGAAAACTTCAGAGGTATAAGTTGCAACAATTCTGTGACATTAACAGAAGATGAGTGCTTAGCCACTTCTGTGATCCAAATGTCTACCTTATCTCTCTTCGATTTCAGCATAAAGCATTTGTAAATGAGCTAAGTCACCTTCAGGGAGGTGTGTGAATTGCTTAAGACTGGTTCCAATGGAGGCTTTATTTGGTAAATTTTACCTTATCTATAGGAATTAGTGGATCTTTCACTCTGCCTACCTAGATTTTGAATGGGTTCTAGGTCATTCTGTGTTAGATGTCAAATTTGACCCAGACACCCAAGAAGAGTGGAACAAGAATTTGTGCCCACATCTTTTTCCTACCTTTGTCCTCTTCGCTAAAACTACTCGTTAGGCTAGTGCAAATTGCAGAAATGTGATGACAATTGTCATATACAAACCTAGATGGATACCTGATATATGCCTTTAGAGATTAGATTCAGATAACTGGTTCTCTTCATATCAACCCACAAGCATCGTCTGTTTGCAGTCATTTTGGTCATCGATTTAAATTAGTGCCTCTTAACTTGAAAGTTTCATTACTCAGAGCTAGTCTTGTTAATGATGGTCATGAGACATAACTGTCACCAGTAGGGATGCTAATTTTATAATTCAATAATGCAAATACATTATGTATATGTATGCAATAATGCAAATACATTATGCATATGTATGTACTACCTTGGTGAAGTAGAGCATATTAATGTTGCTCCAGATACTATAATTGGAATAAGTATGTTAGTCATTGGCATAATAGGACCGTGACTGATCCCAAATATTAGCACAGGTAAAGTGCAATGTGCCAAAATCTAACCTTTAGTCTCACAGCATAAGGTTGAAATACCAACACCAAAGTTGGCAAGATGCTCATCGGGTGTTGGCTGTGAAATAAGACTTTAATTTCTTATTGCTGTTGCATAGAGGTCATTGCTATGTTGCAGTCAGAAGAACCACCATACTGTGGACTGTTTTCTGCATGCTTGTTACAGCATTCCTAATCTATTTGTGTACAGGCTACCTCAAGAAAACATTCATAAATTGTCATCATGAGATGGGAGTTTTACTGGATGAGTGTGGCACACACCAGAGTATGCAATTTTGAAAATCAAAAGTTCTTGTATGCTTTTATGCTAAACAAGAGAGGATCAATAGACACCACAGTGTTTACAAATACACCAGGATCCTATATGCTTTTGAGAGGGCTGCAGGCTGTAGGAAGTTTTGCAAAACAGAGAGGAACATTATGACATTTTTAATAACAGAAGAAATGAAAAGACTATATACAAAGGACTCAGCTCTCCATTTACTCTCAAAGGCTTTTAGGCATTGTGTGTGTGTTGTGTCACCGTAGTTGAACAAATGAAGGATTAAATGGACAATTCTGATAGTGAAGAGCTCTTTCCCTGGAATAGCTTGCATAATTTTTTGAGCTCTTATGTGTCTAGAACATGTTTTTGAGTATAATTGTCTCTACAGAAAGGCTTTTTTGGGGGAATAGTTTCTCAGTGATAAAAGGAAGCTTCATGTCCCTAATTTCTATATTGAGAATATATTATTAACTAGAATATAGTTGATTATAATTCCTTACTTTTTTCTGAGGCAATTGCTCCCAACGTCTACCAGGGTATATAAGAAAAGAAAGTTTTGAGTTCATCATCTGTCTCACTTGTTTCCCCCCCCCCATATTCTTTCTACATACTTTTACTTTTCAGTACATGTCCTGTGGGTGCAGGTGTTCAATTGCTTCTTCAGCACAAGTACTACTAATTTCCATCACAGCAACATAGATTTAGAGCTGCTGAGGATTTAGCCATATGTATCAGCTTTTTTTTACCATATGAATTACACGGGAATGATCTAACTGGTAAATCAGTTCACCTCTGGTGAGGCCAGTTCAGTTCTTGCTGAGTTTCAGTGGCTGAAAACTGACTCTAAATCTTTTTTTATTGTGACATGCTCTGTTAGAAGTTGAGAAGTCCAGTGTTGCTCTTTATTGAACAAGTAACTGTGGCTTACCTTGTTGTAAAAAGATTAAATGCTCTGTGGATAAGGTTCTTTTTAACAATGTTTATTATGCTGCACTATGACCAAGAAGTGTCAAGAAATGCCTGCATTCGGATGAATTCTCTCTCTCTGAGCTGTGAAGCTAGTTATTGAAATATATGAAATTATGTTTTACAAACATATGGTCTAGCTGGAAATTTGTGTAACGACGTATGCAAAATAATCATGTGCCTTAAATTGTCACTCTTTCAAGTGCAGTTGTTTGGAGATTTTTGTGTGTGCTTTCCAAAAGGTGTCAACTTACTGCATGTATTTTTAAACAAGTCAAGTTGTTCTGCTAATGCATCTTTATGGAAATGTTTTAATAGTACATCGTAATAAGAAGTTTGGCAATAAATTGTATAATTTTGGTGGAATCACACTGCTTTGGCAAGTGATTTAGCAAATCCTTTATTTAGTACACTTAGAGAAGAATTTCCATATAAGAATCCTGAGAAGTTTGTATTTCTCCTACCAAATCAAAGTTAAACAGGACAGTAGTGTGCTGTTGATAATTCATGTCCTCTATAAAATGCAAATCATTAAAAGCACTAAGAAGTTGTAGGTCTCCTGAGTCTCTCTCTGACAACTATAATGCTTTTTATATAGTTCTAGCTCCACCACAGTCAATGGTAGAATTCTCATTGACTGATGGTTTATGCCATCCTCAGAACAGAAGAGTCCATACTTTGTCGATATGTAGAGAGATGTTGTCAACACTATAATTTAAACTTCACATATATGATGATATATAACATCTCATTATATCATTCTTTTTGAAGTTTTGGTAGCCTCTGACACCAGACAGCTTGATTTCCTACACAAAACCAGTCTAGGCTGTCTTGTATTGGATGAATCGATTTTCCCTGGAAGCTCTGTGATCCCAGTGAAAATTACCGTTTCTACCATCATCCTTCTGATAGGATGTTTCCATACCTGACATTGCTTTCTCAAATAGGTAGGAGGTATGGGGTGAAAAAATTACTTCTTCTAAATGTATTTATAGTGTAATGGAATTAAGTATTTATGGGTGTTAAATAAACATTATTTTCTAAGTATGGATTTGAAGAGATTTAAAAAGATAGTGTAGATGACCAAACCATATGTTAGCAAATAAGCTGCAATGGCAAAATTAGATAGAATTGTTTTCATGGTGTGCCCATGCAATAGCTGATTAGTTAATAATTCATTACATCAGTGGCAGGGGGAATGATATCCCTTATGAACAGCCACTTCTGTTGGAAAAATTAAACTTCTAAATCAACATTGAAAGCTATTGGTAAGGATTCTTATAGATCAGATTTAATGGCTTAGTTTAATGAGCCAAGAGGCTCATTTCACGTCCCAGTGAAACAGACCACAAAACAACTGGAGCACAGAAAATGAGCAAATTCAATGCTGTACATTGCTTAGAAACACAAACAAATACAAAGTTGTGGTCAGCACAGTAGACCCAAGCAAGGTAAGGAGTGAACAGTACATGAGGTTTTAGATAATAAATGAGCTCTAATTCCTGATAAAAACAGCTATTATTAGCTATGAGTCAGATATTAGCTCTCATTTCAGTGAGACATTTTCTTTCCTGGATATTTTTTATTCCCTAGCAATTCTTACTTCAGAGTTTGGTCAACCTAGACTTAGTGCATAGTGGGCCAAACCAGCTGAGAAAAGTTTCAACATTTCTGAGGTTTACAACAGGAAACCAAGAATTCCTTCGGAAAGGTAACACTTCAGAGAAAGTTGTAATGCAGGTGCATCCCAAATATTTAACCTAAGATTTCTTATCCACTTTGGGGTTTCCTATAGATCCAAATTTCATAAAGGCATAGACTGATTAGAATGAAAATGTTGGAGGATGAAACATCTACAGTCCTGGAGTTTTCTTTGCTACATGGCCCTGGTAGATCACCCTACCTTGCAGATAGTAATGAGCACATCAATGATAGCTTTACTTTGCTAGCAGTAATGTTCAGCCTAGTAATGCTCACTCTACTCTTCACTGGCTGCTTGCTCTCTACCTTTCTATCCTCTACAGTAACAAGTATAATCAGCCCTTTTCTCCACTGTACTCAGTCACTTTGGTTTGGGCAAGATTTGCCTTATGTGCAAATATTCTTTGAGCTGGATATGCACAAAATAAGAATAACTGGCAAATATTGGGTAAAACAGCTGTATAAAGCTATGTCTGGAGGAGACGTGGGAGATTCATGTTCCTCTGAGTAGGGTCTAGACTGGGAGGCATTGACCATGGAGACTAGGATGGAGTCAGCTACCTATAGATCCACACCTATTAGAAACCCCAAGAGCTATACTCCTGTATGCTGTCTTTAAGCATATTAGGTGCAAGTGCTGAACAGAGAAGTGTAACAGGCCTGACGACTCAAGTGGCCCCGATGGCCAGATTCAGAACAGAAACCTTGAACAGCAGCACTACTGTGCAGGGCAAAGCAAGTCTCCAAAACACCAGAAGAAATGGTTATAAAGTTGTTGGACAAGCATCCACCACTCTTCTGACTGACATATTGGCCATGATAAGAGTTTTAAAGGGGGTTCCATAGGCGCGACACAGGGTGCGGTATTGGCTCTAGATTGGGTCTGCATACTGGGTAAACAGGGGGCTCCATAGCAGGAACTTAAGGGGCTCCTTACGGGCTGTATAAATGGCTCCATATGAGGGATATCGGGAGCACGATAGGGGCTCTATAGAGGTCTCTATAGGGGACTCAAAGAGCGAAATAGGGACTCTAGAGGGGGCTCCATATGAGGGACATATTTGTCGTGATATGAGCTCTACAGGGGGTTCCATAGGGGCAACACAGGCCATGAGAGGGGCTCTGTAAGCGTGATACAGGGTCTTTGTAGTGGGCTTCGGAGGAGGGAAATATGGAGCACAATAGGGGCTCTATAGAGGGCTTCAGAAAGGGAGACAAAGTGCGAGATAGGGGCTCAAGAGGGGGCTCCATATGTGATAGGATCTTTCCAGGGGGTACCAATGGGGCAATAATGGGCGCGACAGCAACTCTAGAGGGAGCTGCATATAGCATATACTGGGCACAATAAGTGCTATACAGAGAGTTCCATAGCAGGAACTTAGGGGGCACAATAGGGATTCTATAGGGGGCTGCATAAGCACAATACAGGGCACGATAGAAACTGTATAAGGTCTCAATAGGAGCGACACAGGGCGCGCAATAGGAGCTCCATAGAGGGTTCCATAGAGGAGACGAAGAGGGAGACGGGAGCTCTAGAGGAGGCTCTATATGCAGGACTTATTGGCCATGATAGGAGTGCTCTAGGGGACTCCATGGGAGCAATAAAGTGCGTGATAGGGGCTCCAGAGGGTGCTGCTTACAGGTCACACATGTCGGCCAATGAGTGCCACATATACCCCTTATAGACCCCATATCTCGCACTTCGCTCCTATCACGCCCCCTGAGTTCCTGCTATGGAGCCTGCTGTAGAGCACTTATTGCACACTGTGTACCCCACATGTAGTGCCCTATAGAGCCCCTGCTCCTGGTGTCGTGCCCATTGAGCCCCCCTTGAGAGCTCCTACAACGGCCAAAGTTTCTCACATATGTGTCCCTATCTAGAGCCCATATCTCCCTCATTGTCTCCCCTATGAAGCCCTCTATATAGCTCCTATCGCGCGCCTTACATCCCTCCTGTTGAGACCTTATACAGTTTCTAACGCACCCTGTATTGCACTTGTGCAGCCCCTTATAGAGTCCCTATCATGACCCCTGAGTTCCTCCTACGGAGCTCTCTGTATAGCACTTATTGTGTCCAGTGTACCCCATATGCAGCCCCCTCTAGAGTTCCTGTCGCTCCCATTATCGCCCCATTGGAACCCCCTAGAGAGTCCCTATCACAGTCAATGACTCCCACACATGAAGCCCCCTCTACAGCCCATGTCTCGCACTTTGTCTCCCTTACGGAGGCCTCTATAGAGCAGCTATCGTTCTCCCTATATCCCTCATACGGACCCTCTTATACAGCTCTTTTTGAGCCCTATATCGTGCTTATGGAGACCCCTATAGAGCCCCTATTGCGCCCCCAGTGTTCCGACTTTGGAGCCCCCTGTAGAGCACCTATCATGCCCTATGTACCCCACATGCAGCCCTTTCTAGGGCCCCTAGAGTGTTGCCAGCATGGAACCCCTAGAGAGCTCCAATGACAGCTGATGAGTACCACATATAGATCACCGCTGGAGCCCTTATCTTCCTCTGCTCTGTGGAGCCTATTATGCAGCCCCTATCACGCCTTCTTTCACGCTTATGGTTTCTCATCTAGAGCCCCTATCGCTCCCTGTGTCGCACCATGGAACTCCCAAATCTCCTATCTCAGCCATTAAGATCCGCATATGGAGCTCCCTCTACAGCTCCTATCTCGCTCGTCTCCCTTTCTGAAGTCCTCTATAGAGCCCCTAAAGTGTGCTGTATTTCCCTGCTCTGGAGCCTATTGTGCGCTATATCATGCTTACAGAGCCCCTCAGAGAGCCCCTCTCATGCCCTGTGTCACCCCTATGGAACCCCCTATACAGCTCACTTCACGACAAATACGTCCCTCATATGGAGCCCCCTCTAGAGCCCCTATCTCACTCTTTGTCTCCCCGATAGAGTGCCCTGTATTGCCCTGCTTACACTGTATGCAGACCCATCTAGAGTCAAAATTGCACCCTGTGTTACCTCTATTGAACCTTCCTTAAACCTCTTATCATGGCCAATATGTCCCTCATATGGTGCCCACATTTACAGCTCCCATCTCACTCTTTGTCTCCCTTTCTGGAGCCCTCTATAGAGACCCTATCCCACTCCCTAAGTCCCTTCTAAGGAGTGGCTTATACAGCACATATTGCACCCTGTATCTCCTTTATGGAACCTGCTGTAGAGCCCCTGTTGTGCTCTTTGTCTCCTCTATTGACCCCTCTATAAATCCACTATCGCACTCCCTGTATCGTCTAATAGAGCCCCTTATACATGCCCTGTATGGTGCTTATTGAGCCCTCTCTGGAGCCCCTATTGCACCCTGTGCCGCGCCCATGCAATCCCCTAGACAGCCCCTATCACAGTCAATATGTCCCACACATGGAACCCCCTCTAGAGCCCCTTACACAGCCTCTATCATGCCCTGTATCATGCTTATGGAATCCCCACGAAAGCCCCTATTGCACCCCCTAATTTCGCCTATGGATCCCCCTGTAGATAATTTCTCGTGCCCTGTGTACTCCGTACGCAGCCCATCTAAGATGACATGTATCACTCTTTGTATTCTTTATGGAGTCCTCTATGGAGCCCATCGTGCCTCCCTAAGTTCCTGCAATGGAGCCCGCTATAGAGCACTTACAACGCCCTGTGCACACCGTACGTAGCCCCCTCCAGAGCCCCTATCACCCTATGTCTCGCTCTTTGTCTCCCCTATGGAGCCGTATCAAGTTAACCATACGCCTCTTTTGGAGCCCCTTCTCAAGCCTCTATCACGCCCTGTATCGCGCTTATGGAGCCCCCTATCGTCCCTTGTCTTGCACTGTTGGAGCTCCCCTAGTAGTTCCTCTCATGGCCAATGACTTCCGCTTCTGGATCCCCTCTACAGTCCCTCGTCACACTCTTCCCCCGTGGAGATCACTTAGAGCCCCTGTCACTCTCCCTGTGTCCTTCCTACGGAGCCCCTATCACGCCCTTTATCGGGCTTATGGAGCCCGCTACAGATCCCCTATCATGCCCCCTAATTTCTCGCCGTGGACCCTCTTTAGAGCACTTATCACACCCTGTGTCCCTATACAGCTATGGAACCCTCTCTAGAGCCAGCAGGGCTTAACTGTTTTTTTTCGTTATTTTCAGGGGGTTTGGCTCATTGTGGCTAATTTCCTCTTGCTTTGGATGTTTAAGGTGAATTTTTCCTGTATTTTGCCTGATATTTTTTACTGGTTTTGTCTCAGTTGGGTTTATTTTCACTGCTTTGCCTGATTTTCATTGGTTGAGTATCATTTGCATCTTACTTTTGCTTCTTTTGGTTGATTTTGGATTTTTTCTTTGTTGTTCTATTAGTTATTTTGGCTGCTTGTGGTTTATTTTGTCTGATTATTCACTGGATTTGGCTTTTTTTGTCTGATGTCTGCTTGCTTTACCTTAGTTTTGTTAATTTTCATCTATTTGGGCTGATTTTACCTGGGATTTTCTTTTTTTTTGCTTGTTTGTTTTGATTTCGTCTGAATTTGGCTGATTTCTACTGATGTATTTCTAGACTGATTTTGCTTTACTTTGCCTAATTTTTCTCTTTTTTCAGCTTCCTTTGGCTAATTTTCACTGATTTTGCTTGATTTTCAGTTGTGAAGACAGCTAGAAATGTAGTCATTGTCATTCATGAGAATGGGAATTAGTTGCTTCATGTTTGTCCCACACTTGCTAGTCTCTGGGGTTTTTTTATATCTGCTCTGCTTTATAGAACAAAATACTAGTTGCCCCAGAGGGACTGCAGTATGCCTAAAAGGACAACAGATGGCAGCAGAGACCGTGGCATGGATTCTAGGGGAAATGACATGTGGATAAAAGATAACTGTGAAAAAATTATTTTGGCTTATTTTTTTTTTCTTCGTTTGGTGGATTTGGTTGACGTTTTATCTTTTTTTTGGCCTTTTTTTTTATTTTGCTTCTGTGGCAAACAGACAAGGCTCCAGCTGTTTTTTAAAAGGGCGTCTCATCTGCTCAAATTCTCCCCAGTTCTCAGATTCTGTAGTGAATGCCAACGTCGAAGGTAACATCGACATCCTGGGACCACCTGGGGCATCTTCTCTGCACGCCAGCCCCCTCTGCTCTTCTGCCTGCCAGCCCAAACACAGAGAGAGAGAGGCAGAGGCAGGGCTGTTGGAACCCCCTCCTGCACATCCCGGGAAAGGAAAGAGCAAGGAACATCAGTCTGTCCCCCCGAAATCTGGGACAGGGCTGGCATCCATCTGTTGTTGCTGGTGTGCTGCTGACAGGCAGAATCTTGGCTTCCCCAGCAGCCCGGCCCTTGGTAGGATTTACCTGGCTGTGCTCAGGCTTCTGCCACATTTCAGGGAATTGCCGTACTTGCCAATTTAACTCTCCTTCTTCTCCTCTTGCGACTCCAAGGCTGTACGAAGGCTCTCTGGATCAAGCAGATGCTTGCCATCCTCTTTGGAGCGCCTCATTTCTCTGAACAAAGTGGGCCCTCTTCACCGGCAGCTCCTTCTGCAAAGACCTGCAATTCCTCTCTCCCCCGTCCCAGACATTGTCAGCCTTGCGGACAAGCAGGGTAGTTAACAATTCATTCCCTGGGCGTTGGTCTTCTGAGGAGACAGGCAAGCGCTGAGGAATCTGCTGTTTGGGTGATTAATGCTTTCTACAGAAATAGATTCACCAGCAGCCAAGAAGTCCCACTGCTCCAGGTATGGCACAGCGCTAAACGTCACGGAAGCAGAAAGGTATTTTCAAGATCTTCAGCTGAAGCTGAGAAGAAAAAAAGAAAACATGGTCAAATGACAGAGAAGGTACCAAGAAGGCTGAAGTTGCATCAGTGCCTTCAGGCATCGTGTTACCACCAATGGCCTGGTTTTCCTGCTGCTTCGGAAATTCTCAATCCAGCAGAGCCTCACCTGCTCATAGAGACAGCAATAGGGGCTCTATAGAGGGTTGCATCATGGAGACTAAGAGGCTGATAGGGGCTCTAGAAGGCTGGGCTCCGGACAAGGGAATTAATGGTGGTGATAAGAGCTGTACAGGTGGTTCCATAGGGAGGGACACAGAGTGCGATTTGAGCTCAAGCATACAATAATTGCTATACCGGGAGCTCTATAGGAGGACTTTATGTGGTGCAATAGGGGATGTATGGGGGACTCGGTAAGAGTGACACACATCTCGATAGGGGCTGTATAGGGGCTCCACAGGGCAGACAAAGAGGGAAATAGGATCTCTACAGGTGGATCCATATGCGGGACATACTGGCTATCGTTCTCCCTATATCCCTCATATGGACCCTCTTATACAGCTCTTTCTGAGCCCTATATCGTGCTTATGGAGACCCCTATAGAGCAAAATGACATAAAAATAGGCTGGATGGGCTTCAAATCTACTGTGCCCAATGTTCTGTTTCCTGATCAAGGTTCTCACTAGGAGCTATGGCTTTTTTTTTTTCTGGTAATAGGATTACTTGGATGTCAGCATGTGTGATTTGTCTTTGTGCAGGCTGATTCAAGGAGTTGGTATGGGATAACTAGGTGGTTTGCTTTGCCTTTTGGATGGAGATCCAATCGCTTTTTGTGTGTAATCTCCAGCTCTTCAATTTGTTGCCCTATGCACTCGTTTGTATATGGACCCACTAGGACGGAACTCAAACTTGCATACCTCTTAACTAGCCTGAGCCTGAGCTGGAAGATATAATTTTCCATAATGGAATACCTGCCTGTTCCTCAGTCCCCTCTCCACTGGAGTGTGCGTATTGCATCAGCGCACTACATTCTCATGTGTTTTCTGCATTTGCAGCAGTGCCTGCCTGGATGGTTCACGACATCTAGGGCTTGCTCATGAAAGGATAGGTGCTAGCATTGAAACTTTTTACCCCGTGAGATGTTTCTCTATCAATGCTGTGAATCGGCAGAAAAACAGAAGGTCTCCTCTTAATTCCGTGGGCAACGGTCATTTGTTCCAAGCTTCTTCTCAGCAGCCTGCGTCTGAGAACTATTTTTTTTTTTGCAATCTGCTAGTGCTGAAACATGTTGCTTGTTAAAATCTTCCTCTGGTAGCAGCAGCACAGTGAAAGACTAGACAAAGACCTGTATCTTTCTTCAAAGCACATTCTTTTTGTGTTTTCTGCATTCTTATCAGTGCCTGTCTGCACTAAGGGATAACGGCTAGGTCTTGCTCAGCAATGGTAAGGTGATAGCGGAGAAATGTTTAAGTCTGTATGCTCTTCCTACACCAGTACTAATAAAGACTACTTGCTCTCTCTTTGGTGAGTAACTGTCATCTGTGTCATGTGCGTCCTCGGCAGAGTTCAGTTGCAGGATTGTAGATGTCCAGGAAGAATCCTGCATCATGCCAGTAAGCTATTGGAGCGGCTGGCGGTGCAGGGCAAGTGCTGACAGAGTGTGAGCTCTTTTCTGGCTCAGCTCATGTTTTGGTGGTTTCTGCCCGGGTCCCTGAGGCACCCAGAGCTCCACACTGACCGTGACTGTTACAAGCCGAGCTTCTCTGGTTTAGAAGTAGTTGGTCTGCTTGGGCATCCTTGTGATAGCTGCCTGTGCCACAGGAATGAAGTGACAGGAGCAGTGTTCATGTGAGATTTTGGAGGATCTGCGAGAGCGCCCATAGGGCAGGAATTGAAAAACCGCGAAAGGAAGGAAGGGGAAAATATTTTGGGCATGAAATTAAAGGTAATGTGAGGCGGGAGATGAGTCCCGTGGTGTAAAGATATCCAGGGATCTCTGGTCTCAGGTGAGGCTCTCCTTGTTCTGCTGTTGGAGCGGAAATGAAAATTTCCGAAGCAGTGGGAAATCCAGGCCTTTGGTGCTAACACATTGCCTCAATGCTTTCTTTTTATCTTCTCAGCTTCAGCTGAGAACCTTGAAAATGCCTTTCTGCTTCCATGACATTTAGCTCTGTGCCGTACCTGGAGCAGTGAGACTTCTCAGCTGCTGGTGAGAGGAATTGCAGGTCTTTGCAGAAGCAGCTGCCAGTGAAGAGCGCTCACTTTGCTCTTTGAAATGAGGTGTTCCAAAGAGCAGGTAGCAGGTTCCATAAGCGTGATACAGGGTGCAATAGGGGCTGTATAAGGGGCTCTGGATTTGAAGAGTGCGACAAGGGGCTTTAGAGGGGGTCACATGCGGGATCCATTGGCTGTGAGAGAAGCTCCTGGGGTGGGGTTCCATGAGTGCAACATTGCGGGGTGATAGGGGTTATAGAGGGGGCTACATATAGTGTACACAGGGCACTATAACTGCTATACTTGGGACACCATAGCAGGAATTTACGTGGTGTGATAGGGCATCTATAGGGGGCTCGGTAAGTTTGATACAGGGCTTGATAGGGGCTGTATAAGGTGCTCCATAAGAGGGACGTAGGGACGGTGATAGGGGCTCTATAGAGCCCGCGTAATGGAGTCAAAGAGGGCGATAGGAGCTCGGGGGGAGATCAATATCGGGACTTCATGGCCGTGATAGGAGCTATATAGGGGATTCCATGGGGGCGCGATAGGAACTCTAAGTGTGATACAGGACAAGCTGGGGGCTGGATAAATGGCTCCATAGGAGTGATATAGGGAGCGCAATAGGGGCCTTATGGAGGGCTCCATAGGGGAGACAAAGAGCGATATTTATTGACCGTGATAGGAGTTCTCTAGGGGAGTTCCACTCAGGTGACACTGGTCGGAACGGGGTTCTTTAGAGGGCTGCATAAGAGGTAGACAGAGCACGACAGTTGCTTTACAGAGGGTTCCGTATGTCAGACAGAGCGCGACATATGCAGGGCGTACTGGCCGCTCTAAAATCTCTATAGGGAGTTCCATAGGGTATACTCAGGTTGTGATAGGGGCTATAGAAGGGGCTGCATAGCAGGGACAGATGGGGTGTGATAGGAGCTCTCTTGATTGTTCCATAAGTGTGACACAGGACACAATAATTGCTCATTAGGGGACTGCATAGCAGGGATGTAGGGAATGTGATAAAGACTCTATTATAGGGGAGAGAAAGAGCAAGATAAGAGCTATAGTGGGGGCTCCATACGGGGTAAACAGGGAGCAATAAGTTCTCTACAAATGGCTTCACAGTAAGGACTTTGGGTGCGCCATAGAGGCTCTATAGAGTGTTCCATAGGGGAGACAAAGAGCGAAATAGGGTCTCTATAGGTGACTCCATATGCGGTGACGCACTGACCACTATAAAATCTCTATAGGAAGTTCCATAGGGTCTACACAGGGTGCAATAGAGGCTATAGGGAGGGCCCTGTATGGGGTACAGAGGGAGTGACAAGTAATCTATAGGGGGCTCCATAGGAGGGACTTGTGTGGTGTGATATGGGCTCCATAGGGGAGAGAAAGAGGAAGATGAGGCTCTAGTCGGGGTTCCATGCGGGGTACACAGTGCGCAGTAAGTGCTCCACCAAGGGCTTCATAGCGGGGACATAGGGGGCGCCACAGGGGCTCTATTGAGGGTTCCATAGGGGAGACAAGGAGCCTCATAAGGGCTCTAGAGGTGGCTCCATATGTGGGATGTACTGGCTACTGTAGAAGGTCTATAGAAGGTTCTATAGGGTTTACAAGTGTGCGATAGGGGCTATAGAAGAGGCTCTATATGGGGTACAGAGGGAGTGACAAGTAATCTATAGGGGGCTCCACTGGCCACTGTAGAAGGTCTATAGGGGGTTCTATAGGGTTTACAAGGGTGCGATGGGGGCTGTAGAAGAGGCTCTATACTGGGTACAGACAAAGAGACAAGTGCTCTATAGGGGGCTGCTTAGTAGGGACCTAGGGGGCTCTAGAGTCGGCTGCATATGTGGCATTATTGGCTGCTATAAAATCTTCGCAGGGGGTTCCATGGGGTCTACACAGGGGGTTCCGTAGAGTCTACACAGAGTGTGATAGAGAGAAAGTAAGAGATGGGAGCTGTAGTGGGGGATCCATATGGGGTACACGGGGCACAGTTAGTAGTCTAATAAGGGCTCCATTGTGGGGACTTAGTGGGTGCGATAAAGTCTGTGCAAAGGGCTACACAGGGGATAGAAAGGGTGAGATCAGGGCTGTAGTGGGGGCTCCATACAGGGTACACAGGTCGCAATTTATGGCCTACAAATGGCTCCATAGTGGGGACTTAGGGGGCACTATGGGGTCTTTATAGGCAGTTTCGTAGGAGCGACAGAGAGACACAGGGGCTGTAGAGGTGGGTCCATATGCAAGACCTGCTGGATGCTGAATGCCCAGGAATGCGCGCGAAGCTTGCTCGACCAAGCAAGAGCACACAGGCTCTCTACCCGGAGGTTTCAACCTCCGCAGCGGAATGAGCTTGCGGGTAACTCGGTTCTCATCTAGCAGCCAGACCCCGGCATTTTACAGTCACGCAGAAGAGCTGTGGCAGTGACAGCAGAAGAGAGCAGAGAAGGAACAGCACCAAGGCAAGAAGCAGACTGGAAGGTGTACCGGTGTGTGATGAACAGATGCCTGACGAATATATTGGCAAGGAACCGATTTCAGATCTAACAGTACACAGACTTATCTCTCGATGTAAACCTTCCGTGCATCCCGAGTCTGCTGGGAAGCACATGAAAATATGAATCGCTCATCACTGGACTGTTTCCAGTTCGTTTGATTACTTGTGCTGAGCAGACGAAGGCAGAGGATGATCTTGCAGGGTGAAACATTTCTCGTCTGACACGTTTCTTTTCTGAGCAACATCTAGACGTTTTACAGTGGTGCGGCTGCTTACTGCATAGATGGATGAAGATTTAAATGACTGCTGCTGTCGGAGGGAAGGAGCAGACTGAATGCTTTCCTGTGGCTTTGAAACCGGTGCACGAAGAAAACTTTTGACAGCAACAAGTTTCAGCGCTAACAGTTCTCAGACAGCTTTACCTCTTATTGTAAAGAACCTGTGGAGCCGGAGTCTGCTGAGAATGCCCAGGAATGAGCGCGAAGCTTGCTCGACAAAGCAAGAGCACACAGGCTCTCTCCCCTGAAGTTTCAAACTCCACGGCCGAACGAGCTTGCAGCGTAACCGGTTTCCTCTAGCAGCCAGAAACCGGTGTTTTAGTCATGTGGAAGAGCTGTGGCAGAGACGGCAGAAGAGAGCAGAGAAGGCATGGCTCCGAGGCAAGAAGGAGACTGGAAGGCGCACCTGTGTGTGATGAACAGATGCCTGATGAATATATTGGCAAGGAACCGATTTCAGATCTAACAGTACACAGAGAGACTTATCTCTCGGTGTAAAGCTTCTGTGCATCCCGAGTCTGCTGGGAAGGACATGAAAATATGGACCGCTCCTCACTGGACTAGTACCAGTTCGTTTGATTACTTGTGCTGCGCAGACGAAGGCAGGGTTACGGTTAGGGATAGGTTTTGGGTTAGGGTTGAATTACGGTTAGCGTTAGGGTTAGCGTTAAGGTTAGCTTTAGGGTTGAAGTAAGGTTAGGGTTAGGGTTTAGGTTAGGGTTAGGGTTTTGTTAGGGTTAGGTTAAGGTTAAGCTTAGGATTAGGGTTAGAATTAGGGTTGTGGATTCAGAGATCCCAAAAATGGGCTGAGTAACACCAAAATGCATTGAGGAAATTAAAAATGGATTGATGGACCCAATAATGAGCTGAGGAACCCAAATATGGATTGAGGAAATAAAAAATGGATTGAAGGACCCAAAAATGGGCTGAGAAACCCAAAACTGTGCTGAGGAAACCAAAAATCAGTTGAGGGACCTAAGAATTCATTGAGGAACCCAAAAATCGGCTGAGGAAGTGTTGGGATTAGGGTTAGAGGTAGTGTTAGGGTTAGAGTTGGGTTAGGGTTAGGGATATGTTTGGGTTTAGGGTTAGGGTTAGGGTTAGGGTTGGGTTAGGGTTAGGGTTAGGGTTAGGGTTAGGGTTGGGGTTGCATTAGGGTTGGGTTTAGCGTTAGGGTTAGGTATAGTGTAAGGGTTAGGTTTGGGATTAGGGTTAAGGTTAGGGTTGTGTTAGGGTTGGGGTTAGGGTTAAGGTTAGGGTTAAGGTTAGGGCTGAAGTAAGGCTAGGGTTGGGGTAGGGTTTTGGTTAGGGTTAAGTTAAGGTTAAGGTTAGGGTTAGAATTAGGGTTATGGATTCAGGGATCCAGAAATGGATTGAAGAATCCAAAAATGGATTGAGGAGGCTTAAAATGGATTGAGAAATCCAAAAATCAGCTGAGGGACCCAAAAATGGATTGAGTGACAGAAAAATGAATTGAGGAATTCAAAAATGGGCTGAGGAAACCAAACATGGATTGAGGAACCGAAAAATCGGCCGAGAAATCCAAAAATGGATTGAGGAACCCAAAAATGGGCTGAGGAACCCAAAAATGGGCTGAGGTAACTGAAAATGGGTGAGGAACCCCAAAAACAGATTGAGGAAAATAAAAATGGATTGAGGAACACAAAAATTGATAGAGGAAACCAAAATTAGTTTGAGGAAACCAAAATGTGGCTGAGGGTCACAAAAATGGGCCGAGGGGGCCTAAAAATGGATTGAGGTACCTGAAAATGGGTGAGGAAACCAAAAACGGAATGAGGAAACTCAAAATGAACTGAGGGAACCAAAAATGGAATAAGGAAAGCAAAAATGGGCTGGAGAACCAAAAAATAGGCTGGGGGACCAAAAAATGGATTGAGGAACCCAAAAATAGATGACGGGATCAAAAAAATGGGCTAAGGAATCGAAAAATGGGCTGATGAACCCAAAAATGGGCTGAGGAACCCACAAATGGGCTGAGGAACCAAAAAGTGGTCTGAGGAACGCAAAAATGGGCTGAGGAACCTTAAAAATGAACTGGAAGACCCAAGAATCAACTGAAGGACCCAAGAATGGGCTCAGGAAGCCAAAAATAGATTCAGGGACGCATAAATGGGTTGAGGAACACAAAAACTGATTGAGGAACCCAGAAATGAACTGAGGGACCCAATAATGGGCTCAGGAAGCCAGAAATGGATTGAGGAAGACAAAAATAGATTGTGGGACACAAAAATTGGTTGAGGAACACAGAAACTGATTGACGAACCCAGAAATGAACTGAGGGACCCGAAAATGGGCTGAGGAACGCAAAAATGGATTTAGGGACCCAAAAATGTACTGAGGAAACCAAAAATGGATTGATGGACCCAATAATGGGCTGAGGAACCCAAATATGGATTGAGGAAATAAAAAATGGATTGAAGGACCCAAAAATGGGCTGAGAAACCCAAAACTGTGCTGAGGAAATCAAAAATCAGTTGAGGGACCTAAGAATTCATTGAGGAACCCAAAAATCGGCTGAGGAAGTGTTGGGATTAGGGTTAGAGGTAGTGTTAGGGTTAGAGTTGGGTTAGGGTTAGGGATATGTTTGGGTTTAGGGTTAGGGTTGGGTTAGGGTTAGGGTTAGGGTTAGGGTTAGGGTTAGGGTTAGGGTTGGGGTTAGGGTTAGGGTTAGGGTTGGGGTTGGGGTTGCATTAGGGTTGGGTTTAGCGTTAGGTTTAGGTATAGGGTAAGGGTTAGGTTTGGGGTTAGGTTTAAGGTTAGGGATATGTTTGGGTTTAGGGTTAGGGTTGGGTTAGGGTTAGGGTTAGGGTTAGGGTTAGGGTTAGGGTTAGGGTTAGGGTTAGGGTTAGGGTTAGGGTTAGGGTTAGGGTTGGGGTTGGGGTTGCATTAGGGTTGGGTTTAGCGTTAGGTTTAGGTATAGGGTAAGGGTTAGGTTTGGGGTTAGGTTTAAGGTTAGGGTTGTGTTAGGGTTGGGGTTAGGGTCGGGGTTAGGGTTGGGGTGAGGGTTAGGGTTGGGATGAGGGTTAGGGTTAAGGTTAGGGTTGAAGTAAGGCTAGGGTTTGGGTTAGGGTTAGGGTTTTGGTTAGGGTTAGGGTTTTGGTTAGGGTTAAGTTAAGGTTAAGGTTCGGGTTAGGGTTAGAATTAGGGTTATGGATTGAGGAATCCAAAAATGGATTGAGGAGGCTTAAAATGGATTGAGAAAACAAAAAATCAGCTGAGGGTCCCAAAAAATGGATTGGGTGACAGAAAAACGAATTGAGGAATTAAGAAATGGGCTGAGGAAACCAAACATGGATTGAGGAACCGAAAAATCGGCCGAGAAACCCAAAAATGGATTGAGGAACCCAAAAATGGGCTGAGGAATCCAAAAACGGTCTGAGGGACCAAAAATGGGCTGAGGGACCAAAAAATGGGCTGAGGAACCCCAAAAGGGGTGAGGAATCCAAAAACGGGCTGAGGGACCCAAAAATGGGCTGAGGGACCCAAAAGTGGGCTGAGGAACCCAAAAATGGGCTGAAAAAGCAAAATTGGGCTTAGGGGCCAAAAAATGGGCTGAAGAACCTAAAAACGGGCTGAGGGACCAAAAAATGCGCGGAGGGACCAAAAAATGGGCTGAGGAACCCCAAAATGGGCTGAAGGACCAAAATATGGGATGAGAGGCCAAAAAATGGATTGAGGAACCCAAAAATGGGCTGATGGACCAAGAAATGGATTGAGGAAACAAAAAATGGGCTGAGGAACACAAAAATGGGCTGATGGAACAAGAAATGGATTGAGGAACCCAAAAATGGACTGAGGAATCCAAAAATGGCCTGAGGGCCCAAAAATGGGCTGAGGGATCAAAAAATGGGCTGAGGAATCCAAAAATGGGCTGAGGGACCCAAAAGTGGGCTGAGGAACCCAAAAAATGGGCGGAAAAACCCAAAATTGGGCTTAGGGGCCAAAAAATGGGCTGAAGAACCTAAAAATGGGCTGAGGGACCCAAAAATGGGCTGAGAGACCAAAAATGGGCTGAGGGACCTAAAAATGGGCTGAAGAACCAAAAAATGGTCTGAAGAACCCAAAAATGGGGTGAAAAACCCAAAATTGGGCTGAGGGGTCAGAAAATGGGCTGAAGAACCTAAAAATGGGCTGAGGGACCAAAAAATGGGCTGAGGAACCGAAAAATGGGCTGAGTGGCGAAAAAATGGATTGAGGAACCCCAAAATGGGCGGAGGGACCAAAAAATGGGCTGAGGAACCCAAATATGGGCTGAGGGGCCAAAAAATGGATTGAGGGACCCAAAAATGGAATTAGGAACCCAAAAATGGGATGACGGAACAAAAAATGAGCTGACGAACCCAAAAATGGCCTGAGGGGAAAAAAAAATGGATTGAGGAACCCAAAAATGGATTGAGGAACCCAAAAATGGGCTGAGGAACCCCAAAATGGGCTGAGGAATCAAAAAACGAGCTGAGGGACCCAAAAATGGGCTGAGGGACCAAAAAATGGGCTGAGGAACCC
Organism: Dromococcyx pavoninus; assembly: GCA_033558185.1. Lineage (NCBI taxonomy): Eukaryota > Metazoa > Chordata > Aves > Cuculiformes > Neomorphidae > Dromococcyx > Dromococcyx pavoninus. The sequence continues at coordinate 1,651,557 of JAUMJL010000583.1, forward strand.
AAAAGTGGGCTGAAAAACCTAAAATTGGTCTGAGGGGCGAAAAAATGGGCTGAAGGACCAAAAAATTGGCTGAGGAACCCAAAAATGGGCTGAGGAACCCCAAAATAGGCAGAAGAACCCCAAAATGGGCTGAGGAACCCAAAAATGGGCTGAAGGACCAAAAAATTGGCTGAAGAACCCCAAAATGGGCTGAAAAACCCAAATATAAACTGAGCAGCCAAAAAATGGATTGAGGAACCCAAAAATGGGCTGAGGAACCCAAAAATGGGCTGATGGACCAAGAAATAGATTGAGGGACCAAAAAATGGGCAGAGGAACCCCCACATGGGCTGAGTAATCAAAAAACGGGCTGAGGAACCCAAAAATGGGTTGAAAAACCCAAAATTGGGCTTAGGGACCAAAAAATGGGATGAAGAACCTAAAAATGGGCTGAGGGACCAAAAAATGGGCGGAGGGATCAAAAAATGGGCTGAGGAACCCAAAAATGGGCTGAGTAATCAAAAAAATGACTGAGGGACACAAAAATGGGCTGAGGGACCAAGAAATGGATTGAGGAATCAAAAAATGGGCTGAAGAATCCAAAAATGGGCTGAGGAACCCAAAAATGGGCTCATGGACCAAAAAATAGGCTGACGGATAAAAAAATGGGCTGATGGACCAAAAAATGGAATGTGGAACCCAAAAATGGGCTGAGAGACAAAAAATGAGCTGAGGGACCTAAAAATGGGCGGAAGGAACAAAAAATGGGCTGAAGACACCAAAAATGGGCTGAGAAACCCAAAATAGGGCTGCAGGAACAGAAAATGGGCTGAAGAACCTAAAAATGGGCTGAGGGACCAAAAAATGGGCGGAGGGACCAAAAAATGGAATGTGGAACCCAAAAATGGGCTGAGAGACAAAAAATGGGCTGAGGGACCTAAAAATGGGCGGAAGGAACAAAAAAAGGGCTGAAGACACCAAAAATGAGCTGAGAAACCCAAAATAGGGCTGTGGGGCCAGAAAATGGGCTGAAGAACCTAAAAATGGGCTGAGGGACCAAAAAATGGGCGGAGGGACCAAAAAATAGGCTGAGGAACCCGAAAATGGGCTGAGGAACCCAAAAATGGGCTGAAAAAACAAAATATGGGCTGAGGGGCCAGAAAATGGGCTGAAGAACCTAAAAATGGGCTGAGGGTCCAAAAAATAGGCGGAGGGACCAAAATATTGGCTGAGGAAACCAAAAATGGGCCAAGGGACCCAAAAATGGGCCGAGGGACCCAAAAATGGGCGGAGGAACCCAAAAATGGGCTGAGGAATCCAAAAATGGGCCGAGGCACCGAAAAATAGGCCGAGGGACCCAAAAATGGGCCGAGGAACAGAAAAATGGGCCAAGGAATCAAAAAATCAGCTGAGGGACCAAAAAATGGCCTGAGGAACCCAAAAATGGTGTGAGAGTCCCAAAAATGGATTGAGGAACCCAAAAATGGGCAGAGGAACCCAAAAATGGGCCGAGGGAACCAAAAATGGGCCGAGGAATCAAAAAAAAAGCTGAGGGACCAAAAAATGGACTAAGGAACCCAAAAATGAGCCGAGGAACCCCCAAAATGGGCCAAGGGACCAAAAAATGGGCTGAGGAAACCAAAAATGGGCTGAGGAAACCAAAAATGGGCCGAGGGTCCCAAAAATG